>OZ020307.1:44237988-44630674 GCA_963971305.1 Arcuatula senhousia | reverse complement strand
CAGGGAGTCTGAATACAAGATCCCAAAAGGGATTACTTCTAATCTAATTCTTAAGATTAATGAGGAAGGTAATTGTATTGTACATTGTACGTGACACAACCTACATTATACATATGTAAACATGATCAGCGGCAATTTAAAAATCCACTATAGACCAATCAAAAGTTCTTCCATTCCAAAAAATTCCAGATGTTAGACATGTGAGGCTCTTTGCAGAAGCTTTAGGGACACCTCGTCCATACTATGACTTCGGCCACGGACACATTGTCCATAGACAAGTCGGCCCTAGTATAGGTCGGCCATACTGTATTAGGACACTTTGGCCATGGTTTTAAAAATGGGACTCGTACCTGATGTTTAAGGGCTGAGAGTTATAATTTTCTCAGTTGGGGGTTATTTTTATGAATATTTTGACAAATTGATTTTGATTAGTTAGTTTAATTATAAAGAGGTATACTTCTTTATGTCGTATGACTTATAAGTTAAAGAATTAAAAAAAAATAAAGTTGTCTAAAAGACGGTTGATGGCTTAGACATGTATATTAGTTAGAGATCATGCTAACGGTCACCGTAAGCAAAAACAGTTCTATGTATTTTATGCAATAGCGAATATAACCAGACCAGACAGGGTAATTGATAATGTTTTAATAGAAAATAATGTTTCCTGAAAATACTAATGAGAATATTTTCCCGATTTTATTTTACGCTGAAAAAAAAAGGGAGATGCAAATCTAGTCTAAACTGAAAATTGTGTCTAAAATCTATCAACTGTGCATAGACATGTAATAGTTCCTTAAATAATTGTTCAAATTAATAAAAATAAATATCATAATAATATGTCCTAGGCTGCAGTATCATGTTACATCTGCCTTTTATACTTATTTCTTCATTCGAAAGATTTTTTTTATTTATCAAAATATCATATAATCTGTCTGTAAAGACAATTCGATTTAAATATTTGAAAAAAAAATCAGTTACTTAGAATATAGACTAAGTCCCTATATATACAACTGAGATTTATATAGTATGGCCGAAGTGTCTACGGCCGAGAAGTCATATGGCCGAGACTTCTTATGGACGAAATAAAGTGTGGCTGAGGTGTCCAAATACCTTGCAGAAGATGCCATTCCATATCTAGCAGTTACTGCCAGGGATGACACCTTGCAACAGGGCCTAGACAAACTAACAGCCGACTGGGAAAGCACATGGATGATGAAATTCCTCCCTCGCTAAACAGAAGACACCTATCAACAAGAACTATATACATGTAGAATCAAGGGACAAACTCTAGAGCATGTAACTAACACATCAGCTAAATATCTTGGAGTTACAATTACAATAGATCTTTTGTGGGAAAAAACATATTAACAAAATATTTCACAAAAAGCTTACAGAACCATCAGATTCTTGAAAAAAAAACCTCAACATCTCAAACAGTAACATCAAAGAAAAAGCCTATATCTCCCTGGTAAGACCAATGATTGAAAATGCTAGCTCAGTCTGGGACCCACATCTACAAAAGGCCAGTGTTCTAGGATTTTTTTGCCATCTCAATTTACCAAGGGTAAGATGATTCTAAAAATGTCTTACCCAGAGCTAAAATTCACTTACCCGGAATTTTTAAGTAGAAAAGAGCACTTTGGAATCCTTTTGCGATATTATGATGATCAAGGACAAATTTTCATTTTAACCATGTCTACAGCGATTATCCGCCAAGTAAACTTTAGAAGTGTAATATAGTAATCAAAGTGGGACCCAAAAACTATTGAAATTTGTACAAATATTCACAATCGATTTTCTACATTTATTTGATAAATTCATCATATTCTTTGCTACTCCATATAATGAAGACCATTTTATTAATAATTATAACTTTATTTTCCTCCGATGGCAAAGAAATATTGTTTTTATGTACTGATTGAACATGTTGAAACATGTGTTACTTGTCATGCCTGTCTGGAAATTCTGAATTTACCGTTATCAATTTTCAATTACTTCCCAATACGCAGTCTCACCAGCACTTTAAGAAGATGAGTAAACAAATGTTTAGATTTAAGCGCCGATAAGACCGTTACGACATGAAACAAAAAATAAACAACTTGTCTTCGTTCTTTTTCATGATTCTCATTAGGTTTTTATAAAAACACAAAGTAGAAATTGAAATAATGGAGAAAAGCGGGAAAGTACAAGAGCTTTTTCATTTATCTGATCCTGAAAATATACTTACCACCGGGTCACTAAGGCAAAAAAATGACTTACCGGTTGTTAGAATCCACTTACCCGGGATAAAGGGTAATAATAATCCTAGAACACTGAAAGGACAAGCATGAACTAGAAATGGTACATCAGAGGTCTGCCAGATATGTTACCAGCCGATACAGAAACTTATTATCAGTCTATGACATGTTAGAGATCTAAAATTGGAAAACATTAGACAGAGTTCCCACACCATCCTTGAATTCAAGGAAACCTGGAAAAGTCCTTGAATTTCATTTCAATGCTCAAAAAGATGAAAAAATCCTTGAATTTTATCAAATATCCTTGAAAAACCCTGGAATTTTGTAATATGCAGATTTGTTGACTGTTTGATGAAAAAAGGCAGAAAAATATTGGATTTTTTAGATTTTTGCAGACTATTTTAATCCTTGAAAATGACCTCAATACCCTTGAAAATTCCTGGAAAAACCCTCGAATTTTGTGTCAAAAAAATAGGGGGAACCCTGATTAGAAGAAAGGAGAAAAATGCTCGACTGACAATGATGTACAAATTAAAAATGAAATGGTCAACATCAAGGCAGATGATCAATATTTCTATGAAAGATGTCAAAGATTAAACCAAAATGTGCAACTCATTTCCTAGTACCTAAGTTAATAGTTAAACTATAGATTTTCATTCCCAATGGATTGTTTTTGTACAAAATGTATTTGTTTGCTTTATGAACACCATTTCCATAGAAATCACAATAAAAAATCGCTGTGGAAATTTTATATTTTTACCTGCGTCACTGAAGGCAAAAGCAGGTCTTGAAGTAACGTCATTCCTCTTGTCCGTCCATCTGTCCTTTGCTCTACAGGAGTGCCTGTCTTGTGTAATTTGAATCTCAAAAACTTAACAGTAGATCTTTCTGTCATCCATTGTGGATTTTTACATTGGTTGTGTCACATACTCTTATTTCATTTCACATTCCATTATCCTCTATGTTTATATTTTTCAGGGACGGTCAGCCAAAAAGGCTAGATCCAGTCAGATAGGAAATGTTGAGGAGGAATACAAGAAAGCACCCCATTCCTTTGTGTTCAACCGTGGCCATGTCGGCAAAAACATGAAACAGCTGATCAATGACATGAGACATGTAATGGAGCCATATACTGCTAGCAAACTAAAGGTTGTTATTTGATATACGTACATGAAACATGTTGAAATGTCTCTCAGTGGCAGCTTTATTTAAGTTGTTTAGATTGACCAAATAGTGCATTTTAAATGGTTTAATTGACCACATTGTGCATTCTTTTGTTTTATATTCAGAGTCTTTTGTCCTTCACAGGTTCATACATGTACCTCTTCTATTGAACAGAAATTCATGAAACTTGGTATAATTGATCCTAAGGGTGATGTCCTGCACAAAAGATATGTTTCAATTTCTGATCCCTCGAAACATTTGTAGCTAGAAATGAACCAGGAATGGTCAGACTACTGTTTTTTTCTTGTACATATGTAAATCATAAATGTATAAGAGATAAAAATTTAAAGCAACCGCCCTTAAAAACTTTACCAAAGTCCCCCCCCTCCAGTTCAAAGATGTAAGATGACTTTTTATAGGAGTATGGACCTTTTTTCAAGGTGTAAATAGTGTTTTTCATGTTTTTGGCCTATATATGTTTTTCACTTTACAAAAAATCGAAATCAAATATTTTTATTGTCAAAAAACGCCCATGATACTGAGCAGGATATACAACATGTACAAAGAAAAAGAAAAAAGGAAAAAAACATTCATCATAATACAAATTTTACAAATACCAAAACAAAATAGTTATTATAAGTACAATGACACTCTGAAGAAAGAAAATCATACTAATTTCAGTATCACAGGTTCACGACCCAAATGGCATTACATTTATTAATTATTGAAGGTTTATAATTGAGTGACTTTACATGATTTTTACATTCAAGTTATCTTGTGTTTTTTTTTTCAGGTTCAAAGAAAGAATGTGCTCAAAGATTATGTAAATATAGCTGGACTTTTGAATGTTTCACATTTTCTCATGTTCACAAAAACAGAATCTACTAGTAACTTTAGAATCGTCAGACTTCCAAGAGGCCCTACATTGACATTTAAAATCCAGAGCTATTGTTTGGCCAGAGATGTGATTTCATCACTGAAGAAACCTAATTTAGAACAGAAACAATTTCAACATCATCCATTGTTGGTGATGAACAATTTCAGTGGGGATGATATGCATTTAAAGTTAATGGCGACAACATTTCAAAACATGTTTCCTTCTATAAATGTGAACAAGGTACGTGAAATAAATACATAGAAGATTAAGAAATGTGGAATAAGTGTATGAGACACAACTAACATAAACATGATAAAGAAACAGCAAATTTAAAAAAATCCAAATTGAAAAAAGTCAAAGTTTTCTTCCAGAATTCAAGTAAGGTTTTCATTCAAAACTGTTAGGGCTGTTCCATTAACATTTACATGTAAGGGAGTACACACTTTGTTAAGGACCCCCTCCACCAATATGCATGTAAAAAAACCATCACACACCTATGTCGATTTAAATGGAAAAGCCCTAAGCTAGGATTGAATAAAAACAATAAAAAAGACTTCACATACTGGCCTTGGCTAGCATATATAGGCTTGTTCAAATGAATAAATAAATATCAAAGAGAAGTCATGAAATTCACAATTTTTTTTTTAGGAGAATTTATTTCTCCCCTTATATTTTGAATTTGAATACATGTAATACATTTAAAACTTGAAATAACAGAAAATGATGTTGACATTAAACTTATAACCACCCTGTGATTCAAATAAATCTCCAAACTTGTGCAATTTTGACTGTTGTGATAAATGCAGAGATGCAGATAATCTTTTTGTTCTAGCCAGACATTGGGTCCTACAAAATAGATAAGTTTGCCAGACCTGCAAAAATTTACAAGACCTATCCACTTATGATGTAATAAATTATTCCAAAACATTGTAAGACATAGGTCCTGCACAATGTCTTCACTTGCTGGACCTGCTGAAATTTTGCTCCCTTTGTCTGACAGGTCCGGCACTTATCTGCATCACTGTAAATGGGAGAAAACAAAGTCCTAAAGCATTGATTGTATTTTAGGTGAAGTTAAATCAGATAAGAAGATGTGTCATGGTGAACTATGACCCTGAGACAAAACTGATAGATTTCAGACATTAGTAAGTTTAGAATAGGTAGAACTTCAGCATCTGAAGTTGTAGCTAAGAGAAAGCTTCTAAGGGGCAAACAAAACAGGACATCTTAGATTATGCAAATGAATGTAACTGCACAGAACAGAATGGAATGATCAACACACATTATTTCTTGTAGTACTGTTGTTGTAAAAAATACAAATGACAACAAAGTTCCAGACAATAAATTTTGCTACGCCTGACATGCGTTTCGTCTATTCAAGACTCATTAGAGGCGCTCTACCAAAAATATTGATTGAAAATGCCAAACACTATATGATTATGAAGAGCATGGAACAGTAAAACCAAAAATGCCAAACTGGGGAACCAAATTATTACTAAGATGATCAACCTATGTCTGGGGTAGGAAGAACTTTTGGGTTTAGACAATTTTGAAATTTAAACGAATAATTCAAAGCTTTGATGTGTTCTCCAAATTATACAATTTTCAATCAGGTTTTAGAATGAATCAGGAGTTTCTTTCCCTGAAAAATTCTTTTTTTTAAGGAATGTTCAAGGGTGACTTTGGAAGTGATTGGATTTTAAAATTAATGCCTTAAAACATAAGGGAATAATCAAAGATACAAAATACATGAAATAATGGACCAATTCAATAATTGTACGGCATTCTGGGATTGTGATTGTTCACGACGTTGCCGATTGGCTAAGGCAAATTTTACGAGTACGCTGCGACGTCGTTGATTGGTCCAGCCAGATTTTACGAGTACGGAAGTTTGCAGCCTCGATGTTTGGCATGTACCTTCCTCCATAAGAGCTATAAGGTGTGAAGTAATTTTAAGTTTGTTCCTGGTTCCTGTATGATTAAATATTTGAAGACGCAGGCAACATATGTGTTACATGGTAGAACTTCATTCATGCATATTCTCTGTTTGTCTGTTTGTTACAGTTTAACTCTCTTTTAAACGCACCTGGGTCATATAGGGCGATGAGTTTTAATGGTTGTGGAAACCACTGACCATGAGCAGGTAACTGAAAAACCTAATCACATACAGGTGGTGAAGTCCCTTTTTACACATCTTGTAAATTACAAATGGGACTGGAACACCACTTGAGGGGTGATCGGCTAGTGATCAATAGTGTGATATTTAAACTAGCGTCTTAGACCACTCTGCTACCCAGGTCCCCAGATCTTTTCTGAAACTTTCCATTTTGACAGTACTTTATGAATGATGTTATTAAGAAAATAAAGAGAAAATTTGTGATAGAATGAAACATTCAATTCATTTCTTCATTCATTGTAAAACTTTTTACAGTAATATACGTGTGGTTCCTGTTGGAATGAGTAAAAGTGTAAAGAAGCTTATCAAGGCCAATATACCAGATATGAGTAAATTTGGTGATGTCAGCGAATATATAACAAAGTAAGTTTTAGAATATACATGTAGCTTATTGCCTTGAAGAGAGGCATGTTAAATTTCATAACTCAAGGATCATACAAGAAAAATATACATTTATGAGGGATAGAAGATATAGGATTTGGAAATAAGTATATGCGACACAACCTACAATATAAATGACAATTAAAAAATCCACAATGGAAAACAGCCAGCAGCCTTCAATGTGGCCAATGGTTGCTGCTCGTTGTTTTGCAATTTGCCCTGGAGGATTGAAAATAAACTACATACATATGATTGAGGGAGTTGGAATAGAAAATAATGAGAGAGGAATAAGTTTAAGCGACACAGCTCACATTACAAGCGATAAAGCTCTTTTTAGGTTTGTGTTTAACTGTAGGATAATCATGATAATTGGGTTAATAAAAACATGGTTTCCAACTCCCCTTCGTATGTTTCTGGATGCCACATAGCTCATCCCAAAAAAAAAAATTTTACAAATGTTGATCCTGAAAAACGAAGGTAAACAATTTAGTAACCTATTACAAATTTCATAATACATTCTAAAATTTTAAGAGAAAAACAACCAAAAACAGGTGGAAAAGTATTAAGAAATAAAATTGTTACAATCATTCAGCTGAGAAATATTAACATTTGTTTATTAGGGGACATTAATGCCTGTTATGGTACTTTGCAGTTTGAATGTCTTTTTTACCTGCGTTGATAAATGCCATAGCAGGTCTAGGAGTTGAGCCTGTCTGTCTGTCTGTCAGAGGTTCCTCTCTTGTGTAATCTGAATATTAAAAATCAAAAACTACATGTATGAAATTTTACTAAGCAATTACAGAAATGTTGATGATTTGTACCTCCCCTTTTTGATCAATTCATAATTCTTTTTTAGAAAATTGGGGACCTAAAAGGGACAAAAAAATTCACATTTAACAAGGGAAATAAATCATATGGATAGTTGACTTGCACATGTAAGGTAGATGTACATTTATCACTATACCTGTACATGTATGATAAAAACAAAATTTAATGTTAAAAGTGAATAATTTGGTTAATTTTATCTTTATAGAGCAGGTTATTTATCTGACAGTGAAGTTGAACTAGATGGAGAACACAATGAGGTGGTCTTACCTCAACAAGTGGGAGGTCGAGGAAACATCAGGGCAACCAAAAGTGCTATCAGGTATAGTATGCATACATGTGACAGATCCGTGTTGACGAAGCTGGAGATTTTGATTTTTTTGGCTGGAGATTGGACAAAAAAGCAGAAGATTTTGTGTGTGCCAAATATACATGGCTTCACTGATAAACTTCAAGCTGTTTATACAATCAACAGGTCAATTATGGCAATAAACCTTCTATTAACACTTTTACCTGTTAAATTAAAGTCTACTTAATTGACAAACCCTTAAAACACTGGAAATATTTAATGATTGAACAATTTAAATGTCTATAAAACTAATATATTGGCATGTCTTGAAAAAGCAGGAGATTACACAAAAAGTCGGGAGAATGGGAGACAGATCAGAAAGTCAGGAGATTTCGTCTCCCGGCGGGAGAATCACATGTATGTAATACATGTTAACCTTTTAGGGCTGTTCCATTTAAACATATATGGTGCCAAGGAAAGGCACTTTTGAATTTAATCAATTATGGATAGAAGCAAATTTTGAAAAAAAATCACTGTTATTACATGTACATGTATATGCAAGTGTCATGAAAAAAAAAACCAACAACCACCCATAGGTACTTATAAAAAGTAACTTCCCTGGGTACCTCTTATGTTTTAATCCAACAGCCCTTATATAATTGTCCTTTCTTCCTATTTAAGGCATAAATCAACTATTAAGCATTTATTTTATATTAGTACTTTTTTTGTCGTTGAAATTTCCAATTGTAAAATTCAAAAAAACTGTTTAAAACACCAAGTTTCTGTTCTTGTACTGCACATCGATGTGGTCGACTGGTTGATATCCTCTGTGCTGGATTTGGCTTTCTGGTTCAAACATTTTTGGATTTAAGTACTTTTCATTCAATATTGGTCTTTGACCTACCAATGTTTTGATTCAAATGCTGCTGATGAGAGGTTACTCTTTGAAATATGCCATATATACTACATAACCAAATTAACTGTTTTATACCTGTTTTGGTATTTGTATAGTAAGAACTGAATATTAAAAGATATATGTGAATAAAAAATTAAAATAACTGTTTCACAATTATTTACAGTTCACCATTCAAGCTTTAAAGAAAAAAAATGATGTCATTAAAGTTTGCAGGGAATTTTTTATTGACAGGTCTTACTTTAGTTGACATGAAATATATTGTTAGCTTTTAAAACAATTAAGAAATAATTATTTTTTATTGACCATTTATTTTTGTGGGGATAAAATTTCGTGGCTAATAGCAGAACTGAACACTGAATTGTTGGGGACAAATTTTCATGGATTTCTAATTTTGATACACCCTCTTTAACTAAATATTTTTAATTCGTGGGGATTTAATTTTGTGGATATTTCTTACACACGAAATAAACAAAATTAAAACCTCCACTAATATTTCTGCTTCTACAGTATATATACAGTACAAGGGAGACAATACAAAATTGAAAGTTTATGACAACACTTGCAAAAAGTACATTTAATGGCATTAAATACCAGGGTTTTTCCAGGATTTGGAGGGCTTTAGTCACTTTTGCCGTCGTCTCAAATCTGCACAAATTTTATACGCATTAATATATCTACCATTTACATTATTTGATTTCAGTACCTTGGACAGAACACAGATAACAACAGTTATTTGCATGTATTTTGTTGAATAAAATAATTATTGTTATAACATTTGTTGAATTTATCCATTTTTCCCTGCTAGCCTTAAGTTAATTATATTAATAGATGACCTTTCATTAGTGAGTTTTACCAAAATTGTATATTCAAGTTTTACATGTTACATGTTCATGCACATGTTGGGCAAAGCTGCAAAAAGAGTTCAAATTTTCTTATTTGAGGAAGACTTTTATTTTGCTATTTCATACTTCAGTTAATGGTAAAAAGTTTGTTTCCTTCTAATGCATGTAATGATTGATATAATATAGATGTTGTTTGTACGTTTAGTTTTTCCCTAAATGTTTTTGTCACTTTGCATTTTCATCCCCTGCCCCTACAAGATCAAAATAGTGACCTAAGCTTCCACACCCCTTTTTAGCTCACCTGACCCGAAGGGTCATGTGAGCTATTGTCATCGTTAAGCGTCCGTCGTCCGTCGTCCGTCCGTCGTCCGTCCGTTAACTTTTCTTCAAAGATCTTCTTCTCTGAAACCACTGAAGGGATTGCATTGATACTTGGTATACATGATCTTTAGGATGTCCTCTACCAAGTTTGTGAATTATATACATGTCGACCAACCAACATGGCCGCCGTTGCTAAAAATAGAACAGGGGGGTCAGACCATTGTTTTTGGCTTATAACTCAAAAAGTATAAGAGATAGAGAAAATCCGAAGCAACCTACCTTGTTCAGCATCAAAAGCTCTACAAATCTCTCCATTGAGTCGAAGTTGTGAAACGACTCCTCATAGGAGTTATTGCCCTTTAATCATCAAAATTGACCATTTTTGCAGTTTTTGGACTATATCTTGAAAACCGTTAGAGCTAGAGGAAAAGTTAGTATTGCAAAATTGTTAGGCTCATTGAGATCTACAAAAATGATTCAGGGTCAAAATTGTCAGATCAGCCGTTTAAGAGTTATTCCCCTTTAACTGTTTTTTCAATTAATTTTAACTGATTTTTAAAAATCTTCTTCTCTGAAACCACTGAAGGGATTGCATTGATACTTGGTATACATGATCTTTAGGATGTCCTCTACCAAGTTTGTGAATTATATACACGTCGACCAACCAACATGGCCGCCGTTGCTAAAAATAGAACAGGGGGGTCAGACCATTGTTTTTGGCTTATAACTCAAAAAGTATAAAAGATAGAGAAAATCCGAAGCAACTTTCCTTGTTCAGCATCAAAAGCTAGATACAAATCTCTCCATTGAGTCGAAGTTGTGAAATGACTCCTTATAGGAGTTATTGCCCTTTAATCGTCAAAATTGACCATTTTTGCAGTTTTTGGACAATATCTTGAACACCGTTAGAGCTAGAGGAAAAGTTAGCATTGCAGAATTGTTCAGCTCATTGAGATCTACAAAAATGATTTCAGGGTCAAAATGGTCAGATCAGCCATTTAAGAGTTATTCCCCTTTAACTGTTTTTTTTCCATTAATTTTAACTGATTTTCAAAAATCTTCTTCTCTGAAACCACTGAAGGGATTGCTTTGAAACTTGGTACACTTGATCTTTAGGATGTCCTCTACCAAGTTTGTGAATTATATATACGTCAACCAACCAACATGGCCGCCATTGCTAAAAATAGAACAGGGGGGGTCAGACCATTGTTTTTGGCTTACAACTCAAAAAGTATAAGAGATAGAGAAAATCCGAAACAACTTTTCTTGTTTAGCATCAAAAGGTCCTTATAGGAGTTATTGCCCTTTAACTGTTTTTTTTCTATTAATTTAAACTGATTTCCAAAAATTTTCTCTGAAACCACTGAAGGGATTATTTGCAACTTTGTATAGTTGAAAGTTTGTGAAATTTATTCAAACTTTGGCATAAGAGATCAGGTGAGCGATTCAGGCTCCTGGGAGCCTCTAGTTAAAAAATGGAACAGTCCATTAATCGATGTTTACACATTAGAAATTATTTACTTCCTTCATTAAAAGAATGCATGTATTTGGATTAGTTTGAATTACAGGAATGTTCTTTTTTCAAAAAGGTAAATAATTTCTTCCTATTGTCTATCAGTATAACGGCATTTACATTATTTTAATACCGGTACTTTTCCCCTACATGTTTACAAGTGGACAGATCACGTGGGTTTCCAAATAAAATCAACAAATCACCTGGTAAAAAAATAGACTTTTATCTGATTGGTCAGTTATTTTTTCACTCATGATTGATTTCAATCTATTGGCAATAGATCCAGCACCTGTCCATAGCAATTGTAAAACGGTTTACCGTTAATTAGTTGTCAAAACATATCCGGTGATCGTGTTTACCACAGATTAGTGTCATCGATAGGGCTTCAGATTTGTAATTAGCTGTCATTAAAATGACAAGAGAATGGCGATTATCGTTAAATTTGACGAAAATTTTCTACACTTTTGAAAATTTAAATGGCGAAAATGGGCTGAAAGACGTTAGTCATAGAGAAAATCTTTTCGCCAATGACAAAAGTGGCGAGTGCTAGAAAAATCACTGAAATACTGTAAACCAACTTATTTTTGCGGGCAAATTTTGGATTCAGGATTTTTTAAAATTCTATTTACAAAGGTCCTGGACCTGCATGTCTTGAAAGTAACTTCTATTGAGGACATTTTTAATAACATTTGGTGGAATTTTCACCTGGAACTTAAAAAGTCCTGGACCTTTGGCTCTCAAATGTTAAATTTAAATCCCTATGGAGCCTAACTGTTACTTTTTCAGATTGACAGAGTTAGGACCTCGCCTGACTCTGCAGTTGGTCAAGATAGAAGAAGGAGTATGTGATGGTGAGGTGTTGTTTCATGAATTTATACAGAAAACTGACGATGAATTGAAGCAGTTAAAAGCTGTTAGAGAAAAGAAAAGGTACAGGGAAAAGATTATTATACCCCTGCCATATGTTTGGCATTTTCTTTCTCTCTGCTTAAAACTCAGCCGATGATATTTTGTAACATGTGTCATCATGGTCATATGCACATGCTTTATCACAGAATTCATTTTTTATGCCCCATCCACAAAAGTAGGGGGCATATAGTGTTTGGGTCCGTTTGTCTGTCTATCCCAAACATTTCGAGATGGGTCATTATGTGTTTTTGACATAATTTTGTTAAATGGTTACTTCCTGTTTGCTATAAAAACGTTTCAGAAAGCATATGTATATTTTTGGGTTTTATAGACCTTTTCAAGTTCGTGCATTATTTTGGTATATAAATGTTTAGATAGGCTCATAGAGATGAAAACATTTTAAAGAATGATTAGAGTCAGGCATGTTAGCGAAAAGATCTTTTTTCTTCATTAAACCTTATTTTTGGAACTACTTTATTTTTGGGGTTTCTGTGTTGTTGGGCAATTCTGTGGTTATTTTTTTAGTAAATTTACGGTAGTGAGGGTACTCATTTTATTACATGTATTAAGTATATGAATTCATTAGCACAATTTATATTGGCCAATTTCTATACCTTGCAAAATTAGAAGAAGAAAAAAATAAATCCCTTGCTTAAACTAGTTTGTTTATACCACACAGCATTCTTTCTTTCTTGTTTATAAACCTTTTCATTATTTTGTAGAAAGTTGAAAGAGATACGCAAGAAAAAGCAAGAGGAAAATGTCAGAAGGAAGGAAGAGGAAAAAGAAGCAAATAATGTGAAAGCAAGAGAGGGTATTAAAAGGAAGCAAGAGTCTGAACAGAAAGAGGAAGGTATTTATCATAGCTACTGTAGAAGCAGAAATATTCGTGGGGGAATAATTTTCGTTTTATTTTGTGGGTAAGAAAAATCCACGAAATTAAATCCCAGCAAATTTAAAATATTTTGTTATAGAATGTATATCAAAATAAAAAATCCAACAAAAATATGTTTCCCACCAATTCAGTCTTGTGCTCTTAACCACTAAATTTGATCCCCCCAAAAATAAATGATTATACAGTATCACAGTGTATAACCGGACAGTACGCAATCACGGAAGTTGATCACTGTCCGGTGGATAAATCCTAGTTGTTTGTTATTTTTCTCCAAAATTTTTGTGGTTTTTAGTGTGTATGAACACTCTATAATATCGATTAGGAACAAAGGTAAGTTGAATTTATACCTTGCTCATTTATGGAACTTTTTAACGTTTCTTTTTGTATTCTTGACAATTCAAAATGTTAAAAAATTTCAATTGATCATCAGTGTTTGAACATTTTTTCCTTCACCGCTTAGCACATATTTGGAATTTACACACAAACTGCAATGATTTGATTAATATTTTTATTATTATCTCAAAGGTCAGTTGATAGACTCTCTACATTGACAATGATAGTTATGATAAAATAAACAATTTTGTTTAAAACATCAAGTTTTGTAGTTTTGGCATAATCGTTTACTGTCCGATTAATTGGTCGTTTATTTTTTGTGGGTGTCCGATTAATTGCCTGTTTTGAATCCTCAGGGTTTGAATAAAAAGTTATAATTTCAAATTACATGAGGTATTCCCCATTCCTTTTTTATATTCTACAGGTGCTTATTCAAAGGCTTATGAATATATTTTCATATTTTTATGATAATCTATTTCGTTGTGTGTTTGGTTTATTTATTAGCTCACCTGGCCAAAGGCCATGTGAGCTTATGCCATCACTATGCGTCCGTCGTCGTCTGTCGTCGTCCGTCGTCCGTTAACAATTTCAAAAATCTTCTCCTCTGAAACCACTGAACCAATTTAACAGAAACTTGGCAGGAATGATATATGACATGTTGGCAACAAACGATCCTCATTTTGAAATGCTTTGATAAAAAACATGGCCGCCGTTGCTAAAAATAGACTAGGGGGTCAGACTACTGTTTTTGGCTTATAAATCAAAAAGTATAAGAGATAGAGGAAATCTGAGGCCACGCTACTGATTCAGCATCAAAAGCTCTACAAAAGTCTCCATTTGGTCAAAGTTGTCAGATGACCCCTTATAGGGGTTACGGCCCCTTAAAGGTGAAAAATAGCATTTTTTCATGTTTTTGGCCTACAGAATGAAAACTATTGCAGATAGAGATTAGCTGTTGCTTGCTTAAATGTTCAGCTCATTTAACTCTACAAAAGTCTCCATAGGGTCGAAGTTGTCAGATGACCCCTTATAGGGGTTACGGCCCCTTAAAGTTGAAAAATAGCCATTTTTCATGTTTTTGGCCTACATTTGAAAACTATTGCAGATAGAGATTAGCTGTTGCTTGCTTAAATGTTAAGCTCATTTAGCTCTACGAAAGTCTCCATAGGATCGAAGTTGTCAGATAACCCCTTATAGGGGTTACGGCCCCTGAAAAATGGCATTTTTTCATGTTTTTGGCCTACAGAATGAAAACTATTGCACATAGAGATTAGCTGTTGCTTGCTTAAATGTTCAGCTCATTGAGCTCTACAAAATTCTCCATAGGGTCGAAGTTGGCAGATGACCCCTTATAGGGGTTACGGCCCCTGAAAAATAGCGATTTTTCATGTTTTTGGCCTACAGAATGAAAACTATTGCAGATAGAGATTAGCTGTTGCTTGCTTAAATGTTCAGCTCATTTAGCTTTACTAAATTCTCCATAGGGTTGAAGTTGTCAGATGATCCCTTATAGGGGTTACGGCCCCTGAAAAATAGCCATTTTTCATGTTTTTGGCCTACAGAATGAAAACTATTGCAGATAGAGATTAGCTGTTGGTTGCTTAAATGTTCAGCTCATTTAGCTCTACAAAAGTCTTCATAGGGTCGAAGTTGTCAGATGACTCCTTATAGGGGTTATGGCCCCTTATAGGTGAAAAATGGTGTTTTTGGCCTATAGAATGAAAACTATTGCAGGTAGAGAAAAGCTGTTGCTTGCTTAAATGTTCAGCTCATTTAGCTCTACAAAAGTATAGGGTCAACATCAAGACCAGGTGAGCGATTCAGGCTCCTGGGAGCCTCTTGTTTATTGTACAGAATAGATGTGGGAGCTCAAAATAGTCTCTACTGTTGGATTCGAAAAAAAAATAAATGAAGCAGTGTTCATAACAAAATGGAAATCCATTCAACAAGATGATAAAAGAAAGGGAGATTAACAGATATGAGTACATTTAAA
Source organism: Arcuatula senhousia (assembly GCA_963971305.1). Classification (NCBI taxonomy): domain Eukaryota; kingdom Metazoa; phylum Mollusca; class Bivalvia; order Mytilida; family Mytilidae; genus Arcuatula; species Arcuatula senhousia. The sequence continues at coordinate 44,615,003 of OZ020307.1, read as the reverse complement.
ACCCTGGTCCTACTTTTTGCATGTCACTTGCATTGTGTATGACTTATTAATGCAAATGTCAAAATGGTTCATAAGGAGCTTTCCATTGACTGGAATCTTATGAAACAAATTTTCTTATCACATTGGACAGCCAGTGTACTGAGATATTTGAGTCATTCAATGTTCATTTACTTGTATTCATTAACGAACAACGTGCTCAAAACAGTAAAAGTCCCGTTACGATGTGCAAACAATTTAGATCTAGATCATGGACGTAATGGAGCTGCCAACTGTTGGTAAATCCATTTTTCATATAAATAATCATGATAATAAAAAGCTGAACAATGATTTAAGTTGGTTTAAGAAATTTGGTAAGCCTTAGCGACTGTGATTGCAGATTATCACGAAAGGTTAATTAACAGCCTCGAATCTATAAACTCCCTTATCAAACGGAACTATGCTGGCTATGGTTAATGCTGGAAATCAGATGACAGTATTTATTTCCAGTTTTCTTCAATTAAAAATCGTACACCGTAAATTTATTGGACTGCCTTAATATGCGTTAATCATTGCTGGTTAGTTGATTTTTTTACATCAGCCGATTGATGATTCTCAGCTAGCTGTCAGTAACAGTGAGTGTTCGATAGAGAGTTCCTTTACCGTCCTTTTGTTTGTTCTTGTTTTTTGTCTTATGTTCTCTCTAGTGGAATTGGACTTTGATCGATTTGATTTTTATTGTGTTGAGTTTTTGTGCTTTGTCTTGGAATATCGATAGGGGGAAGGTTGTGCCCAAAAAACTAGTTTAACCCCGCCACATATTAATTACATGTGCCTGTCCTAAGCCAGGAATCTTTGACAAAGCTTTCGTTTGAACTTGTATTTTTGATGTTTTCTGTTCCTTGTTTAAGAAGGGGGTCTATCTGTGACTATTTCAGGACTGGATTTGAATTATATGCATTTTATTTAGACCATGGGCCAATTGCAGAACCGCGAGCAGTGCCAAATGGCCTCGTTGAAGGCTGCTGGCGGTTGTCCATTGTGGTTTTTGTAAATTGCCGTTAAATTGTGGGTTGTGTCGCGTACACTTATTCCACATCTCATTATTTTCTATTGTATTCACATAGTCCATTAAAAATAAAAATTACAACAAAGTTCCAGACACTACATTTTCCTATGTCTTACGCGCGTTTCGTCTATTCAAGACTCAGCAGGGGAGCTTGTGACGCGTTGTAACAGAGCTCTACCAAAAATTTTTAAAAATTCCAAACACAATACGAAGAGTGTTACCAAAAATATGATTTTTTAAAGATCAAACTATGTTTGGGATAGGGGGAACTTAAGAGTTAAGACAATTTTAAACTTTAAACGCATGAAGCTTTAAACTCATGAAACGGATAACTCATAGATTTGTTGTGTTCTAAACGTCTAACAACAAGAAAAATATCAAAGCAGAGTGGCATAAAAGCCGGAAATTTGGCAACGCTGTAAATATGCATAGTTCAACAAGTAATCGCTCGCCAGCAATGTTTAAATAAACAAATTGAAAGATAGACAAACCATAAATATTGGAAGTAAAGTACTTAAAACTTTAAAACGTTCGAACAGGGAAGCCAATCCAGCAATGTTCTAGGCTCTTACGATATCGACCTAGCATGCGTTAGTCTTCTCCATTCCAAAACCATTAAAACTGACCGCGTTGTGTAATTCGGTATGTGTCTGTAAAGAGAACACCTTCACCATTTGACTTTGTCCTTGGATTCATGTTAAGTTCATGCTTAGGTCGTATACACTAGGTTTTAGTTGGATGCCTTCATATCTCAATATTAAAAGACTTAGATAGATGAATATTGCAATGCCCATGTTAATCAATCAGTGCTGACTAAATCTAAATTCCTCTTAGATTTCAGCCAAATACTAGTATATATTTGCATGGAGCAGCACACTTGAAGTGGTGTGGCCACCTGAAGTTCATCTGGTTTGAGCAATTTTACCTGTGTCGCCGAAGGCGAAAGCAAGTCTAGTAGTCGGGTCACTCCGTCCGTCCATCCGTCCGTCCGTCCGTCGCGCTATGGGGTGCCTGTCTTGTGTAATCTGAATCTCAAAAACGAAACGCTAGATATTTTTTGAAATTGCAACACAGTGATTACAGATATATTGAAAATGTGCACCTCACCTTTTGGGGTCATTCTATAATTTCGTTGAGAAATTAGGGGCCAAAAAAAGGGCCAAAAAGTGATTTTCTAATTTGTTTCCACAATTACTATTGTTCTAATTGACCATATGCTATAAAACTTTACAGTAATGTTTCTTACTGTAAAAGGAAGGGTGGGGCTGATTTTGGGTGTCCCATCTTTTTCGTTTAGAAATTAGGGGCCATAAAGGGAGTAAAAAAGCTACTTTTTTTATATGTTTCCACCATAACTTTTGTTCTGGTTGACCAAATGCTATGAAACTTAACAGTAATGTTACTAACCATAAAAGAAAAGGCATGGTTGATTTTGGGTGTCCCCTCTTTTTTCGTTTGGAAATAAAGGCAAAAAGGGCCAAAAAAGCGACTATTTTATTTGTTTCCAGATTAACTTTTAGTACGGTACATCAAATGCTATGAAACTTTACAGTAATGTTTAATACTTACAATAAAAGGAAGGGTGCGGCTGATTTTGGGTGTCCTTTTCTTGTTTGTTTAGGAAAGAGGGGCCCAAAAGGGGCAAAAATGCAGCTTTTTATCTATGTTCCGATTTAGATTTTTTTTTACACGTTAATTTTTGTCATATATGGGATATAAAATGGAGGATATATTTTTTTCTTGACTCACCTTTTCTGTTAAGCAATAAAGGGGACAAAAGGGGAAAAATAGAAACTATTTTTTGTCTTATTATTTTGATAATGGGTGGCATGTGACAAAAATACTTTGTAAGTCCACCATAGGATGGTTTTACTCATGTCCGTACGTCCGTCCGTACGAATTTCCGTCAAGCTTTTCTCAAGAACCGTACATGAGAATGATTTGAAACTTGGTAGGATGGTTCAGTATGACAAACTGTAAGTCCTAAGTGATTTTCATACCTGACCGACATCTACTTCCTGTTTGGGACATAGGCAAATGTGAAAATTTTCGTCAAGCTTTTCTCAGGAATCGTGCATGAGAATGATTTGAAACTTGGTAGGATGGTTTAATATGACAAACTGTACCTCCTCAGCGATTTTGAGACCTGTTAGACATCTACTTCTTGTTTTGGACTTAGGCTGGTGTGAAAATATGTGCACATGACTTTAAAAATTTCTGTCAAGCTTTTCGCAGAATGATTTGAAACTTAGTAGGATGTTTCAGTATCACAAACTTTATGTCCTAAGCAACTTTCAGGTCTGCCAGACATCAACTTCCTGTTTGGGGCCTAGCGGGGGCATCCGTGTCCTTTGGACATATTCCTTCTTTATTTTTCCAAAAATTCCAATTACTTTATACAAATTCAAAGCTTAGATGAATGATCACATGTTTATATTCGATAAGTTGCTTGAACTTAAGAGAAATTACAAAAATAGTTCTTTTGTAGTAAATCTCAATCCTCATGCAATTTTATTGCAATACTTTGTTTGGATAAGCTGCTACCTTTTATATTTGTTCCAGGTTTTTTTTAAAATCATTTTGCTCTAGCTGTATACCGGGGCTGTAAGGCACGAACCATTTTCATGGGGGGGGGCTGGGATTTTGTTACCTGATGTTATTTTTTTTCCTGTCCAAATCAAAGTTACAATTTTTTTTTCTACCCAAAGCAAAATTAAATATTTTTTTTTTTCAGCCAAATTTAGAATTTTTTTTTTTACATTTGTTTTTCTATTCGTAACTTTACAGGTCTTTTATCAATTGTGTGAATTAGGCCAGTTCTTGGACTAATTTATTCTCATTGTGAGTAACATTCATATATTTTAAAGACAAATGGGATATGTGAAATAAGTCAAACAGACAAACTCTTGGTAGGAGATGAAATGTACATTGGATTATTGTATTTTGATTTTGAATACATGCACATTCAAAACATACATATATTTATAAGAAAAATGGGATATAGAGAGACATGGCGAATATGGCAGCCAACCTCTATTGAAAACACAAACTAAAAATGAAAATAATTAAAAACCAGCATCCCCCCAAAAAATAAACATTCAGTACAAAAATGTATATAGCAATATTAATTTAAATGGACAATAGACAAAGTCAAATAGCTGTGGATATCTAAAATCCAACATCTGTTTTTTTTTTATAAATATACTTTTTTCCAATATGTGAATTCTTATTCTAAAACTTATCAAGACAAGAAGTGAAAACCATATTCATTTGTAATTGCCCTGGTAACCTTGTAACGTAGGGGACTTATCATATGGTTACCTTTTAGGTTCATCTTTTGCTAAAATAAAAGTTTTTAAAAGTTAATTTCCAAGATTTGGGTTGAAATAAGACAAAGAAAAGTACAAATTAAAGGCAATAAGGAATCATAGAAAAACAAGCCTTTTGATTTGGTTAGGGATCCTGCGTTTTAAATACCATGCTAAACAGACATGGGGATAGCTGAATGCCTCAAAAGCTCTTGGGTAAATGATGCAAAAACTTCCATTCTTGTGATTTCCTGAAAGCTCATCATGAAATTTAGGTTTCATAATTCATTAAAAAAAAATCATCATATAAACTACAAAACAACACAAGAATGCAGTTGGAAAAATAAGAAATCTGTAAATATTGACCAATGTTGTCTTATAGACATTTCTGGGTCTACCAGTGGGATGGGAAATACATATAATTGTATTTGATAAGCGGGACAACAGTGTCTAAGATGTACACACTTCAAATGTTCATTCTTCATACCAGGGTGTCCGAAGGCGGCTGAAGCCCATGGAAACTGACATACATCACAAAATGATACAGAGGCTATATGCTGAAAGCAACAGAAAAAACTGAGACCTGTAGACGATATATAGATCAGGAAACGTATTCAACCATATGATAAATTCCAAATATTAAAAGCCTTAGGTAGGTCAAAAGTGTCTGCATAATCAGTTATGGAAATGATTTGATTCCTCGGGTAAACAAACTGACGGACCAGTCTAAAACATTTCACCACTCTCAACTTCTTTTATGGGTATAATGCAACAATAGTGTGTATGTAAAATAAGTTATAATAATTACATTGCAAGGTATAAGAAATGCAATGTAACTTTTAATTATCCTGATTGCTAGTCATACAGGATTGGGAGTCATACAGCAGAGGTTCATACCATAACAGATCAAAACTATAGATGTACAGGTATGCATGTACTAAACATATTAAAAGTGATACTATTTCGTAGCACATTATAATTTCAAAATTTGAAACTTTTGCAAAAGGCAATGATATGCCAAGCGAAGTGAGGCAGAAAAAGTCAGGCTTTTATCATTTGAGTTCAAAGGATGTATATATATATTTTTTGGAATTTTATGAATATTGAATATTTATTTTTTTTTCAGCACCATTAGGAGCATTTTTATTTTTTTTTCAGTAAAAATTGGAATCATTATTATTATTTTTTTAAATAATCCCAGCCCCCCCCCCCCACCAAAAGAAAATGGTTCGTGCCTAAGGATATTTGTCTTGTTATTGCTACATTCAACCCAACAATTAATCGGACAGATAGATATAACTTTCTAACAATTAATGATTGTGTACAGTGGCAATTAGTCGGACAGAGACGGAGTGAGCAGTGCTCTTACAAATCCGATTATTATAAACAATCCAAACCATTTTCGTGAAATAATTTGACACCAAAGGATTTCCTATTTAAACAGCTTTAAATGGAGATGCAATGCACTATTTCAATGTAGGTGATTCACTAATAATTTGTTGTTTCTTTCACTGCAATGAGTTTCCATTGTCAAAAATATCAATGATTAAACCACTTTTTTCGAAAATTAAAATGATCTACATTATATATTGATAATTTAAATAGTGATAAATAACAATGTAAACTAATTGTACGCTTCAATTTTTCTTAAAATTTAGTTTCGGCTGAATAAGGGCTTAAATTCATGGCAAAATCATACATTTTTATTAAATCAACTAGGATTTTACCACCGGACAGTGACCAACTTCCGTGATCGCTTACTGTCCGGTTATACACTGTGAGTATAGTGCATGATATTCTTTAATCAAGGGTGCAAACTCCAGGAATGGAACTTTTTCAGAGTTATCTGCTTTTATACCTTGAAATGCATTCAGCATTTTAAAACATAGTTTCTTAATATTAATTCATAGTCTATTGAAGTACCTAGGTTCTAGCTAATGCATGTAAAATGTCTCAATTTATTTTTATTTAAGAGCGTGTTTGTAATTAACTCCCAGGGTACCTTAGGTTCTGTGCCAAGAAGATTTAATTTATTCCAATGGGTTTGAATCAATTGGGGATTTATAAATTGCTGTCAGTATATGTAGGTTTTGTTGCATACACTTATTCAACATCTCATTGTCTTAACAATTATTTGTGTTTCAGAGTCTGAAAGCGATGATGACAGAGAATATTATAAACAAGAAGTAGGATTAGAGCCAGAGAAGGGTAAGTTTTCAAATGCTGTAAAAGAACTTAAGTTTGTGCAGATCAATTTTCATGGTTTTGGAAGCTTTCAAATGCTGTGAAATAATTGTAATTTGAAGGCATCAACTTTCGTGGATTGGAAATAAAATGCATGTGGATGGATTCATGAATGCGTGATTTCTTTAAAAATCATTGTAGTGACAATGTGAAATTTCCTGATTGTTTAAATTGAAATTCTTTGACTTCTCTAGCTTACAAAAAAAACCCAGGAAAATTAATACCCCATAATATTTAAAGCTTTAACCATGTTCACAGTACTATGAGAGTTATATTGTTTGTCAGGTTGATGTCGTAATCCTCAAATGAGGGTCAGTAGGACCTTTTACGGGACAGCAGGAAGGGCTTATTTATTCACTGGGAATTCGGGATATAACCCATAAAACTCAAGAACGTGAGGATTTTTAGGTTTTTCTGCTCCATTAATTTACTGGGAGAGAGGGATTTAGTATAATTTTTACAAGATTCTGGTATGAGACCCCTCCTACCCACCCTCACAAAGAGTATAATTATTGTTCATGTCGTAGTTTAACATCTAAATTTGGAAATTCAAGAAACTGTACTCTTTCATTAATCCATATAAATGAATAAATGATATTGAATAATGATTAGGTATGTCTCATAATTCCCATGTTTTGCTCAAATCTGGGTGGGCACACTACATTTCCCGATGTTTAAAATAAGGAATTGTAATTCACTTGCCCAAATCTTGAACTTTTGGAATTTATGTCCCAACTTTGTAAGTAGGGGGGCATACAGTGTTTGGGTCTGTTTGTCCATCTGTCCCATATAAATGTTGTATTATGTCTTTTGACATTTTGGTTTCCTTTATATTAAATACAAATATTTTTTAAAGTTAAAAATGATTCTTTTCTGGCTGTGGGCCAGTAATTATTTTTGACTAGAAGTATTAAATTCACCACTCTTCTTGATGCAGGTTGAAATAGTGAAAAAATCCCTCAGGGAAACAATTAGTGGCATTGAATAAGCAGCCTTTAAAATAAAAACAATTAACAAGACAAAAACAGAGAGGTACTGTTTATGATAAATAACCGAAAACTTAATAGAGAAAAGTTATAGAGCTGAAACTTTACTAAAAACATTATGAAATGGCAGTCTTCTAGGAGTTATTTTCAATCTCGCTCACCTGAATTTAAAAATGCTAAAAATTCACCTACCCATTCTAGAAATTAATGCAGAAAACTTTCAAAATCCATTTACCCTGGGGTTTTATTTCATTTACCCAGGGTAATTGGTGATGGGAATCCTAGAACACTGAAATGGGTTTGCCTTATGCCTGTAGGATACTGTAAATTTGGAAATGCAAGGTGATATTTTTGTTAACCATTCACGTGGGGAAAATTTTGCAATTTTTTAGCTCACCTATGTGAGCTATTGCCATCACTTGGCGTCCGTCGTCGTCCGTCGTCATTAACATTTTTCAAACGTTAACTCCTCTAACACCATAAGTTCAATGGCTTTTAAATTTGGCACAGTTGTTTATTAGCATAGGTAGTATAAAACTAGTGTGGGGATTTTTGATTCGTTGAAAAACATGGCCGCAATGGCTAAAAATAGAACATAGGGGTAAATTGCAGTTTTTTGCAAATAACTCAAAACGGTAACAGATATCAAAATTGTGGCAATAGGGTAAAAGTGATCAGCACCTCAAGATCTACCTGCCCAGAAATTTTCAAGAAGATCCAACAACCAATGTAGGAGTTATTGCCCTTTTTCTGGATTTTTTTCAAAATTTTTCACTTATTTAGCCCTATATCTTGAAAACTTTACAAGATATTTTAAAAATTCAAATTGCATATGATTAAGCACATCAAGATCTACATTTCATGTAATTGGGTCAAAGCTGTAGAACCATTTTTTTTAGGAGTTATGGCCCTTAAAGCGTCAAATTTTACCATTTTTCATTACTTTTACCCTGAATTTCAAAGATTAACTTGTCTGACACCATACATCCAACTTCAACCAAACTTGTCACAGCTGTTTAATAGCATTAATGCTACAATTCTATCGTTCGGATTTTCGATTCGTCAAAAAATATGGCCTCCATGGCTTAAAATAGAACATAGGGGTCAAATTACAGTTTTTTGCAACTCCAAAACGGTAACAGATATCAAAATTCTGATGGGCGACAAAAGTGATAAGCATCTCAAGATCTACCTGCTCTGAAATTTTCAAGAAGATCCAACAAACAACATAGGAGTTATTGCCCTTTTTCTGGATTTTTTTCAAAATTTTTCACTTATTTAGCCCTATATCTTGAAAACTATTCAAGATATTTAAAAAAATCAAATTGCATATGATTAAGCACATCAAGATCTACAATTCATGTATTAGGTCAAAGCTGTAGAACCATTTCTTTTAGGAGTTATGGCCCTTAAAGCATCAATATTTACCATTGTTCATTACTTTTCCCCGGACTTGTCTGAAACGGTTAGACCAACTGCATCTTAACATGGCACACTGTTTGATAGCTTATATGCTACAACTCTATTGTTCAGATTTTTTATATTCGTAAAAAAACATGGCCACCATGGCTAAAAGTAGAACATAGGGGCAAATTTCATTTTTTTGCTAATAACTCAAAACTGGTTTCAGATATCAAAATTGTGCAAGAATCAAAAGTGATCAGCATATTAAGATCTACCTGTCCTGAAATTTGGGAAAAGATCTGACTGCTGATGTGGGAGTTGTTGTTCTTTTTCCTAATTTTTGCCAAATTTGCACTTATCATGCTTATTAAGCCCAATATCTTGAAAACTAACCAAGATATTTCATAAATTTAAATCGCATATGGTTAAGCACAATAATATCTACAAATGTATGTATCTGTGTAGTTCAGGTGAGCGATTCAGGCTCTTGGGAGCCTCTAGTCTAACTATACATGATCATATTCGGTATTAAAAAATAAATCATTTGCATAGGGGATATTTTTGTGAAAAAATACCCCCCATATGAAAATTTCCATGTTTACATTAGATTTAAATTATGTTTATTTTGGTTTTCAGAACTGTTTCCAAAGAATAGTTCAAGAAAAAGGAAAGGCTCCTTTGTTCCTCGTACCGATTTCAAGAAATCAAAGAAAAATATGAACAGTAATGTTGATGGTAACCGTGGCAACCAAAATAGAACTAATCTCAAGAGCAAACATAGTAGTAGTGACAAATTTAACAAGGGGAGACAAATGAAGACAAAAACTTTCAAGAAGAATGACAAGAAATTCACAAACAAAGGATCATTTGCAAGTAGAGAAGGAAAGAAAATGGGAGGGCACAAGAGAAAGAAATAAAACTTTGATTTTATTTGCTTTTTGTTTTGTGTGTGCGCATTCATATTCAAAGGATTTGAATCTCGTGAAATCTCATCTTTTCTCATATTTAAGGCAAGATTTGGTGATATTGACAAATCTACCCATCAATATATCCAATTTAGTTTCATCTGTCTGATCAAAATACTGTAAAATCTTAAGATTATTATTTAATTCACATTTTCAATTCAAAATTATTCTTTCATCATTAAGTATGAAATTTATTTTTGTTTAAACAAGTAATACTGTGAGCGAGCTCACAAAAGGATACCCCCCGCTTCATATTGGACTCAAATCTCAAGTCCAGTTACCTCCTCTCAATGATAACGAATAGCAATACAAATTCCTCTTGCACATCTACAGATGATGTACTTCCTTCATGTAAAGTTTCATCAAAATCCATTAAGCGGTTTAGGAGGAGTTGCGCTTACGGGGTCTCCCATTGAATAATGTATTTAAAAAGTCTAAGTCCAATTATCTCCCCTGAATGATGTCAGAGTGCGATGAAAATTCTTCATGCACATCTAAATATTATGTACTTCCTTCATGTTTAGTTTCATCAAAATCCATCAAGCGGTTTAGAAGGAGTTGCGCTTACGGGGTCTCCCATTGAATAATATATTTAAAAAGTTTAAGTCCAATTATCTCCCCTGAATGATGTCAGAGTGCGATGAAAATTCTTCATGCACATCTACATTTGATGTACTTCCTTCATGTAAAGTTTCATCAAAATCCATCACACAGTTTAGGAGGAGTTGCGCTTACGGTGTCTCCCATTGAATAATGTATTTAAAAAGTCTAAGTCCAATTATCTCCCCTGAATGATGTCAGAGTGCGATGAAAATTCTTCATGCACATCTACATATGATGTACTTCCTTCATGTAAAGTTTAATCAAAATCCATCAAGTGGTTTAGGAGGAGTTGCGCTTACGGGGTCTCCCATTGAATAATGTATTTAAAAAGTCTAAGTCCAATATCTCCCCTGAATGATGTCAGAGTGCGATGAAAATTCTTCATGCACATCTACATATGATGTACTTCCTTCATGTCAAGTTTCAGCAAAATCCTTCAAGCGGTTTAGGAGGAGAAGCGTTTACAAGTTATGTGGACAGACGGACGGACAGACGGACAGACAGACAGGGTGTTTCCTATATACCCCCCCAAACTTTGTTTGCGGGGGGTATAATAATTATACCCCCACTCGTAAGAGAGGGGCTATATTGCAATCACCTTGTCCGTCCGTCCGGTTCAATTTCTCTGCTTCTACTGGATGGATTGGTTTCAAATTTGGTACACAGCTTCAGCATGATGAGTTATACTATGCCTACCCTTTCCAGATCAGTCCACCATCTACTTCCTGTTTTTCGAGCCGACTTAGACTTTTAAGGGTAAAAAATTTGAAAAGTGAAATTTTTCGTAACAGATTTCTCGGCTTCTACTGGATGGATTGGTTTCAAATTTGGTACACAGCTTCAGCATGATTAGTTATACCGTCCGTGCCTCCCCTTTCCAGGTCAGTCCATCATCTACTTCCTGTTTTCCGAGCTGACTTAGACTTTTTATGGGTCAAAAATAGACAATTTTTCGTAACAGATTTTTCGTCTTCTAGAGAAGGGATTGATTTCAAATTTGGTATACAGCTTTAGCATGATGAGTTGTAACGTGCCTCCCCTTTCCAGGTCAGTCGGTCATCTACTTCCTGTTTTCTGAATGGCCGAGTGGGGGTATGCTTAGCACGACTTAGTGCAACCCCTTGTTATATCTAGCAGTTGCATCATGGGTAAGATGTTTGTTTACATTATGTGTAAAATTAAATGAGATTCTTTTCCTTTCTTTATAATTTTGATTTTCAACAACTCTTTTCAATGATTTTACATTCCCACAGACGTTGCAGAAGTGACATGTATATAGTTGTCATTTTGCACAAATATGGGATTTCTATCTCTCAGATGTTGGTATGTCATAGGGTTTTGTTTTGTTCTCCTTTTCTGGTTTTTACCATCATAAATGCAACAAATGTGTTGCAACAAGCAGGAACTGCTTACCCTTCTGGGACAACTGACTTCACTCATTATGACTTGAGTTCTGGTTGTGGATTGCTTTTCAGTTGTTTTTATGTGTTTTTGTGTTGTGTTCTTAGTGGTGTTCTCTTTTGTGTTTACTGGTTTTGTCTTTGTCCTTTCAGACTTTTGACTTGTAATTCCCCATTTGTATCTCTCTGCTCCTTGTATGAAGTTTTATCCTGTAGTACTGTTTGATGTTAAGTGATTTAATGCCCATAACTCATGAATGATCAATTTAATGTGAAGCTCATGAAGCCTGAATAGCTCACCAGGTAAAAGGCAAACTCATGACTGAACAATTTAACAAGAGGCTCATGGAGCCTGAATTACTCACCAGGTAAAAGACAAACTCATGACTGAACAATTTAACAAGAGGCTCATGAAGCCTGAATCACTCACCAGGTAAAAGACAAACTCATGACTGAACAATTTAACAAGAGGCTCATGGAGCCTGAATCACTCACCAGGTAAAAGACAAACTCATGACTGAACAATTTAACAAGAGGCTTATGAAGCCTGAATCACTCACCTGGTAAAAAGGCAAAACATTTAAAGGTCATCCGACAACTTCAATTTTTAAAAAGTTTATGCAGAGCTAAAGCAGCTGACCTTTTTCACAAGCAATAGCTTTTATATTAACGAGACAATTATTAGTATTTCTGTCTTTTAACAGGGCCACCATTCTCAAAAAGGCAGTTTTCCATCAAAGTAGTATGTCAAATGCATCTTAAAATAATCAGTTAAGAAATAGTAGAAGGGTTGTAGGCATAAAATCCACATACATTATAAAGTACTATACAATAAAGCTACATTTCAGCATCTACTGTGGTTTCATTATTATTCGTGGGGTATCAATTTTTGTGGTTTTCATGGTTAGCCTTGAACCACAAAATTTGATATCCCACGAAAAGGAAATTTAACATTGGCGTGTATGCTGCAGGCTAAAGAACCACGATTTTAAGAATCCACGAATTGATACTTTTTCACCAAACCACGGAAATTGGCACCCACGAAAATAAATGAATCCACAGTATTACAGAAATTTTGTGATGTCAGAGGATGCTGGGCATCTCAAGGAAAGGATAGTGCCAAAGTGACTCCTATATATGATTTTGCACAAAGTTGCAGTTTACATTAAACAAAAATTAGGGTAATATTTATAGTATAACTAACAAATGATTCCGAATATGAGGAAATATTCAACGAGTGACCGAACAACCCTATAATTCACGAGTGCGCCAGGCGCACGAGTGAATTATAAAGGTTGTTCGGTCACAAGTTGAATATTTCCCATATTCGGAATCTTGAGTTTGTTATACTATTTATTACATATATAAATGTCCAATTAGGGCTTTATTTATGGCTGAATTACGAACATTTTCTGTTGGACTATTTTCATACAGGCGCAATGGTTTTCGACGTCACAGACGACGTTATAGGTAACGCCGAATAACAGTTAATTAAATGTTTCCGCGTTTTTAGTTATTTCACTCAGTGAGATAAACGATTTCTGTTCACTCGGAAATCTCGATATTTCACTGCTATCTTTGTAATAAGACCTAATCTACCAGTTTTATCCTGCCGTGACAATTTTAAGTCAACAAAAGCATTTTCTATATCATATAGTTTTCAAGGTGCTATGCAACTGATTTTTTATGTATAAGGGATCACAACTCTTAGCTAATAATTCATCTATCAATTTAAAAACATTGAAGTTTATTTAGAACTAAAAAAAACTGAATAATATTGTGATTAAAAGTTTAATTAGTCGTATACATTTTGCAAGTTAATTTTTGATGTTCAAGGGGGAATAACTCAAGAAAGAAAGGATCATACAACTTTTACCCAGAAATTCTGAAGGATCAAGGTTGCAGTTCAAATAAAATAAGTATTAATATTTTTTACCTATTACATGTATTTATGCCCCATTTTCCAAGGTAGGGAGCATATAGTGTTTGAGTCTGTCTGGCCATCCTAAATCTCACAACATTAAGAAAAAACATGCTGGAGGTGCTGATTACTTTAGCTTAATGCCAGCATATTTACGAAACACTGCAATAAACCCCCATGTTCTATTTTTAGCTAAAGTTTTGACTTATTGTGACAGAGGGGTCTTCATATGAAAAGTTGACACATGAAAGATGCTAAGTAATTACTGTAGCTCACCAACAAGTGTGCCCACTAACAGTATGTCTCGCCTGCCAACACCATCACTTAATTTAACTGCCTGAGCTTTCATTTCTTGATATAAACACAAAAAGTGTCTGTATACCCAGATGCCTAGCTATTATACTTTTCAAGCAATTCATTGTCCACACAAGTATTACAAAAAGTTTTCTGCCTGAAAAAAGATCTAAGTTCACAGAGTCACTGGAGCGTAAAAATGGGGTCATGGTCACATGGCATAGTGACAGTTGCATAAACCATAACTTCAACTTTCTGTATACCCAATATCAAATGCCTAGCTATTATACTTTTCCAGCAATTCATCGTCCAAAAAAGTCTTACAAAAAGTTTTCAGCAAGTTCACAGAGTCACTGGAGCGTGTAAATGGGGTCAGGGTCACATGGCATGGTGACAGTTGCATAGACCATAACCTGAACTGTCTGTATACCCAATATCAGATGCCTAGCTATTATACTTTTCAAGGAATTCATTGTCCACTAAAGTCTTACAAAAAGTTAACTCCGCCGCCCTCACCGGAAAGTTATACCTATGTCTCGCCTGCCGCGACTATTTGTCGCAGGCGAGACAAAAATATGGTGATGACGACAAAGAGATATGTAATAAGTGAACACATTGGGACAGAAACAAAATAAAGAAACAGCAATTTAAAAAATCACAAAGGAAAACAGCCAGCAGTCTTCAAAATGACCAAAGGTTGCTGCTCGCGGTCTTGCATTGGCCAAAGACCAAAAATACAATACATGAGATTCAAAAACAATCCCTAAATTATCAATGAAAGACCCATTTCTGGACATAGAACAATAAACAGATAAATGACGGGGACAAACAAAAGCTTAAACAAGGATTCCTGGCTTAGCGCAGGCTCATATTAAAGATATTGCCTTCCATGGAAGAACAAAATTCTGGTTATCTGAAGTCTTAGCAGTTTTGCATTTCTGTTACTTTTACAGAAATATTATATGTTAAAAATGTTATTGACTACAAAGTTTTATTCAGTGTAAAGAAATTATACATGTA
This sequence comes from Arcuatula senhousia, assembly GCA_963971305.1. Classification (NCBI taxonomy): domain Eukaryota; kingdom Metazoa; phylum Mollusca; class Bivalvia; order Mytilida; family Mytilidae; genus Arcuatula; species Arcuatula senhousia. The sequence continues at coordinate 44,599,813 of OZ020307.1, read as the reverse complement.
GTTGTACACACAGCTTTGATCTAGTAAATGTAGATTGAAAAAATTGTAAGTCATATTACATATCATAATTCAAAATAATAATTAAAAAAATGTTATGCAAATGTATCATAATATACAAAAATGTGATAAGACAGAACATGAAATTTTTTAAATATGTGTTTGGCCCCTTTTAATTTTTCTGAAATTATTTGGCAATAAATTCTACAATAGGAAATTTATATTAATTGAAATTTTCTTCAACATATGTATATATGCTTTTTTGTTATTTTTTCAAAAACGACTTTTTGGTGTGTTTTTTTTTTACATAATTCAATAAATCTACATGTTGCTGGAGTGACACTGAAATAAATAAAATAAATAAAAAATATGCAGTGAAAAAAATATTATTAAAAAACTCAAACAGTAAAAAATAGTAAAATCACAATATAGATATCACAGCTACTAAAATAAAATGCAATAATAAATATGTTGTATATATAGATTACAGACATTTATATTTAGCTTGAGAACACAAAGAAAATGTTTGATATGAATAAAACAAGGAATGTATAATAAATTTGTTTAACATTGTAAGATTGGACGGAATATCAATAATATGTACATGTATAAATATTTAAAAATTTAAAGTAAAAAGAAATATCCTCACTTAAGAAATATGTACCAATTTTGGTAATGTCATGGAAATTGATATAATGGAAAATACATGTATATATCTATATATATTTGAAACCACAATTTTTTTTTTATTATAAACTTTAGGCCCATCTTAGTATTAAAACCCTGCTAAACTCAGACTGAAATTTGTGTAATTTGTCACCTGTAGTCTGAGTTAAGTTTGTTCTAAATGACTACATGTACTTTGAAATTGCCAAAATCTTCTACAGATTTTTTAACAATGATTGTCTAAAGTTATGCAATACAAAAAAAAATCAAAGTTAACCTACTTTTCCCCACTAAGTTTAAAATTTATTGCCTTGATCTTGCAATTGACAACTTCAGCAAATAACTGGGTTTTTTTAAAGTTTCAAAATAAATAAAAAAAACATAATAATAAAATTATCAAATCATACCATTAATGCTAGAAAAAAATTCATAAAATAATTTCATTGCACAAATATAGGACTTACCAATTGCAAATTCAGCGATTCAAAATAGAGTTAATTTATTATGCCTGAAGTTTTTCTATTTTTACCTATTTTTAAATGTAAATCACATTAAAATTTACATTTTTTTTACAATTATTTTTTTTTTTCATTTCTTGTGTTAGTATTTTGTTACATAACGATAATAATACAATTAACATTTGTAAAGTTAAAGAGGAACAGTTTTACAGAGTACTACACAAAGAACTAAAACAGCTGGTAAAGTCTAGTCTTTTCCAACGATAGCTTGTAGAAGCTTTAAGTAATCTCCTGAGCAATCTTCCTTCAACCATCTCCACAATGTTTTCTTGTTTTTTTCCAAGAAGTGTTTCTTAATCTGGACCATATCAATCTAAAAGAAAAGGATTTTGAAGTTGAAATCATATACTGTGGATTCATTTATTTTCGGGGGGTATCAATTTTCGTGGTTTGATGAAAAAGGATCAGTTTGTGGATTCATGAATTCATGGTTCTGAAGTCTGCATCATACAGATCAATGTTGAAATTGCTTTTCATGAAGTATCAATTTTCGTGGGTCAAGACCACCCTCAAAAACCACGAAAATTAATACCCCACGAATAATAATGAAACCACAGTACATTCTTAACTTAAGTTTTTAACTATTTCATGAAGAGGACATAATTGTACTTGTAATAAAATGTTGTTATGTTGGCTGGCACAAGGAAAGATATTTTCAAAACAGTTTTTTCCACAACTACTTATCACAGCTTTTTCATAATTGGTATAAAGCACCGACTGGGGGTTTCATATATTGTAAGATAAGATTCCAGGTGTGTCATTCAACGACTTCCTGTTAAACAAAGTCAGGTTATTTCTGTGTTTTACCCATATTTTTGAACTGCAAAAAATTATTCATATCACTTTATTACTCTATAGCTGTGAACAATTACAGGTACATAACATGTTCTTTTTCTTAAAAAAAATTAATCATGTGCCCTCCTCATTACTAACAGAAAATAGGTGTAAAACAGATTTGAAAATTCAGTGTCTATATATACAAAAAATCACATTCAATTTTTTTTTAAATGATCTATTGTTTTTGGCTATTTGATGGCATGACATTATTTACATATAAGTGATCATATATAACTAGTTACTATAATAAAGTAGCATGCTAACCCCATGACAATTTGCTTTAAATGTTATTATTAATGTTTCCTCTTAGGCATTCAAAGATGCATTATTTATCAATGAAAGAAAGGTGTATAAACCGGCCAATCAAATGTCCAAAATCCAAACAGACAAAGGTGAAATTCATGACAATAAAACAAACAAAAAACATATATTACAACCAAGCCACAATCAGCAATGAGAACTCCATTGCGGTTGGAGTTTGGATATGTGTTACGGTCTTATGTTCATTTACTCTTTTAAAAGATATCAAGTCAAAATGGAAGTGAACTATGATTCTTTGGATGAGTAATCAGATCCTGCTTGCAAACAGGTCACATTGCTCACAATCAATTAGGTGTGGGTCACATTTGGTAAAGGACGACAATACTAATGATTGGTAAAATACTGTAATAACAAATTAAGAACTTTAATTCTTTACCTCACTGCGGGAAACAATAATTCTGATCAACCTCTTATCATTGGTCCCCAAACCTTTCATGGCGGATGTCAGTTCCTCTGCAAAGAACCTTGGACGGTATTTTATGTTCTTCACTGCAAAATGAGTTGACAAAATATTTATCTATTTCTAAGGCGATACATTTGATTTAATTCCCAAGTGGAACGGACAAAATTTAGTGTATTCTGAATGTACATGTATATATATAGATAATTACAAAGTTTCAAGATGTATTTGTATAATTTTAAGAAACTAAAAAAAGTTATGTATTCTTTTAACACATGGACATATCAGATTTGAGTATAAAAGGTGCATCATCTACATTAGGCCTAAAAAATTGTCAAAGTTTCAAGAAATTTCATTTATGAGTTGTGGACTTAATATGTAATAATTGTAGTCACAAGTATAACTTTATACTCCCCTAAATTTTCAATGAGGAATATGGTGATTTTAATTAAGTTTCCTTATATTTTCTGTCACTATTTTGTTTGTGAATGCTACAATTTTAAAACTAGTAAAATACAGATATATGTAGAATATTATAAACTTTCCTTTTTGATACTTTTAATATCTAGGTGAGTATCAGATGAACCCAGTAGGACAAATCTGATACGAGACTAGATGTAGATCTACAGCATGTATAGTCTCAAAAAGGAAAGAATATAATATTCTTTTTATTAGTACTTAAAAAACACCACATTTAACAAAGTTTTCAGTACAATAACGTCACATGACGTCACAAAAATGTCACATATCATCACAGTTATCAAGTACTCCCACTTGATATTTTCTTTTATCGGTAATAAGCGGCTTTTTCCTTTGATCTCATCTGCCTGATATTTTTTAGTATCATGGACTGTCCGTGATACAAGAAAATATCAGGTGGGTGCACTTGATAACTGTGACGTCATTACCGATAAAAAGAATATTATATACTTTCCTTTTTGATACTATCTACATCTAGTCTCGTATCAGACTTGTCTGATACTCACCTAGATATAGATAGTATCAAAAAGGGAAGTACATAATATTCTATATGTATGATGGAGTATGGACTGACCATGATACTAAAAAATATCAGGCAGATGAGATCAAAGGGAAAAGTCGCTAATTGAAAACTCTATACTGTGATGAAGTACCTTTTAGGGATTATTAAGCAAATAAAAATATGATGCAAATCCATCAAACATTATTTTAGATTATTTTTATTTTTTACTACCAAATTACTTAACAAGTCAGTATTGTAATGTGAAGTTTTACTTGCCTATGGAGAGAAGACCTCTCTCAAAATCTCCTGAAGTTTCTCTGCTGATTGAGTTTTCAATATCTCTTTGAGTTATCTAAAAAAAAATATTTTAAGTTGTTCATTTAACTATTTTTAAGTGTGAAAGAAGGAGGTTTGACACACAACAAGAGGCTCCCAGGAGCCTGAATCACTCACCTGGTCTTGATGTCAACCCTATGAAGACTTTTGTATAGCTAAATGAGCTGAATGTTTATAAGCATGAAAAATCTTTTCTCTATTTGCAATTGCTTTCATTCTAAATAATCAAAAAACACTAAGGGGCTGTAACCCCTATAAGGGGTTATCAGACAACTTCAACCCTATGGAGACTTTTGTAGAGCTAAATGAGCTGAACATATAAGCAAGCAACAGCTTTTCTCTATCTGCAATAGTTTTCATTCTTTAAGCCAAAAACACTATTTTTGTCTTTAAGGGACTGTAACCCCTATAAGGGGTCATCTGACAACTTTGACTCTATGAAGACTTTTGTAGAGCTTAATGAGCTGAACATTTTAGCAAGCAACAACTTTTCTCTATCTGCAATAATTTCATTCTATAGGCCAAAAACACTATTTTTCGCCTTTAAGGGGCTGTAACCCCTAAAAGGGGTCATCTGACAACTTTGACTTTACGGAAACTTTTGTAGAGCTAAATGAGCTGAACATTTAAACAAGCAACAGCTTTTCTCTATTTACAATAGTTTTCATTCTTTAGGCCACAAACACTATTTTTCGCCTTTAAGGGGCTGTAACCCCTATAAGGGGTCATCTGACAACTATGACTTTATTGAGACTTTTGTAGAGCTAAATGAGCTGAACATTTAAGCAAGCAACAGCTTTTCTCTATCTACAATAGTTTTCATTCTATAGGCCAAAAACATGCAAAAATGCTATTTTTCACCTTTAAGGGGCTTTAACCCCTATAAAGGGTCATCTGACAACTTCGATCCCATGGAGACTTTTGTAGAGCTAAATGAGCTGAACATTTTAGCATGCAACAGCTTTTCTCTATCTGCAATAGTTTTCATTCTATAGGCCAAAAACACTATTTTTCGCCTTTAAGGGGCTGTAACCCCTGTAAGGGGTCATCTGACAACTTTGACCCTATGGAAACTTTTGTAAAGCTAACTGAGCTGAACATTTAAGCAAGCAACAGCTTTTCTCTATCTACAATAGTTTTCATTCTATAGGCCAAAAACATGCAAAAACGCTATTTTTCACCTGTAAGGGGCTGTAACCCCTATTTGGGATCATCTGACAACTTTGACCTTATGGAGACTTTTGTAGAGCTAAATGAGCTGAACATTTAAGCGAGCAACAGCTTTTCTCTATTTGCAATAGTTTTCATTCTATAGGCCAAAAACACTATTTTTTGCCCATAAGGGGCTGTAACCGGTAACCTATAAGGGGTCATCTGACAACTTCGACCCTATGGAGACTTTTGTAGAGCCAAATGAGCTGAACATTTTAGCAAGCAACAGCTTTTCTCTATTTACAATAGTTTTCATTCTATAGGCCAAAAACATGCAAAAACGCTATTTTTCACCTTTAAGGGGCTGTAACTCCTATAAGGGATCATCTGACAACTTCGACCAAATGGAGACTTTTGTAGAACTTTTGATGCTGAAGCTGTAGCGTGGCATCAGATTTCATCTATCTCTTGTACTTTATGATTTATAAGCCAAAAACAGTAGTCTGACCCCCCCTGGTCTATTTTTAGTAACTGTGGCCATGTTTTTTGACGGATCAAAAATTGAAACACAAGTTTGGTGCAGTACACCCTAAGGATCATTCATACCAAGTTGCATTAAATTCTGTTCAGTAGTTTCAGAGGAGAACATTTTTGAAAAATTGTTAACAGACGACGACGACGACGACAGACGACGACGACGGACGCCAAGTGATGGTAATAGCTCACATGGACCTTCGGTCCAGGTGAGCTAAAAACTGGATTAGCCCACCATTTCTTTAGAAATGCTTGTACTAGGTCTGAGGATCATTTGTGAGCTTCAATGCAAATACCACTCTCGTTTCGACTTGAGTTCACGTTGCTGAATGCGGTTTTGTTGTTATGTGTGTGTGTGTTTTATGTTGTTATGTGGTTTGTTTTGTTGTGATGAGTTTTTGTCTGCCGGTTTTGTCTTTGTCTTTACGGTTTTATGATACTGATTACCCCTTTGGTACACCTTTGCTTCTTCTACCAAAACAGGTACAAAAATGAGTATTTTGGTTATGCTGTTATTGCATATTTCAAGGGATAACCTGTCATCAACAGCATTTTATTCAAAACATAGTATTCAAAAGCCAAAAGTATTGATTGAAAAGTACTCTAAATCCAGCACTGAGGATGTTGACCGTGTGCAGTACAAGGAAAGAAACCTTTCATTGCTGTGCTTGCGTTCGACATTCAAACCCAGGGTGCCACAGGTAGGAAAAATGTAGCTCACTGGGGCAGAACGAGAACAATCTGGGTAATGACGTATTATACCTAGGTTGTTCCGAATGTACACTATTGTTTGTTAAAAAGATCATTGACCCATACAAAACAGAGGTCACCCGCGTTCTGTTTTATATTTCAACCCAGGAAAAATAATCTACCCAGGCTGCCTAGGGAGGGAACTTCGTACGTGGCCTGTGTCTTTGTCTTGTTCAATCTTATCGTCTTGGGACATTAGATTGATCATTCTTTATGACAGTTTGATAATACCTTTAATCAATATTGTGTTTAAAAAAAGTTTTTTTTTAATTTAAACAACTGAATAATTTTGCAAATATATTATTAGTATAATTCATTTCCTTGACCAGACAGGGATGCACTTTTCATTTTCAAAACAAGTTTACTGACACAGTTTTAAAATTTCTAATTTCATTACCTTAACATATTCATTATAAGTAGCCTTCAGTTGATAATAATCTCTATTGGCAAAGATCCTGACAAATGTCTCTTCGTCTGTTCCCCACTTATCTTCTCCAGCCTTGAACAAATTCTGTGCATCAGCTGCAGCCTTTTTCATCTCACAAAGCTTGTCAAAGTTCACTTCGTACATTCCAGTAGGAGTTCCATCGATGACTTGTTCTTCTACAGCAGCTTCAAGCTTCTTCCTGGAAATGTGGGATCTATTTCCCTGTGAAGTTGGCAACCAAAGAGAAGAGATAATTAAAGTACCAACCAAAATAAGAAAGAATTATTTTATATATTCACGCCATCAATTTTGAAATACCTAACTGTGAATTTATTCATTTTTGTGAGTTTTGATTTTCTTTATGTCCTCATAATAAGATACTTTGTCAGATTTTTTAATTTGTGGTATGCACATGTAAAGGTATGGTGTGAATATATATAAATATACATGCATATCGAAAAATAAGTTAAAAATCGCCTCTTGGATGAATTATATTATTCATTCTGATCACATATATAAAAGACACATGCTACAAATAAACTAAAACTGTCATTTTCCAACCGGTTTCAATCCTATCATCAGGGAATATGTACTAAACAAGGTATTAAATAAAACTGGAATTCAATATTAAAATAAGAAAACCCACAAAATTTTGCCAATGTTTATAATAAGACGTTAGCACTGTATTTTCAACTAGATGAATTAACTCAACTAGCTCAACTAACCCCATGCATGCATGGGGTTAGTGGAGCTTAGCCCATGCATGCATGGGGTTAGTGCAGCTTAGTCCATGCATGCATGGGGTTAGTGGAACTAAGTCTACACACATTTGAGCTTGTTTACTAAGCCGTATATATTAGGGAAGAGAATTTGACTAACAATATCTTGAAAAATATTTTGAAAGTCAGAATTTGAATTATTAAAAAGAGACTATGGAAAATTTGAACACATTTAAAAATTTATGAAAAAACAGTGGTAAGGTATGATTTAAAACAATGGCCAAAGACTATAGGTTTTCTTATTTTCATATTGAATTCCAGTTTTATTTAATACCTTGTTACTAAATGTATATATATAGAATGAACACTTTGTTGGGTTCTGACTGTCACACACAAACAACATTTGAAATTGATACCCTATGATGAATAACAATAAAACAAAACTAGAAAATGAAAATGTGTCTATGAGCCACAGATAGCCCTCAAGTTCTTAAAATATCATTGACCCCCAGCATGTATTACCTAAGATATGAAACTAGACCAAGAAATTGAAAAAAGTTGTTAAGCTGTAAAAATTAAATACTGACCTGACTTGCAGAGATAAGAAGTCGTTTAAAATCTCCACTAGTATCTCCTTCTATGTCCTGTTCAATTTTATCACTAGCTTTCTTTGCGTTTGGACTGACAACTGTCAGATAGAATAAAACAAAATAAAATGCCAGTTAATGATTCTACCATATAATTCAAAATTTTAGTGTATATGAAAACGAAGTTGTTTTTCTTTACAGTAAATGCATCGGGAAATCACATTTTAAGTAAAATATTGACATAATTTACTACATTATGTAAGGCTATGAAATTGATTGATTTGTTCCAGCTGTAACCATTTTTCCGAACATTTTAATGCTACAGCTATAAAACAAGAGGCTCACAGGAGCCTGAATTGCTCACCTGGTCTTTAAGCTATAAGGTTTCTTATATTAGCTATTACCTGTACAATGGGTAATCTGACAACTTCAACCCAATGATGACCTTTGTGGAGCTCAATGAGCCGAACATTTTTGCAAACAACAGCTTTTCTCTATCTGCAATAGTTTTCATTCTATATCGCCAAAACATGTAAAAACGCTATTTTTGACGTTTAAAAGGCTGTTACCCCTATAAGGTGTCATGTGACAACTTTGGCCAAGAAGACTTTCGTAAAGCACAATGAGCTGAATGTTTTAGCATGCAATACCATTTCTCTATCTGCAATACTTTTCATTCTATAGGCCAACAAGAGGATCCCGGGAGCCTGAACCATGACAATGAAACAAGCTCTATTAAGCTAAGCATTTAAGCAAAAAAGGGGTTGCACAATCTTCTATGAAACAAAATCTAAATATCACGTATAATCTACTTTTTTGTCTTTTAATAACAGGCTATAACTCTTATAAGGGTCATCTGATAATTTAGGCCTAATGGACAATATTGTAGATCTCAATTAGCTTAACATTTAAGCAAGCAACGGCAAAAGTTTCATTCTATAGGCGAAAAACATGATAAAATGCTAATTTAGGGGCAATAACCCCTAAAAGGGGTAATCTGACAATTTCAACCCTATGGAGTCTTTCAAAAAGCACACTTAGCTAAATATTCAAGCAAGGAAAACTTTTTCTCTATAGATCTACTAACGTTCACAATCTATAAGGCTAAAACCACTATTTTTGGCCATGAAGGAGCCATAGGTCATCTGACAATTTCGACCGAATGGATAATTTTGTAGATCTCAATTAGCTGAACATTCAAGCAAGCAAAACTTTTTCTCTATCTACTATAGTTCACAATCTATAAGGCTAAAACCACTATTTTTGGTATTTTAAGGAACCATAACCCCTATAAGGAGTCATTTTTAACCAAATGAACAATTTTGTAGATCTCAATTAGCTGAACATTTAAGCAAGCAAAACCTTTTCTTGATCTTCTAAAGTTCACAATCTATAAGGCTAACTTTTGGCGTTTAAGGGGCTGTATTTCCTAAAAGGGGTCATCTGACAATTTTGACCTAATACACAATATTGTAGATCTCAATTAGCTGAACATTTTAAAGCAAGTAAAACTTTTTCCCTATCTACTATAGTTCACAATCTATAAAGCTATTGACTTATAATTAACTTAACTATCTTATTAGGATGAAATTGATGAATTTGTTTCAAATCGAGCATGTCTAGGGGACGTTTCATTGCAAGATCTGTAAAAAACTATTTCTAAACAAGTAATCTATCTCTCAAGACTGTTATGACCTACTCGTCATATATTTATAAATATTTGCTGTACATGTAATTTGTTATCTTTTCTCATTACTAATATGTGAATAAAACTCTGAATAGAATCAGCTAAAAGAAAGTTTAGACCTTTAAAAAATCCTTTGTGCATATATGTTGACATTCCTTTTCACTACAAAGTTAAAAGGACTTGTATTTTGAAATGTGGGTAGGTTACCTTCATTATAAACAGCCCTGATGGCTTTTATTTGTGGGTTTGTTCTAGTAAGTAAAATCTCCATCAGAGCTCTTTCATCAGTCCCAGGTCCCTACAAAAGAGTGAATTGTTGAAAAATTTTAACAGTTTAGGGCAAAAATAAAAAAACAAGTTTGTTACATTCCAAACTAAAATCCTGCCTACTCAAGTTCTTTTTAATAAAAGTGTACTGTAAACGTATTAATTTTCGCGGTCGCTAATTTTTGCGGTTTCTTATACTAGGACATATTCGCGGGTATTAATTTTTGCGGTTTTTAAGTGCAGCTAATAATTATTGGTATCATTCTTATTTAAGTTTTTATTCAGAAGGTGGTCCAAGACTAAAATTGTCCAAGCAGTAAAAGATTTTGGTAATCAAATGTCAATCCAAGCTGTCAGTTTCTCACCTGTAGATATAGACAATACCTTGACCAATTAACAGATTAAGTGTTTAATGACCTGTGGAATATGTGTGAAGAGTTTGTTTGATCTTTGTCTATTAATTGTTTATTTGCCGATAAGTGCTCAGGCCAAGCCAATTGCTCATCTATCCATTATGAAAACGAATTAATTCTGCTATACATTCATTATATATTATCAATTTTATTTTATACGACACTCAAAAAGTCAGCATAATACTAATACTTGATTTCATTCAAACATTTACATTTTTTTAAATCAGAGATATTCGCGGGTACTTATTTTTGCGGTCTTTTGGCTACCGCGAAAATAGCGAATATTAGTACACCGCGAAAATTACTTTGTTTACAGTAATGTTTTTTAATACCTGATTCAGTGAATTTTCATAAGCAAAAAGTCTATTTTTTGTCATTCATAGAAAAAAAAGTCATTTTCCAGTCTACCTACCCATACCTTAAACCAAATGGATAGGGTTTGGGCAAATTGAACTTTTTCTTACTGCATGAGCTGTGACCTAGCCAGTTGAACAGATCATAAATGATGGGGTTGATTAAGAATACTAAGAAAAATATCGAGAATGATGTACATGTAGTTATTCCCAAAATATTTGATTGATTTGCATTAAACTTTCAATGTGCATATATCCTCAAATCGTACTTAATATAACTGTGAAAGGATTGGTTCGCGAGGGCTATATTTTGGCCCTAAATCAGGTCATATTTTCAAATTCATTTTTTAGATAAAACTTTTGTGGATAATTAGTGCAAAATAATTGTTTTACAAAACAGAACAAATTTTAAAGTTTTCTACAATTATGACATTCCAATGATAATGTGACACTAAAATTTTAAATATGCTAATTTAAACAGAAATTTGCCATTTTCCGCTTATTTTTTTGTTAAAATGACAGCAGCCCCTCCCTCACCCACAAATATTTTTGCTTAAATTTTAAAAATGCACTGTTGTCTTCATGTATCAACAAAAATTTTGATGGTCGATGGGTGGCGCCATATAGAAAATCACATAATTGTGCCTGATAAACTGGTTAATTTGGCCGAAAAGTGAAAGTTCATTAATTTAGACAATTTTTGAAACGTTAGGGTGCTATAAAATTGATCAATATAGCATAAACAAATTGTTTCTCATTTAGCACTGCTTTCTAGCTAAACATACACAAATTTTCTATAAAAACAAACCAATTGTAATATTTGCGTATGAACAGGGCCATATATGGGGTTTGTGGCTCTGGTCCTTTGGCAATCGTGTGGAAAAAGAAAGTAGATTTGTATACACTTTCAGGGCTTATAAACCAATAAATGTTATGTAAAAAGAAATTAAAGGCATGAAATTCATTCAGGGTTTTCCTAAAGCTTTGAGACATTTACTTGATGTAATGCTTGTTATTTATTGTTGCAATCAATAATGATAAATTTGTGTGTTTTGAAAAGAAAAATAATTCATGAAACAAAATATTAATCCAAAGATACAAGATAAGTGATATTTTAAGAGTAAATCCAATTAAATTGGAGGGATGTGGTGAAGTTGACTCTATATATTATATAACAAAATATTTATAGAGGGGAGAAAGTCCCTGTGTATAAAATATAATATCATTTTTGAAAATTTATTATTTTGATGGAATTATTCGAATTTTTAAAAAAAGGTATGTGACAGAAAAGCATAATATAAGGGATTAATCCTGCAGTCATATCTAAAGGGAGAAAAATCAATCCTGTCATTGACCCTTTTGTACCTCACATGCATAGAAAAACACAAAAAAATAAAACTGCTAAACTGTCCCACAACAAAGTGCAGTTTTCTGTAAGAATCAGGCAATATTGAAAAATTTTGAATCATAATTTTAAAAACACACAGTTTTGACAAAATAGCCTTCTTATGTAGAAACAGTCATTAGTTGTTGTCTTGAGTGTCAGAGGATGGAGAAAAATTTATGTTGAAATAATAGAGATTTAAGCTGATTTTACAGAGTTATCTCCCTTTAATTGAAATTTTATACATATATGCATTTCAACCAAAATATATCTCAAATTACTGACGCTTTTGAGTCCTGCCAATGCATTTTTAAATCATGATTCACCCATTGCCTGATTCTTACAGAGAATAGCACTTACAGACTTTGTGGCTAACACAAACAAGAGGCTCCCAGGAGCCTGAATCGCTCACCTGGTCTTGATGTTGACCCTGTACTTTTGTAGAGCTAAATGAGCTGAACATTTAAGCAAGCAACAGCTTTTCTCTACCTGCAATAGTTTTCATTCTATAGGCCAAAAACACCATTTTTCACCTATAACCCCTATAAGGAGTCATCTGACAACTTCGACCCTATGAAAACTTTTGTAGAGCTAAATGAGCTGAACATTTAAGCAAGCAACAGCTAATCTCTATCTGCAATAGTTTTCATTCTGTAGGCCAAAAACATGAAAATGGCTATTTTTCAGGGGCCGTAACCCCTATAAGGGGTCATCTGACAACTTCAACCCTATGGAGAATTTTGTAAAGCTAAATGAGCTGAACATTTAAGCAAGCAACAGCTAATCTCTATCTGCAATAGTTTTCATTCTGTAGGACAAAAACATGAAAAATCGCTATTTTTCAGGGGCCGTAACCCCTATAAGGAGTCATCTGACAACTTCGACTCTATGGAGAATTTTGTAGAGCTAAATGAGCTGAACATTTAAGCAAGCAACAGCTTATCTCTATCTGCAATAGTTTTCATTCTGTAGACAAAAACATGAAAAATCGCTATTTTTCAGGGGCCGTAACCCCTATAAGGGGTCATCTGACAACTTCGACCCTATGAAAACTTTTGTAGAGCTCAATGAGCTGAACATTTAAGCAAGCAACAGCTAATGTCTATGTGCAATAGTTTTCATTCTGTAGGCCAAAAACATGAAAAAATGCCATTTTTCAGGGGCCGTAACCCCTATAAGGGGTTATCTGACAACTTCGATCCTATGGAGACTTTCGTAGAGCTAAATGAGCTTAACATTTAAGCAAGCAACAGCTAATCTCTATCTGCAATAGTTTTCATTCTGTAGGCCAAAAACATGAAAAATGGCTATTTTTCACCTTTAAGGGGCTGTAACCCCTATAAGGGGTCATCTGACAACTTCGACCCTATGGAGACTTTTGTAGAGTTAAATGAGCTGAACATTTAAGCAAGCAACAGCTAATCTCTATCTGCAATAGTTTTCATTCTGTAGGCCAAAAACATGAAAAATTGCTATTTTTCAGGGGCCGTAACCCCTATAAGGAGTCATCTGACAACTTCGACTCTATGGAAAATTTTGTAGAGCTAATTGAGCTGAACATTTAAGCAAGCAACAGCTAATCTCTATCTGCAATAGTTTTCATTCTGTAGGACAAAAACATGAAAAATCGCTATTTTTCAGTGGCCGTAACCCCTATAAGGGGTCATCTGACAACTTCGACCCTATGGAGAATTTTGTAGAGCTCAATGAGCTGAACATTTAAGCAAGCAACAGCTAATCTGTATGTGCAATAGTTTTCATTCTGTAGGCCAAAAACATGAAAAAATGCCATTTTTCAGGGGCCGTAACCCCTATAAGGGGTTATCTGACAACTTCGATCCTATGGAGACTTTCGTAAAGCTAAATGAGCTAAACATTTAAGCAAGCAACAGCTAATCTCTATCTGCAATAGTTTTCATTCTGTAGGACAAAAACATGAAAAATCGCTATTTTTCACCTTTAAGGGGCTGTAACCCCTATAAGGGGTCATCTGACAACTTCGACCCTATGGAGACTTGAGCTGAACATTTAAGCAAGCAACAGCTAATCTCTATCTGCAATAGTTTTCATTCTGTAGGCCAAAAACATGAAAAATTGCTATTTTTCAGGGGCCGTAACCCCTATAAGGAGTCATCTGACAACTTCGACTCTATGGAAAATTTTGTAGAGCTAAATGAGCTGAACATTTAAGCAAGCAACAGCTAATCTCTATCTGCAATAGTTTTCATTCTGTAGGACAAAAACATGAATAAAAAGCTACGCCGAGCGCAGCATGATACGACCGCAACAAGTTTATCCCTGTACGTTGGAGGCCTTATATGGATAGTCAATTGCTTTGGTCACATGAAGCCCATGGTGGACTTACAAAGCTTTTTGACACATGCATCCTGTGGTGGACTTAAAAATGCATTTTTGACACATATATATTTACATCAACATCTAATACAAAAAGCCTTATTTATATACATGTAATAACTACAACTTAATTTTAAGTATAAAACAATTTGCCTTGACAAACTTTTAAAATTGGCGTTTTTGGCCCCTTTGATCCCTAATTTCTCGAAAATGGTATGAGATATTGCAAATCTGATTGAAAAATGCAGACAGGGATTTTTACAAAGATTCCAATGAAAAAAAGATTTTGAAAATTGGACCACAAATAAAAAAGTTGATTTTTTGGGTGTGGCCCCTTTTTGACCCCTTATAGTAATGAAACAGTACAAGATACATCAAAGGTGTTGTTACATTTTGTTGACAGAATTTATTGAGGAGTACAATAAAAAAAGAATGATCAAAATCGGATGAAAAATCAACATTCTACAGACGTTTTGTCAATACACCCGTTTTAGCCCTTTTGGCCCTTTTTTCTAAAACAGTAGGGGCCAGAAACCCCATATGCAATACCAACCTTTCTTTAGTGGTTATAAACATCATATCAAACTTTAATAACAATTGGCTAGCCCACTACAACTTAATATTGGTAAAAAACTATTTGCCTGGACAAACTTTTACAAATGGCGTTTTTGGCCCCTTCGACCCCTAATTTCTCGAAAACGGTATGAGATATTGCAAATCTGATTGAAAAACGCAGGCAGGGATTTTTACAAGGATTCCAATGAAAAAAAGATTTTGAAAATTGGACAACAAATAAAAAAGTCGATTTTTTGGGTGTGGCTCCTTTTTGACCCCTTATAGCAATGTAACAGTACAAGATACATCAAAGGTGTTGTTACATTTTGTTGACAAAATTTATTGAGGAGTACAATAAAAAAAGAATGAACAAAATCGGATGAAAAATAAACATTCTACAGACTTTTTGTCAATACACCCGTTTTAGCCCCTTTTGGCCCTTTTTTCTAAAGCGGTAGGGGCCAGAAACCCCAAATGCAATACCAACCTTCCTTTAGTGGTTATAAACATCATATCAAAATTTTATAACAATTGGTTAACTACAACTAAAGTTATTGCACGGAAACCAAAGTGTCTACAGACGACGACAACGACAACGACAACGACGACGACATCGCCATAACATAATACGATCGCAAAAATTTGCGGTCGTATAAAAATCGCTATTTTTCAGGGGCCGTAACCCCTATAAGGGGTCATCTGACAACTTCGACCCTATGGAGAATTTTGTAGAGCTCAATGAGCTCAACATTTAAGCAAGCAACAGCCTATCTCTATGTGCAATAGTTTTCATTCTGTAGGCCAAAAACATGAAAAAAATGCCATTTTTCAGGGGCCGTAACCCCTATAAGGGGTTATCTGACAACTTCGATCCTATGGAGACTTTCGTAGAGCTAAATGAGCTAAACATTTAAGCAAGCAACAGCTAATCTCTATCTGCAATAGTTTTCATTCTGTAGGCCAAAAACATGAAAAATGGCTATTTTTCACCTTTAAGGGGCTGTAACCCCTATAAGGGGTCATCTGACAACTTCGACCTTATGGAGACTTTTGTAGAGTTAAATGAGCTGAACATTTAAGCAAGCAACAGCTAATCTCTATCTGCAATAGTTTTCATTCTGTAGGCCAAAAACATGAAAAAATGCTATTTTTCACCTTTAAGGGGCCGTAACCCCTATAAGGGGTCATCTGACAACTTTGACCAAATGGAGACTTTTGTAGAGCTTTTGATGCTGAATCAGTAACATGGCCTCAGATTTCCTCTATCACTTATACATTTTGATTTATAAGCCAAAAACAGTAGTCTGACCCCCCTAGTCTATTTTTAGTAACGGCGGCCATGTTTTTTAACGGATTAAAAATCAAAACACAAGTTTGGTGCAGGACACCCTAAGGATCATTCATACCAAGTTTCATTAAATTCTGTTTGGTAGTTTCAGAGGAGAAGATTTTTGAAAAATTGTTAACAGACGACGACGACGACGACGACAGACGACGACGACGACAGACGACGACGACGGACGCCAAGTGATGGTAATAGCACACATGGACCTTCGGTCCAGGTGAGCTAAAAAGTGAGTTGTGTAATGTCTTACATAGATAGCTTCCTTGATGCAGTAGGCATCATAAGTAGCTGGCTCCACAAACATGGCTAAAACTGCTTCCTTAAAGTTGAAGGATAAATCTCCAGCCAAGTCTTCTATCAAATCCTGTAAAAACAACAATACATGAACATGATCAAGTTATAAGAACTTAAAATTTATTACGAAAATTAAGCAACAAAAGAGAAAACGTTTATACTAGTTTAAGGATATTCATTATCTGTCAGAATAATTAAGGCCAAATTGATATTAACCTTTTGACTGATTTTCTCCTCATTTACAGAGAACGTCAAATCATAACATATATAACTTATGTGGGACTTAAAATATTTAATTTTCATATTAGATACTACTTTAATGATAAAAAAATTAACTAACTTTCATGCCTCAAGAAATTGTCTGTTTTAGATATTTTATGGGGATGGAATGTGTCAATTAGAATGCATGAATTACTAAAGGCTGTGGCTGTGATACTTCTGACACAGTAAGTCATTATGTAGCAAGTATTTTATACCTCAGTACTATGATAAGTTATAAAATAAACTAAAAAAAAAATTGAATTTTATCTAAACATTAAATAGAGAAATTCTATATATGTAAAAAGAATCATTAGAAAAACAAGGAAATGCATCAAGATTACACTCATGCCCCACTGGCAAATATCAGATTGAACGAAACTCAAACTTGACCTGTAACTCATCATGGTAGACTCGCATACCAAAAAATCTTTTAAATATATGCAAGGATGTCTGAAAAAAGTGCGGAAAACTGTTTTTTTTTTTTTAAATTTGCTAAGTTTAAGGGCCATAATTTCAAAATCAGTGAACCTGCACAAAACACAAACTTGGCCTGTTACTCATCATCTTTTGAATATTTGCAAGGATGTTTTAAAAAAGTGCGGAAAACTAAAGTGTGACGGACGAAAGTACGGACAGACAGACCAAAAAACTATATGCCCCCAACAAAGTTGGCAGAGCATAAAAAACTATTTAACTATGCAGTATATTAGAGATATTCTTATGAAGGCCCATGAAGATTCCTATATACAAACTTTTTGTGTTAATTTTCCATCAGTTTCATGGTTTAGTGGGTTTGAAAAACATTTTGTAATGTTGAGGACCCTGGATTGAATCAAACTGGGACTACTTTCAATTTTTATCCTTTGAAAACTTAATTTTTCATCAAAAGATGGGGCACTTAACTATGTCTGTCAAAAGCAAGTAATTAGTTATAAAAGGCCCCTGAAAAGTATGTGTGTTTCTGGTTTCATGCCTGACAAAATAAGGTAGATAGGCATTTTTTTTTATTTGTTCTTTTTATTTTAAGTGAATGAGGAGAAGATACAGTTTTTATCAAGTTGAACAGTTCTTTAGCAAGAATGGCAATAAAAAGGATAAGGATAGCATGAAAAACTAGGGTAGTTACAGAAACAAGAAAAACACATTTTTTTATTTGGCCTCATCCAACCTACTCTTCCATAACTTGTCTTGTACACCTTCTTAAGCTCCTGTCTCTGTGTGTTATTTCTGGTTGTTACAACATGTATAATTGCATCTTCATTAGTTCCTAGTGTAAAGAAAATAACAGTTAATTATATATTCTTTTTTTAAGCACTATGTATTCTTTCATTATTTCTTGGTAACAGTGAGCAAATCATTATATGTGTGGTTACAAGTTTTGTTCTGTCTCCTATATCAGATTAAACATGGTGAATAGACAATTGGCAATGCTACAGGTATGCAATAGAAAGCAGTAACTGCTTTACTCCTCCAATTTTACTCTTGCTATGAATGTGTTTGCATTGTTGATTTCTGTTCGGTTGTTTTGTTTTTCTTTGTGCTGTTCTTGTTCATGTTAACTGGTTTCGTTGTTGCCCTTTCAGACATTTGACACTTGAATGCCTCTTTGGTGCCTCTTTACTTCTTTTAATCTACTATATTTGTAGGTTGTTCAACAACAAAATAACTCATTAACTTTAATGGACTTCCTGATGAATATCATATCTTTGGTGCCTCTTTACTTTTAATCTACTATATTTGTAGGTTGGTCAACAACAAAATAACTCATTAAATTTAATGGACTTCCTGATGAATATCATATAACTAGAAAGAACATGTATAAATTTGTTTAAAAAGTCAATAACAATTTCAATGATATTTCAAGCATTTCATTGACTTAGATTCCCTTTCAACCTACCCCATCCTTTGAGTGCTTTTCTGAGGTAAACACAGTCCATTTCAGGGTCCCACTCCTGACCAGCTGCATCAGAATAATTGAACTCCTCATGATTGACAGTCAGGACAGGATCGCCCTCTAGATAAACAGGATATCCTTGTATAGTTCCACTAGTGACATCAAGCGTACCAGATCTGTCTAAACGACGCATCAACTCGTCGATGTAAATATTTTTTACCCTCTGTTTAATTTCTGCCTCTTTGTCTTCATCTATTTCCTAAAATAAAAACAAACAAAACCTTTTAATGTCCTCCACATTCCGACTGGAACTTCCACGGGATGGGAGACAGACCCTATCTCAATGTAACTTGGACAACTAACTCTTGTGTGATGTCATGGGCTGGACAACCCATGACACATAGCAAGTCTTTTTAAAAGTCCCTGAAGTGGCTTTTGGTATATAGTTATGTCTATAAAAACCCATTCATTGATTGAACTGTTTAATTTTCTGCTTTTGAATTTGAAGTATACTTATATAAAATCACATAAAAACACACTTAAAGATCAAGGCAACAGTATAGGATAGAAGATATTAATGAGATGTGGAATGAATAAGTGTACATAACATAACTTACTTACATCAGAAGAAATTAAATAATTCATGTAAAGTTTCATCAAAATTCATCAAGCCAATAAGAGACTGGATGAATTATTTATATCCCCCAAACTTTGTTTTGTCTAAGTTTAGCCTTGATGGTACAACCCGTCCGATTTAACTATGGACTTTCTATTGTAGCGTAAAGTGAAGCGTGCAAACACAACAATGAAAATTTACGTTGTCATGAACAAAGCCACAAATTGTTACATTTGATTACATAAAAATACATTGATTGAATGAATGGGTCGTGCAAACATTCAATCTGATGGGATATCGATGAATATAGTCTGGCTGACATTGATTTTTCTTACTGTGACAATTTGCGGTTTTTGTTACCGATTGGCTTGTTCATTACTACGTAAATTTTCATTGTTGTGTTTGCATGCTTCAATCGAAAGTCCATAGTTAATTCAGACAGGTTGTAAGATTAACTTTTAACCTCTCTCAATATATACCTCCTCTGGTTCCTCTTCCTCTTCTTCTTCCTCTTCCTCCTCATCCTCATCAGCATTCCTCCTCTTCTTCTTTTTCTTCTTAGGCTACAAGAAAATAAAGAAGCCATTATTGAAAAGGAATAAACATTAGGGTCATTGCAATAATATCTTCCTTGTTCTATTAAAACAATGACACTTTTAAATTTTGAAAAATTTTACTTCAATTTTTATTTAATGTCACGTCATAACACACTTGTTGCTAATTATGATCTAAAATTGTCCAATAAAAAAATAGATTTAATCAGATAGTCACACTATTGGATGATACCATAGTTCTTTCAAAGATGATACCGTAGTTCATTCAAAGGTAGCATGTGTAAAAATTATTTTGAATATGATTGGTTCGTAGTGAGTTACTCGGCTTACATGGGGAAGGAATTACTAAAATGACTTTATGATAGGTTCATGATGACACTTTCAATGCCTTTTTGCAACATACTATAAACGTAGTATTGTTTTTGCATTGTACTAATTTTTCTACATTCATGGTCAAAGAAAATTTACAAAATAATACTAATAGTACACACAAATATACAATTATTTTATGTTGATCAAAGTAGGATAATTGGAATCTGTGAAAACTAATACCTAACATTTGGATTGAATGTGTGAAAATTAGCAACCGAGAAAATTAACACATTTACGGTATTCAAGATTCTATCTACATGTATTATCAAAGTTTTATTATGTCCTCCTCATTTACTGGTGAATTGACAAAATGAATTAATTAATGTCAAGTGTGTTGAAATAAGCATGAACTGCTTTCCATTCTGAAGCACCTGAGTTTACATGTTGTGACTTGAGTTCACGTTGCTGAGAGCAGTTTGGTTGGGTTTTATTTGTGTGTTTTTATGTGCTATAGCAAGCAGGAACTGCTTACTCTTCCGGAGCACCTGAGTTCACTCTTGTTTCGACTGGAGTTCACGTTGTTGATTGATATTCAGTTATTTTCGTGTTTCCGTATTTTACATGTTGTCTGTTTTTGTCCCGTTCTTGTTGGTGTTTACTGGTTTTGTCTCTGTCCTTTTGGACTTTAGACATTCTGATACCCCATTGGTTCCTCTGTTTCTTTGTAAGACCAGTTCTCTTTGCATTTATTTCTATTTATGTCCACTGAATTTGTCTCTGCCTTTCCATACTTTGACAATGGTTCTAACAAGTACATGTATGAGAAATATCTAATTTTTAACCTAATAAGCTATCATTGACTAAAATTATGATCTTTGTGGTTTGAAGAAAACAGATCAGTTCCTGGATTCTGGAATTTGTAGTACCTAAATTCTGCAGCATACATAATTATCAATGTTTAAATTTCCTTTTCATTGGCTAGAATTTTCGACTCGCACAAAAACCAAACTTTTAACGGTATTAGACTAATAGTTTAATATCAAAAATAAAATAAACAATGACCTATTAATACCACATAGCGGGTACTTTTTGCAGTGTGCAAATTTCGCCATTTCATACCAAAATGACTAAGTTGTTATATATAAGCAGACATTAATTTTCGTGATTTAATAATATTCTCAATACAAAACATGATGACTCTATTTTAAGCTTGTTCTAAATTTCATGATAGGATAATGGTCGAGAATATAGCAAAAATTAGAACATCACGAAAATTTCTTACGGTACATCATCTAATGGTGTCCTACCTTTCTTTTGATTCCCATCTGTTGTTCAACTTGCTGAAAAAAAAATAAAATGAACAGTTTGTTATTTCTATCATCAATGGTTTTTAATTTACCAAAGGGTAGGCTTGTCCAAAAAAAATGCCCAGTGCAGTTGGAAATACATGTACCAGGCAATTAAAAAACAATATGCATATAGAGATAAACTATATCAAAAGGGAAGCTATTCATTTTTGGCATTACATGTATAAATGTGCATGTGGTCTCAGTATGGTTTTTGTGCAATATTTAACTAGATAATGTGTCTATGAGCCACAGGATGGCCCTCCCGTTCTTGAAATATCATTGACCCTCAATGTGTATTACCTGGGATATGAACCTTTACCAAGAAATTGATCAAAAGTGTTCATGTGTAAAATATAGGTCGCTGTGACCTTATTTCTGATGGGTGGTGCCATGTACCAAGACTCATCGAGAAGTGAAATATTATTGACCCCTAACATGTAGTATTCAAGATATGGACTTAACCAAGAACTTAACCAAAGTCATTCATGCGTAAAATATAGGTCACAGTGACCTCATTTCTAGTGGATGGTGTCACTTTACCCAAGACACATCTAGTGGTGAAATATCATTGACCCCCAACATTTAGTATCCAAGTTATGGACCTTAACCAAGAACTAAACCAAAGTCATTCATGCATAAAATATAGATCACAGTGACCTAATTTTTATTGGGTGGTGTCATGTTACCCAAGACACATCTAGTGGTGAAATACCATTGACCATCAACATGTAGTATCTGAGATATGGACCTTAACCACGAACTTAACCAAGTCCATTCATGCGTGAAATATAGGTCACAATGACCTAATTTCTAGTGGGTGGTGTCATCTTACCTAAGACACATCTAGTAGTGAAATATCATTGACCCCCAACATCTAGTATCCAAGTTATGGACCTTAACCAAGAACTTAACCGAAGTCATTCATGCGTAAAATATAGGTCACAGTGACCTATTTTCTAGTGGGTGGTGTCACCTTACCTAAGACACATCTAGTAGTGAAATATCATTGACCCCCAACATCTAGTATCCAAGTTATGGACCTTAACCAAGAACTTAACTGAAGTCGTTCATGCATAAAATATAGGTCACAGTGACCTAATTTCTAGTGGGTGGTGTAGCCCTACCCAAGACCCATCTGGTGGTGAAATATCGTTGACCCCCAACATCTAGTATCCGAGTAATGGACCTTAACCAAGAACTTAACCAAAGTGTTACGGACGGACGGACAGACGGACGGACGGACGGACAAGGGTAAAACTATATGTCCGATCCACATACGTGGTCGGGCCATAAAAATCAAAGCAGCTTTTAAAGCTTTTGCTAATTGCAATGCTGGAAAGAACTCTTTAAAAGCATTAAGTTATTGTTGTACCTTTATTGAATAATATTTTGTTGTTTCTATTCTTTTTAAAGTTAATATTTATAGGCTTTAAATCCTATAGAACCAACTAGATGTTTTTTCTTATTTTCACAATCCATTATAGCTAGATAAGTCTGATAAGATTTAATAATTTGGACTTCCAGGTTAAAAAAGGAACTGCAATCTGGGGACTTTTGAGGGGCAATATTGAACCTCCCTCTGTTGAACTTGAACAAGAGGCTCCCAGGAGCCTGAATCGCTCACCTGGTCTTGAGTCAACCCTTAACATATAAACACTTTTCTAGAGCTGAATGAGCTAAACATTTAAGCAAGCAACAGCTTTTCTCTATCTACTATAGTTTCAATCTATATGCCAAAAACATGAAAAAAACGTTATTTTAGGGGCCGTAACCCCTATGAAGGGTTATCTGACAACTTTGACCCAATGAAAACTTTTGTAGAGCTAAATGAACTAAACATTTAAGCAAGCAACAGCTTTTCTCTATCTGCTATAGTTTTCATTCACTAAGCCAAAAACATGAAAAAACCTCATTTTAGGGGCCGTTACCCCTATAAGGGGTCATCTGACAACTCGATCCTATGGAGACTTTTGTAGAGCTTTATGAACTGAACATTTAAGCAAGCAACAGCTTCTCTCTATCTGCTATAGTTTTCCTTCACTAAGCCAAAAACATGAAAAAACGTTATTTTAGGGGCCGTTACCCCTATTAGGGGTCATCTGACAACTTCGATCCTATAAAGACTTTTGTAGAGCTTAATAAGCTGAACATTTAAGCAAGCAACAGCTTCTCTCTATCTGCTATGGATTTCATTCCATAAGCCAAAAATATGAAAAAAACGTTATTTTAGGGGCTGTAACCCCTATAAGGATTCATCTGACAACTTCGACCCTATGGAGACTTTTGTAGAGCTAAATGAGCTGAACATTTAAGCAAGCAACAACTTTTCTCTATCTGTAATAGTTTTCATTCTATAGACCAAAAACATGAAAAAATGCTATTTTTCACCTTTAAGGGGCCGTAACTCCTATAAGGGGTCATCTGACAACTTCGACTCAATGGAGACTTTTGTAGAACTTTTGATGCTGAAGAAATAGCGTGGCATCAGATTTCATCTATCGCTTATACTTTTTGATTTACAAGCCAAAAACAGTAGTCTGACCCCCCTAGTCTATTTTTAGTAACGGCGGCCATGTTGTTTAGACGGCGGTCACCATTTGTGCAATCTTGGTAGAGGACATCCCATAGATGAAGTGTGCAAAGTTTCAAAGCAATCCCTTCAGTCGTTTGGGAGGAGAAGATTTTCAAAGAAAAGTTAACGACGACGACGGACGCCAAGTGATGGCAATAGCTCACATGGACCTTCGGTCCAGGTGAGCTAAAAATTAATGAAAACAACCTGAGACTAAATTAAAAATAAGCCATAAAATGGACCTTCAAGGATTTGTAAAAAAGACCTTGTGAGCCAGAATGCCATAATTTGATTCTTGACAGTCTTTAACTTATAAATTTCACAGCACAAGCCAGAAGGGCTTGTACATTTTTCAAACCAGCAAGCCCTCAGAAAATTTTACAAGACTAACAACAAAAAATATACTGCATTTTAAAAAAAATCACAAGCTAGGAGGGCATTCAACAACATATATTTTACAGGGCCCCAAAGCCTATTACTAGCCACAGCTGTCGGGCTGGTGGCCAATTTGGAAGACTGTCTTTATCCTCCTTACCATTCTCATCATTTGCTGCATCTGTTGATGCATCTGTGCCATCTGCTGATTAATGCCATGCTGATAGACACTGGGTGGGGCTGGGGGAGGTGCAACCTGTAAAACAGAAAATCAAAAATATCTATCAAAGTCAAATATCACCGGATTTTGTTTAACAGGAAGTAGGTAAGCAACAGACCTGAAATGGAAGCCAACAGTATGCATCCCTATGCTGAAGCCAAGAGATTGTGATTAGTAGTTGCTGAGAAAACTGTTACGAAAATTATTCCTGTCATACATTCACCATTTTATAACCCAGATTTCTTACTTTGTGAAATCAGGCCAGAAATGGGTAAAAAATAAAAATGGTAAGGTTTGGTTATCAAAACTCAGTTTATACTCAAATGTGTTGATATTAAAAAAAAACAAGGTGAGTTCTACCAAATAAAGAATTCAATATCATTCAAGGATATGTGATTAGATTTATATTTGACAAAGACTCTTGGTCTTAAAAATAGATATAAGAAAAAAATTGTAGCATCCACTGATGAACCCAGAAAAATTGCTCTACAAACTGTCTCCTCTAACTAAAATATGAAAAAAATTGGATATATAAACTCAAATAATGAAAACATGAAAAAAAAAAATTCATGCATACACATTTACCTGCACTAAATTTGTGTTCACAAAATATCTTCCACATGAATGAATCATTGGAAGTTAAGAATATAAATATTAAGAAAAAAAATCACAAATTTATACACCACCTGAAAGGTTCAACTTTATGAAAATGTGAAAATGTCACCCGAGAAAAATTTCCCTGTCTACATTTAACAGACCTGCTGATGTCCAGCATACATATTTTGACAGTTCTGTACGGCCTGGAATCCTCCCTGAAATCCTCCATATCCAGAGGTGTAACCACCTATAAATAGATAAATCAAGGTCAATATGACTTTAAATATACATGTACTGTAGTAATTTTCATAGTGTATTTCCTTCTATTTGCAGGTTATAGATATAAACAAAATATTTATTATCTAATTTTAAGTGATTAGAAAACAAGAATATGTCCAAAAGAAATAATGCCCGTTCTCCCAAAATATGGGAGGGACAGACGAACAGACTTGAAAACTACATGCCCACTACTTTCCAAAATGGGGAATTAAAAAAGTGCAGCAAACTGAGGTGTGATAGAGGGATAGAGTTCAATCGTTAATTCTCCTAAGGGGACTAACAAGAGTTAACACTAAAGTATGTATCGCCTGCCAGCACCATCAGAAACAATTATTCTTTCTTACTTCCACTATATTTTGAATTAACATGGATTTTCAGTTTCTGAGATTAAAAGATGTTTATACATTTTTTGTAGAACTTAAACATTGCAAATATATGCAATAAAAATAATCAAAGTCACTCAACTGGAAAATCAAGGTCAAGGTCAAAAGATGGAGATGCAACTGTGCTAAGCTGCTACTGGGGCATATGTATACCAAGTTTCATCAACCTAGGACTTATAGTTCTTGAGATATGGAGGTGCTCGCAAAAATTTTCCATTGCTATTATACATGTATGTATTGAAAATTGTCAAAGTCACTCAACCCAAAAATCAATGTCAAGATCAAAAGATGGGGATGCAACTGTGCTAAGCTACTACTGGGGCATATGCATACCAAGTTTCATTAACCTAGGACCTATAGTTGTTGAGATATGGAGGTGCTTGTAAAACTTTTCCATTGCTATTATGTGTATTGAAAATTGTCAAAGTCACTCAACCGGAAAATCAAGGTCAAGGTCAAAAGATGGGGATGCAACTGAGCTAAGCTACCACTGGGGCACATGCATACCAAGTTTCATCAACCTAAGACCTATAGTTCTTGAGATATGGAGGTGCTCGCAAAACTTTTTCATTGCTATTATATGTATTGAAAATTGTCAAAGTCACTCAACCGGAAAATCAAGGTCAAGGTCAAAAGATGGGGATGCAACTGTGCTTAGCTACTACTGGGGCATATGCATACCAAGTTTCATCAACCCAGGACCTATAGTTCTTGAGATATGGAGGTGCTCATAAAACTTTTCCAAAAAGTTAACTCTGCCGTCGCCGCCGCCGCCGGTAAAGTAACACCTATGTCCCGCTCTGCTTCGCAGGCGAGACAAAAACCATGCAAATAGTCCTTTAATGTAAAAATTGAATGTGTGAAGATTGACAATTGTTTAAAGTATGTGCATGATGATCAAAGCAATGAGGAGGATCACAAACATTTATATCAAACAAAAACATACAGCAAATCTACAAAAATTATTTTTTGTACCTCCAGTATACCCATGCTGTCCTCCAGGGGGTGGGGCAGAACCAGTCTGATACCCCCCATAAGCACTGTAGCCACCATAGGGAGAGGAATTTACATTGTATGCCCCTCCATATCCTCCACCACCATATCCACCTGGGTAGGCAGGTCCGCCACCATATCCACCAGGGGGCGGGGGAGGTCCTCCACCCCAACCCTGCTGGAATCCTCCTCCACTAGGATAATTGCTCTGAAACAAAAAGTTTTTTTCATTTGAGCACATTTTCATGACAAATATTTTGTTGAATCTTGTACAATTCATATAATTATCATGTAATTTGCTTAAGAGAGCCGGTGGTGTAGTGGTTAACGCGTCGGGCTACTAATATCAAAGTTCATGGTTCCATCCTCGTCCGCGGTGAAAATTTCATGAACCAATTTTCGGACTCTCTCTTGACACAATTTGCGAGGATGGTCTCAAGCAATGATGCTAGTCTTTCGGAAGGGACGAAAAAAGGTTGTCCCATGTATGTGGAGAGCAATACCCCATGCAGGTTAAAGACCCCTTTGTAAAGTTTGATAAGAGTAGGCTCAATGGAGGCCGCTGCAAAGGCCACACTCGCAAACTGCTAGCTGGAGAGGGATTTACATAAGCATAAAGCTTGTTTCCCAATCCAGGATAAATAAATATGTTTAAAATTGAATTTGCTTAAATGTTATTGGTTTAAACGATATAAGTTTGTATTTTGTAAGTGATAACTTGTAGATTGATCAGGGTGGTTCAGGAATACTGGTATAAAAATATTCAGCAGATTTCTCCTAAACTTTGTACAAATAAATTTTAATAAAAAAAAATTGCAAAAATGCAAACCAAAAATGGGGATCACAGACCTTGCTACAGATTTATCATGTTTACAACCTTACACAGTAAAGTCTTGTTTTCAGTAGATTTTATAGGGAAAAGTGTCATTAAGCATAGGTTCTTAAACTCTTATCAATATCTCCACATTTAGAATGAACATGATGAACTGGAAGCCCTTCAAATTTTAGTTAATTTTCAAAAAATGGCAAGCCATATCTTTCTTTTCAAAAACAGGGGGGGTAGGTTCACAGACCTACATGTACACTTCTCTAGAACATGTAGAGACTTATTCATGTTATTATACTCCTACACAATTCTGTATATAAATTTGTCATACATTTCCTGCCAATCATCTCCCCTGAAATTATTTTTTTTTTTAATAATTTAGTTAGCAGTATATTCATTTCATTAATAGAATAAAACAAAATTTGCATCTATTGAGATTAATCTAGTAGGTCTTTCAAATTGAAAGGCAGACTTAAAAGTAGCAATTAATTTAGATGTCAGAGTGTAAAAGATATCTATAAATGTTCAGTTTTAGGCCCTTTTTTAATAAAAATTGAAAAAGTTGTGTGAGAACCAAGAAATGATATAAAACAATAACTTTTCAACAACAGAAAAAGGTTTAAAATCTAGAAATCAAACATACTGTTTCCTGAATAGCAAGTCTGTCAGTGAACAATTTACTTTGTCAATTATAGTATTAGCAGACAAAACATAAAAAAAAATCTATCAAAGTAAATATTGACAGACCAGTGTTCTCCCCTGGCCCTTTTTGCATCCTGGCAATGTGATGGGGGTGTCATAGCCCCCGCCCCCGGAATACCGAATACCGTTTAAAAAAAGGACAGAATATACCGTAAAAAAGACTGGAATACCGAATACTCTAAAGATCACGGCGTACGCATACCAAAAGCCTAAAAATTCGGAACATTGCGTACCGCGTACCACACCTTGGCATACCGAATACCCTTTAAAAAGCACGGAATTGAGATGATATTGTAAAATCTAAGAAACACAATGATGCTATGAAATATTTCTGAGAAGAACACTGCAGACCGGAAATATAATCCTACTCCCAGGGACCCCACCCTGATGCTGTACAAAATATCAAATGGCTTTGATTTGTAGCTGCTAAGAAAAGTGTTATAATAATTTCTTTCCCGCCAGCTGCCATTGCTGTTATTGACATTCACTATTTGATAATCAAGATTTTTACTCTGTGAAATCTTAGCCAAAAATAGAATTTTTGTCAAGTACAGTACTATGTTTAAACATTATGCGGAGCGCAGTAGGTAAAATAGAAAGAAACTTGTTGGCGTTGCAGTTAATCATAATATTCATGATATTCTAACACATCTTTTATTTCGTAGCAAAATTGATTGTCTGGAACTTTGTTGTCATTTGTATTACAATATATACACCTCGCCATAAGTTAAGCAACAACTGTACTCACATTAGTACAGCGTCCATATTTCTCTAAACAATATCCTGAAACTTGGCCTATATTTTCTTCCACACATTTACAACATTTTCTGATTCTAATCAATCATCGTACAATTTTCGGCTTTTGTAGAATGTTCAATATTGGCAAACAAATCAAGCAACCCAAAAAGTTTTGTTTCAGTTACAACTTTTGGGTTGCGTAAATTGAGAGTTTTGATCATTAAAACCATATGTTTTTTGCTCTATTGTAACAATTAGGATGTTAACATATCACCTCCAGCATTTTTGGATTGTTTTTTTTCGGTTTGAGACCTAAACATTGTAAAGAAATGAAAGCTTACTTTTGCATGGTAGAAAATGCTGACTTCAGATTTTTTCTACATTAATTGATTTTAAAGGTGACATTTTGTTACTCTCATAAAACCGTTCGGAAAATCTCATAGTTGGAAATTTTTAATGGATATTTTTTAGTTTTCCGATATTTTCGTTTAAAGGCATTATTGTGACCTTTTGAAGGTTTGCTTCTATTGCCGGAAGTAGAAGTTAAGTTTGACATTTTATCAATATGGATGTGGTAATTTAAGTATCCAAATAATCCAATCCGCCTTTTTACGGATATGTTCTGGTAGGAATTCAAACAATTCAAATGCTTTAGTGACATCTTTTAGGTTCAATCATGTGTTTTAGGGTTAGGAAAAACAATGATTGTTTTAAGACAAAAAATCGTACACGTTTGAGAAAATTTTGCCTTTTTAGCGTTTTTCATACTTTTTACGGTGAAAACTGATTAAGTCCCTTTGTTGACCACAGAGGATACAACTTGAGCTTGAAACCAGTATTTTTTGTTTGTATAGTGGTAATTTGTCATGTTTGCAAATATTATATGCATTGATAAGTTGTTATAAGTCTACAATTGATATTGAAAGTTAAACTTTTTAAACGCTATTTTATCTTAGTTTTTATACCATTTTCGAAAAGTTGGATTTTTATGACTTGCAAACATTTCTGATAAAACATCTTTAGTCCATTACAGAATTAGAGTCAATACATTGGAGTGATATTACTTTTTGATTTTCCATCATTTTGTATTATGCGATATTTCAAGCCATAAAATGATTATGGTTTAAAAAAGTTGGTGTTGTTTAAATTTTGGCGAGGTGTATATTATTAATATCAATTTGAATATATTGTATATGCATTTAATCAAAGAAAAATAAATAATCATTTTTGTATCACAAAAAAGTCCCTCAGTCTGCATGCAGTCATGGAAATATAAGCACAGGACCAACAGCCCAAGCCTGTAAAAACTGATTTACTCATTTGGTTTTGCAAAATGTCTGGTGTTATGTGCCTTTCACAGGTCTGAAATGTTCAATAGAAGTTAGCAGTATTTCAAAAATAATGTGTTATTGGACATGTATATTTCTTCTTTTGGTCGTGTGAATCTTAACCAATGATGGGACCAAATGTCCTGCCCCACAAAATCCTAATTTCCTTGACTGTCACTGAAATATTTCATTTCATCATTTATCAATTTCTCATCTATATACAGTGGTAATTTTAGCCTTTTAAATATCTTTATTTGCAAAATACACCCATATGGGTCAAAGCAAAAACAAAAACATGTAAAATACAAAACATATACAGAAAACAACAGAGTATACAGAATATTAACATAATTATGGAGTTATAGTTTTGAGAACATTTTGACCAATGTGGACCCTATTTTCGTAGTACCAGTGACTGCTTTATAAAGTTGCATACAATTGGAATCAGTTCTATATCGGGATTCAAAATTCGTTGCATATGTATAATTTTATTATTTAAGTCCATGTTTTGATTTAAATTTAATTTATTAAACATAGTTTGTCTTAATTGTTTGTTATTGTTACAATACAGAAGAAAATGATATTCATCTTCAACAACTTCACATACAGAGCACAGTCTATTTTCTCTTTTAATATTTCTGTATCTTCCTAATTCTATATTTAATTTGTGGTCGCTGACTCTTAATTGTGTTAATAATTGTCTGTTTTTAAAACTTGTTTCTTTTAATAAATATTGTTCTAAACCAAATTCAGTCTTTATTTGTTTGTATAAAAATAATTTAGAATCATCGGTCAAGCTGGCTAATTTCTGCTTAAAATATCATACCTGAAAATTATACATCCTGGTTTATTGAAGATTGTAACCTAAAAATAAATATAATACAATGTTTAGTAATTATTCCAATTGTACATGTGAAATAGCAATCATTGATGAACTGGCAATTGAAAGCATATTTCAAACATGTATGTGCAATCCATGGTACATGGACATGAATGATTTCAATCTCATCAGAATCAGATCTCTCACTATGCAGTCATGGAAATTTGAACAGGATCAACAGTATGCAAAAAAATGTTAGGTCTTTTAAATATTACTACTTTCCAGGACTGTCAAGGGACTCAATTTTTATTAAGCTGTCCAACAAGAGGACCCCAGGAGCCTGAATCACTCACCTGACTTCACTGACTGATCATGCTGATGGTATGAAAATATTTTGGGGCATCGAAGGCAAAAATGTCCAATAAACAATGATAAATGATCATCATACAACTTCCACCTATGCAGGAATTTTTGTATCTAGAGCACAAACACCATGTACACAGCAAAACATTTTTAAAAGCTTTTCTTGATCTTTTATATGTTTAATCTGCAAAACTAAACATGCTAAAGCAACTGAGCTTTACCCTGCAACAGTTATTATAAAGGCAGTGGTTCCTAGTACAAACAGTTTGTATGATTAGCTGCAGACTGGTTATATTTAACTATAAACTTTGGACACATTGTTATTGCAATTTTGCATATATGCCCACATACGTAATTTCTAGCTAGCTAACACAGTGAAAATAGAAAGAAAAAGCGAAGATGCTAAGAAAATCCAGGCAGAAAACTTTTCAATAATAAAATAGGCAGGATGAAAAGATTACCATTATAAACATCAAATGGTTGCTCCCTACAGGCTTTACTAAAATAAAGCACTCAAGAATAAGTTGTGCCCACAATATTTGAAAGGGGAGTCTTTTGTAGCTGCAAAAACGTAGTTCTTGAGGTTGCTTTTTTTTTCATTTTGATTTTTTTAGTTGCAACTAAAAAAATCCAAATGAAAAAGAGCAACCTCAAGAGCTAGAGCTACGTTTTCGCAGCTAAGTCTTTTGTTGCCCTGGGAGCTGGTTTAGAGTTGCATATGATATGCCTTACCCTATAGGCTATATATATATATAGCTAGGCCTAAAAACTTTGAATGGTTTTTGAAGTCATTGGCAGATTAAAAAAGGATGTTCGTAAAATGAAAGGATACTTTGAAATAAGATTGAGAGAAGACATTTGTATACATACATGTACCTGTCGAACAGGTGGCCGGGATTGTTTTGGTGACCAATAAACATCGGATATGACGTAATTAGTCATAATCAGATAAAAGCTTTGAATTTATGGGTTTACTAAATTAGCGAATCATAACCTGGACAAGTGTCTTGAAAATCGGGTAAGTGTTCAAGAACAAGAACGGTTTAATTCATGATACTGTTCACACACTAAGAGGGGGCAAGAGGGATCATGAAGGATTTCATTTTATAAATTCAAATTCAAATTCAAATTCAAATATTTTATTGGTATGAATTCCAAAATAAAGGAACATCACCAGTTACAATACAATTTAAATGAACAACACAAATTACATAAAACTAAATACACAAACAATGGGAACATGACTGATGAGATAAGTTATCAATTAAAGGATTAAATGAAATATCATTTTATATGTGTTTTTCTTTTACTTTTCGAAAAGTTTGATCGAGACGGCCAAACAATGTCAACTCTGTTAACTTAAACAACAAAAGCGAGAGAGTTTTTTTTTCTTCTAAAAAATCGTAATGAAAACGCTGTTAAAATGTTCAAATAATTTGTAAATATCACAATTAACTAAGAAGTTTGAAATGATACTGTTTTTTCTAGTGTTATTAGTTCTAATCTACATTGTATGTCAAATCATTATAAAAAAAAAATGGGGTCATTTTTCTTACCGTGACCCCTTCATGATTATAAGCTTGTTTATTCAAGATGACCGAAATTCAGGTTACTACCTCCAACCCCGACTGATCGAGCAAAGTCAGACGGGCATATATTATATATATATATATATATAGGATCAACTCAACAGAAAAGAGACATTAGGCATTATTTATATGTATATGTCATACATGAATATATTCATAACTATAGTATCTTTATGCATATGATTTACTCAAGCTTCTATGGTTTCGGGCCAGAGATTCAGTGATTTATGCACCGTACAAGAGCAAAAAGTATCAGTGAATAATCATCATATAATTAAAATCCGAGATTAATTAAATTTTATGAGATACTATAATTCCCTCCCGTGTCAGCGTATCAAAAGGTTTGTATGCGTAAGCCTTTTTGAAAGACTTACTCTTAATATATCTATTTAACAATCCAACAAATGATTTTGCAATTGGCCAGTACCAGGTGTCATTCAAAATTTATTACAAATAAGTACAAACTTTATACATAGTGTGCTCTAGTTTAAAGACTTTTAACATGATTAACCTTGTTTTGGTTCATTGTTCAAAATTTAAATGCGAAAAATTTTAAGACTCTGACGTAAATACGTAAATATTTCTGTGTCGTCACATCACAACCGAAGACCTTTCATTGGGGTGACGTATTTTTAACTTCGGTTAATCTAAATAAATCTGACCCTTAAGCTTTATGCTCTCAAAACGGCAAGTTTTTTCCTGTTTAATCTAATCCTTTTGTTTGATTAAAATTTATTTCGAAATATTCCGGTACTATTCAACTTGCAAGGTCATAAACTAATAGCATGACTGCAATCCAAACTGAACAAGCTTGTCAGGCCCAATATTGTCTGTTTAGGTAAAAGGGCATGTAAAATTCGGTTCAATTTTATTATTGTTTATTTTGTTGGTTGCATTTTGGGTGTCAGTCGATCGATCTTCAAGTTGTGAGTGAGTGTGTTCTAAAATATGCTACTGCTTCTGCTTAAAATTAGTACGTATATACGTAAATACTAGATAGATTAATAAATGTTGTGGTGTGGCAAGTTAAAATGGAGACAATATAATAAGTAGGTTGGTTAAACCACACATAAAAGGTAAAAATATCAAATATAAAACTAATATAAATTAATAAAGAATACATCTAAAATCTAAAAAGCCCAAATTTTCGGCTTTCAGCCTTCGTCGGGGGCAGAGCAAAGAAAAAAATCACGACCGCCACGGTCTGAGGACAACCAACAAGTGAAAGTGTTCACTCGATAAAAACAACCACGTCATCATCACCCAAATCCTGAACTGAGCAATATAACAATAGGCCAAATCATACCCAAAAAAATCAAATTAAGTAAATTACTAAGAAATGATTTGATTTTTGACATTGATGCCGAAAGGACGTGCTGTTCCCAGGAATTTTATTATTCTCTGCTCAAGGAACTGTCTTTGTTTCTCGCCGTGATGGGTTTGAAGCAGAACCGTGACTTGCATATCTTTTATACTGTGGCTGGACCCTCGAAAATGCTCCCCAACTGGACATTCAGTATCTCTGGTGACACTGTTTTGGTGTTCCACAAAACGGTCCCCGAGTCTCCGACAAGTTTCACCAACATAAATCATGGAACATCGCTTACATCTTATAGCGTATACGACGTTTTCGGTAATGCAGGTGAACCCATCCTTCAGTTGGAAAGTTTTCGAGGGACCAACCACAGCATCGGTCTCCCATGTCGTCGGAACGGACAAGTAGAGCAGCGAGTTCTTTTACAAGGACGTGTACCTTTGTAGCTGGCGGGTTGACGTGACGACCTATACGAACTGCTGACCAGGTGCTGTTTAAGACTCTTGCCCTTTCTAAAAGCCGTAATAGGGGTAGAGTCAGCAAAAACAGTGGACATATACTCATCTTTGAGGACAATGGATTTAAAGTTGCGAATAAGGATGTTCTGGATGGCAACATTGTGAGGGTGATAAGTAAGGACTAACGGAACACGATCATTGGTGCTCTTCACCCGGGGCTCCATTGCCTCGCGTCTGTTCACACGGGAAACCGAGGACACTCGATAGAGTGGCGTTTGTGTGTAAAATATTGGTAAAAAACTTGTCACACTGACCAGGGACTTGCTCCTTCTATCAATATTTTGCTAGAGTCGATATGCCATGCAAAAAAATAAAATAAAAATAAAAACAAACAAGAAAAAACATAAGGAAAATGATAATTCTAACTTAAGCTTGTACATTGACTCTGATATAAAATAACAAAATGTCAATAAATGGTCCTGAGCAAGTTCTTAGTTCTGTTTCAATTTCACGGTAGGGAGTCAATCGCGTTAGACAATGTAGACCGTGTCTCCGTGACGGAGAATCAATGAGTGGAACGTGTTCATGTTGCTTTCACCACATTTAATATGTGCATGCCTGTCCTAAGCCAGGAATCCTTGTCAAAGCTTTTGTTTGTCCCTGTCAACTATCTGTTCTTTGTTCTATGTCCAGAAATGGGTCTTTCGTTGATAATCTAGGGATTTGTTTGAATCGTATGTATTGTATTGTTAGTCTTGGGCCTGTGCAAGACCGCAAGCAGTGACCTCTTGTCATGTTAAAGACTCCTGACTGTTTTCCATTGTGATTTTTAAATTACCGTTTGTGTTGCGTACACTTATTCCACATCTCTTTATCGTTATTCATATGTAATGAATGGAATACAAATACTGAGAGAGCGTTTCTCCAAACACCTAGATCTGAGAGAACTTGTACGAATTGTTCTTCTAGATCTGGTGAAGTTGAAGATGAAACACACTTTTTATGTGTTTTTTTCAAAATTTGAAACAAACAAAAATATTTTACTTAATCAAATCGCTCAAAAGTATCCCAATTTTTCTAGTCTATCAAATAATTCCAAAATGATATTTTTACTTAGTAATGCGGACACTGATATACTGACAGCCACTGCCTGATTTATACTGGATAAAGATATTTTTAACTAAATTGATTTCTTGATTGAATCACCATGTTGTCTGTTGTATAATTATTTTATGTGTAATCTATCAATTATATGTTCTTTTCCTCAATATGTACAACTCTTCTTGCTCCCAGTGGGCTCTTGATTGGAAATAAAAGATATGTTATACCCCAGGAACTTGAAATAAATGACGCAACGGATTCTAGGAAGTCAGCATCATATTTAAATCTACACTTCGAAATAGACTTTCAAGGAAAACTTTCAATAAAGTTCTATTATACAAACGTGATGACTTCAACTTTCCCTTCTTGTGCCGCAACATTCCGTCTGCTCCAGCTTATAGAGTTTATACATATCATAATTGATTCGTTACTCCAGAGCTTATTGGAACTACATCGACTTTCTTGGAAGAGCGTCACGTTTGGCGCAAAAATTGCTAACACAAGGTTATGTTGCTTCTTGGTTGCTCAGTGTCTTCACTCAAGAAATTTCACGGTATCCACCATACACACGTAGACAAAAATTGGATATTTATCTCGCAGATAATGATCTATTATATTTGCAGAAATCGGTTTGTCATAGAGCTTTGTTTTGTCTTCCTTTACGAGATTTGACACTGACACTGATTTGGAAATAGCAGTGCGACGGTTGTGCTATATCGCAGGAAGCGCAATTACTCTTCCGGAGCACCTTATCGAGTCATCCTTGAGACGACTTGAGCCTTGCGTTGTTATTTCTGTTCGGTTTATTTTATGGTTTTTTTTTTGGTGTGTGTGTGTGTGTGGGGGGGGGTTTTGTATTTCCTCGTACTGTTTTTGTTCGTGTTTTGCGGTTTTTCTGTTGCCTGTTGACACTAGAATGATCCATACTAGGGTTGCACAATATATCCGTTCCGGATTTGACTCGTCATTTAGACGAGGTCATCAGGGGTCACGGGGAGGAAAAATGACGTCATTCAACATGGAACAAAGGGAACGGCATTTTCTTTCAACGATTCTTCAGTAATTATACAACATATGGGTAAAAATCATTTGCAACTGAAAAATAAACCCACGGACAACATTTCCAACCAATTAAAAATCAACCTTGAACAGAAATAAAGAAATTACTTTCTTCGTCCATTACATGTTGGAACCAGTTTTTACCAGTTCCTCCTCGTTTGGCTAAATTAGTGACTGCTCCCGCAAATGCGCAACCCGTCTATTGGTGCCTCTTTGCGTCTTTGAAATACAGAAAAAAAAACTTTGCAATCTACATTACAACTGATTTTGAAATAGTTTTCTTAATTAGCTATATATCTTTATAATATTCTCATATCTTTTAAATGCTTAATTAGTATAAAGTATTTTCTTCATTCCATTTATGCTATATATGTTTTGAGAAAGACCCCTTATTATCTTCTAAAGTTGTTTGAGATTATTCATGATATTTGAATTCTACATCACCCGGGTGTTTGGATTGATTATAACCACGAATCAAGCACCGACTCTCACTCGTCCAAAAAAGGTAAATTCAAGCAGATTTCTCTTCATTTATGCAATCAGCATGATTTTCATTTTAAAGATCACATTTTTTTTCTTTTTCAGATGTTTCTTATTACGAATGCAATACTTTTATACACGATTTATGTAATATTTTTGTTGTAAAAACGGGTGTTGCTATGGACTCCAAATTCAATAATCCGTACAACTTACCTCAAACAATTTTATGATTGATTCTTTTTCCACAAAACGAAAGGGTTTGTAACTTTGACAAACTGTGTGATTAACAATAAATAATGAACACTACAGAAGCAAAAATAGGGTAGTTTTGGGATCTATTAGTATCACTCAGTCAGAGTTTGCTTATATAACTGTATAATGGACCAATTCAGAAATTGTAGGACATTCTGGGATTGTGATTGTTCACGACGTCGCCGATTGACTAAGGCAAATTATACGAGTACGCTGCAACGTCGTTGATTGGTCCAGCCAGATTTTACAAGTACGGAAGTTGAATTTCTGAATAGGTCCATTGATTTAGATTATGGCCTTTGGCTTTGAATTAATGTATAATATGAAATAAGCATTGCCTTACTGCGAGCACAGCATAATTCTGATAATTATAGGTTGACAAATATTTTTTTAAATACATGTGAAAAAAAACTTTTCACATTACAACAGGTTGGGTGTAATAGCCCATTTGAACTATATAGCTTATTTGATGGTATTTAGTATCAAATGAACTATAATTTTCATGAAGTAAAAACAAAAAATTTTAGATTTGAAGTTTTTGTTGCATTGTCGCATATGTCCATGTTATGAGCAACATTTTTTTGTAAAAGAAGATGGCCTGAAATATTTATGGTTTTCCTGATTGATACTATGAAAATGTGCAAGTTTCCATGACTATGTCCAAGAAAAACCATTTGAAATAATTACCATGTTTCTTTACAAAAAATGATCAGCAATATATATACATTTATGCGACAATCAAACAAAAAATTGAAAATCTAAAATTATTTTTTTTACTTCATGAAAAAAATAGTCCATTTGATACTAAATACAATCAAATGAGCTATAATAGCGCAAATGAGCTATTACACCCAACCTGTACAACATTAAACTGAACAGATAAATCCTCTTTTTTTTTGCTCTCATAATGAAGGAGTTCCACGCCTCAGTTGAGGAATAAAGCTTTTAGTAATCAAAATATCACATTTAATGAACCCCATTCCTGCAAAGACATGGACAATTTGTCAACGTGTTTAAAGTTCCATTGTAAACATTTTTCAATGAACGAATAAAAAAGATTTGATTTCGAATCGATGCAGTGAAATCTAATCTGGAATCATCATAGTTTTTTTTATTTCAAATTGGTGCATATTCTAGAACGTTCTATTTGGGATGATAGGCTTTGGGCGATTGATCGTACCGGATTCTTTTGAGAAGCATATCCAGACAAAAAAAAATCAATATCAGCATTAGGCAAATTTTTCGTGGGAACTTGCTGTAGAGCTCGACACTCTTGCGAGAACTTAGCCTGCTATGAGCTGTGCTCGCTAAAAAATGTAAAATATGCATTGAAAATCCATCAATATATGTGTCAAAATGGTAAAGTTAGTCCACCATGAGCTGTGTGTGGGGGGGGGGGGAGTATGTGTGTCCAAAGCAATTGGTTTTCCATATTAGGCATCCAATGTAAGAGTTAAGTAGTAGATATGCTGTTTTTGGAGATTTGGAATATATGTATGTGACACAGCCAACATAAAGAAACAGCAATTTAAAAATCACAATGGAAAGCTGCCAGCAGTCTTTAACATGATCATGACCAGCAACCTGACCAGAGGTTGCTGGTCGCCATCTTGCATTCAGGCCTAACACTAAAAATACAGTGCATAAGCATACATGTATTCATAGACAGCTTTTTTATTGAACATGTTGAATCTTGTATAACATGTATAAAATTTGTTGATATTAGGGAGAAAAAATAGACATAAACTTCTTATTCATGGTGTTTGAAGCTCTGAATTTTGATTTTATTATATATATATATGTCTTTTCATTTTCTTTTAGGCTAATAAAGACCTGTAGTAACTTAAACCTGCAATCATGATGATGGTAAGTTTTGTTTATATATGTTTTTTTTTTCTAAGGATGAGTTTATAAATGATTTCCCATTTCAAAATATTGTTTTTTTATTTAAGATCACAATTAGAAGTGTTATTATTTGTTTAAAACTTTTTCTGAAGAGCAATCTGTCTACTGCCATTATTTTTTTAAATCCTGCGTAGATAATTATCTTATGCACATCATATACATGCACACACATTCACAAACCGTGAAACTGATCGAAACACACAAAAATTGTTCACATGCCTAAAATTATAACACAAAACCGTGTAAATTTACCTCCGAAAAAAATAACCTGCTATTATGGTAGTAGCCTAACATGTTCAATTTGAATGAACCACTGGCCACATTGTACATGTTGTATAAAAGCATTATAATTTTTTTCAGGGATATAATCCATATGGCTATGCGCCAAACCCATACCAGCAGCCAATGGGAGGTTACACATATACAAATTCGGCTTACAATGTCAATGCAGGTATTTGAGTTAAAAAAGTTGGTTTTATTGCGAGGATCTAATTTACCATTTTTTTGCAATAGTTCGCAACTCACGAAAATAAAATCTGGTATATAGTATATGTACAGTATATACTTGCATATAAGTAATCACTAAAATTGAATTCCGTTAAAAAAAGGTTTTCACAATATTTTATCATGTTTATGAAATCTATGAAATTTAGCTACCACGAAAAAATCAACTCATTCTTTCATTTGTCTATATAGAAACTGAAAATCTATGAAAACCTGAGTGTAAATATTCAACAAATATAGATTTGTTAATTGGTCAAAATTATATAAATACATTATTTCAATTTATTGGGACATTCAATTAATTGCATATTTTTCTCTGACAAATTGGTTATGCAATTAAGAGGAATCCACTGTATTTAGAATATGGTTTACCCCTTTAAGTATAAACTGATTTCTCAAAAAACTCTAAGCAGGGCATATTCAACGTCCCTTCCTAGGGCACCCTGGCTACATTATTAGTCCTAAGTGGTTTAAAAATAAAACAGAACATAAGGTGATTCAAGAAAAGTATACATACAGAACATTTCCCAAACCTTGTTCTGTCCCTATTAAACATTTTTTGATAGGCATTTAGGATACCCTGGGTTTTAATGTTGAACCTAAGCTTAGTTGTATCTTCATCAAATTTTGTACAATGTCAATTATAACACAGGCAAAACAATGCAACAAAAATTATATAAAGTAATGCCAACCTGTATGGACTGAGAAAGCTATTGACAGAGTTGTCAATCAGTGTTATAAGAGACACCTTCATTTTTTTGTTATTTAATATATTCATACTGAGAATTTAATGCTTATTTTTTGTGTTATCTTTTCAGGACCAGCATACCCAAGCAACTACCCAGGAGGCATGGGAATGGGGATGGGCATGCCAGGGATGGGGATGGGAATGGTAGGTCACGAACTTAAGGAGACTCGCGGATCTAAATTTGCGCATTTTTTTGGCCAAGCGGTATTGTATCGGTAAATCTCTCAAATGTCTGTAGCATCGTCACTGATTACATTAAACAACCCACATTCTGTATAAATTTGAAGAAATTCTAAAGTTCAGTTCTTTCTGTATGCCGTGTTTTACATTGAAATCCTTATTTTCTTTTAAATTTTGTATGAAAAATCACCAAAATTCCAACAGTTTTTTATGGCCCGACCACGTATGTGGATCGGACATATAGTTTTACCCTTGTCCGTCCGTCCGTCCGTACGTCCGTACGTCCGTCCGTAACACTTTGGTTAAGTTCTTGGTTAAGGTCCATTACTCGGATACTAGATGTTGGGGGTCAACGATATTTCACCACCAGATGGGTCTTGGGTAGGGCTACACCACCCACTAGAAATTAGGTCACTGTGACCTATATTTTATGCATGAACGACTTCAGTTAAGTTCTTGGTTAAGGTCCATAACTTGGATACTAGATGTTGGGGGTCAATGATATTTCACTACTAGATGTGTCTTAGGTAAGGTGACACCACCCACTAGAAAATAGGTCACTGTGACCTATATTTTACGCATGAATGACTTCGGTTAAGTTCTTGGTTAAGGTCCATAACTTGGATACTAGATGTTGGGGGTCAATGATATTTCACTACTAGATGTGTCTTAGGTAAAATGACACCACCCACTAGAAATTAGGTCACTGTGACCTATATTTCACGCATGAATGGACTTGGTTAAGTTCTTGGTTAAGGTCCATATCTCAGATACTACATGTTGATGGTCAATGGTATTTCACCACTAGATGTGTCTTGGGTAACATGACACCACCCAATAAAAATTAGGTCACTGTGATCTATATTTTATGCATGAATGACTTTGGTTTAGTTCTTGGTTAAGGTCCATAACTTGGATACTAAATGTTGGGGGTCAATGATATTTCACCACTAGATGTGTCTTGGGTAAAGTGACACCATCCACTAGAAATGAGGTCACTGTGACCTATATTTTACGCATGAATGACTTTGGTTAAGTTCTTGGTTAAGTCCATATCTTGAATACTACATGTTAGGGGTCAATAATATTTCACTTCTCGATGAGTCTTGGTACATGGCACCACCCATCAGAAATAAGGTCACAGCGACCTATATTTTACACATGAACACTTTTGATCAATTTCTTGGTAAAGGTTCATATCCCAGGCAATACACATTGAGGGTCAATGATATTTCAAGAACGGGAGGGCCATCCTGTGGCTCATAGACACATTATCTAGTTTAATTTCATTTTTTTATTTGCACGGTTACCCCTTTTTTTTTAGCTCACCTGGACCGAGGTCCATGTGAGCTATTGCCATCACTTGGCGTCCGTCGTCGTCGTCCGTCGTCGTCGTCCGTCGTCGTCGTCCGTCATCGTTAACATTTCTTTGAAAATCTTCTCCTCTGAAACTACTGAAGGGATTGCTTTGAAACTTTGCACACTTCATCTATGGGATGTCCTCTACCAAGATTGCACAAATGGTGACCGCCGTCCAAACAACATGGCCGCCGTTACTAAAAATAGACTAGGGGGGTCAGACTTCTGTTTTTGGCTTGTAAATCAAAAAGTATAAGAGATAGATGAAATCTGATGCCACGCTACTGCTTCAGCATCAAAAGCTCTACAAAAGTCTTCATTGAGTCGAAGTTGTCAGATGACCCCTTATAGGAGTTACGGCCCCTTAAAGGTGAAAAATAGCATTTTTTCATGTTTTTGGCCTATAGAATGAAAACTATTACAGATAGAGAAAAGCTGTTGCTTGCTTAAATGTTCAGCTCATTTAGCTCTACAAAAGTCTTCATAGGGTCGAAGTTGTCAGATGAACCCTTATAGGGGTTTCGGCCCCTAAAATAACGTTTTTTCATATTTTTTGTCTATGGAATGAAAACTATAGCAGATAGAGAGCTGTTGCTTGCTTAAATGTTCAGCTCATCAAGCTCTACAAAAGTCTCCATAGGATCAAAGTTGTCAGATGACCCCTAATAGGGGTTACGCCCTGTTAAATGACGTTTTTCCATGTTTTTGGTCTTTTGAATGAAAACTATAGCAGATAGAGAAAAGCTGTTGCTTGCTTTAAATGTTTAGTTCATTTGGCTATACAAAAGTCTCCATAGGGTCAAAGTTGTCAGATGACCCCTTATAGGGGTTACGGCCCCTAAAATAATGTTTTTCCTTTTTTTTTTGGCTTAGTGAATGAAAACTATAGCAGATAGAGAGAAGCTGTTGCTTGCTTAAATGTTCAGCTCATAAAGCTCTACAAAAGTCTCCATAGGATCAAAGTTGTCAGATGACCCTTTATAGGTGTTACGTCCCCTAAAATAACGTTTTTTTATGTATTTGGCT
This sequence comes from Arcuatula senhousia, assembly GCA_963971305.1. NCBI lineage: Eukaryota > Metazoa > Mollusca > Bivalvia > Mytilida > Mytilidae > Arcuatula > Arcuatula senhousia. The sequence continues at coordinate 44,555,776 of OZ020307.1, read as the reverse complement.
TAGTGAATGAAAACTATAGCAGACAGAGAAAAGCTGTTGCTTGCTTAAGTGTTCAGCTCATTTAGCTCTAGATTAGTGTTTTAGGGTTGACTCAGACCAGGTGAGCGATTCAGGCTCCTGGGAGCCTCTTGTTATTGATTTAGTTTGAAGAATGCATCAAAACACATATTCTTTGCAAATTTGAAAAAATTCTATCGTTTAGATTTTTTTCTATGGCATTTTTAAGCTTTAAATTATCATTTTCCTATATAATCTATATAAAATAGATGGGAAATAGCCTATTTTGAGAACCTTAATAGCGGTCTAAAATGAACGGTGATCCCCATTTGTTATTGCATATTTTTGATCCATGCGCAAAGGACTATAATTGCACCAAATTACAGAAAAATCTATAATTTCAAATTTAGACCCTCGAGCCCCCTTAAGCCTAAAATAAAAAATGGTTTGGTCATTTCCCTAATAATAAGACCCTACCTTTTTTTAAGGGTTAAACCTAATTTTTTGTAGAGCTTCTTTCAATCAGCTCTGTAAAAGATATCTGACTATGTAAAAAGTTGTGAAATAAAATAAAAAAATTCTTTCCTAACTTATTATTTTCAGACACGAAACCAGATCAAAGTTTTGGGCTTATTTTTGCCTTTATAATTATTTTATGTCAACATGTGTCAATCTAAGTTATAGTAACAAATAGCTTTACGCTTTGAATACATATAATAATATTTTATTCTTAGTTGCTATTTATGTTAAAGTCTATATTCCTATCTCTAAATGTTTATTACATAGATGCATACAAAATACCGATTTTTCCCTGTGAAATAAAATCTGGAAAATTCACAGTGTGATATAACCAAAATATTTTCACTCTTGTGTCCTTTCCTGCTTAACTCAATTTTGATTTTGTGAATTGTATTGCATTGTCAGCATGGCTGCTGCTGTCTAAATTCATACCCCATGTTAATTAATTTGTTATAAAAACGATTAAATAGCAGCGTTTTGTCTATGTAATAAATATCATTATCAATTAGGTCTGATGAATAACAAAAATTTGATCACTTGTGCGGAAACGCAATTAGATTTAACTAATTTTGTGTGTGGAGCAAGTTCCACTCTTATTAAATCAGATGCAACTCATGATCATATTTTGGTTATTCACTCGACCCAATTAATTATCTTATAATTATCTTACTGTGTTGTGATCAGTTATTGTTCACTGTGGTAATGCAGAGTGGGGACACACAAATGTGGGGCATCTAGCTGTTCTTGAGCGTGTATCTTTCACACTTTTTAGCTCACCTGGACCGAAGGTCCATGTGAGCTATTGCCATCACTTGGCGTCCGTCGTCGTTAACTTTTCTTTGAAAATCTTCTCCTCGGAAACGACTGAAGGGATTGCTTTGAAACTTTGCACACTTCATCTATGGAATGTCCTCTACCAAGTTTGCACAAATGGTGACCGCTGTCTAAACAACATGGCCGCCATTACTAAAAATAGACCAGGGGGGTCAGACTACTGTTTTTGGCTTGTAAATCAAAAAGTATAAGAGATAAATGAAATCTGATGCCACGTCACTGCTTCAGCATCAAAATTTCTACAAAACTGTTCATTGAGTTCAAGTTGTCAGAAGACCCCTTATAGGAGTTATGGCCCCTTAAAGGAGAAAAATAGCATTTTTTCATGTTTTGGGCTTATAGAATGAAAACTATGACAGATAGAGAAAAGTTGTTGCTTGCTTAAATGTTCTGCTCATTTAGCCCTACAAAAGTCTCCATAGGGTCGAAGTTGTCAGATGACCCCTTATAGGGGATACAGCCCCTTAAAGGCGAAAAATAGTGTTTTTGGCCTATAGAATGAAAACTATTGCAGATAGAGAAAAGCTGTTGCTTGCTGAAATGTTCAGCTCATTTAGCTCTACAAAAGTCTCCGTAGGGTCGAAGATGTCAGATGACCCCTTTTAGGGTTACAGCCCCTTAATGCCAAAAAAATAACGTTTTTGGCCTATAGAATGAAAACTATTGCAGATAGAGAAAAGCTGTTGCTTGCTTAAATGTTCAGTTCATTTAGCCCTACAAAAGTCTCCATAGGGTCGAAGTTGTCAGATGACCCTTTATAGGGGTTCAGCCCCTTAAAGGCGAAAAATAGTGTTTTTGGCCTATAGAATGAAAACTATTGCAGATAGAGAAAAGCTGTTGCTTGCTTAAATGTTCAGCTCATTTAGCCCTACAAAAGTCTCCATAGGGTCGAAGTTGTCAGATGACCCCTTATAGGGGTTACAGCCCCTTAAAAGCGAAAAATAGTGTTTTTGGCCTATAGAATGAAAACTATTGCAGATAGAGAAAAGCTGTTGCTTGCTTAAACATATAGCTTATTCAGCTATATAAATGTTTTCAATGGGTTGACATCAAGACCAGGTGAGCGATTCAGGCTCCTTGGAGCCTCTTGTTTAACAGATGTTTTAGCTACCATTATCATTTACTTGTGATTTTAAATATTTGTATCCACTGAAGTAAGGGTTCACATATTCAAAATCACATGTATATACTTCATGTATTTAGACAAAATAACATAGATTTTTTGCTGAGGCCCTTTCTGAATTTGTCTTTATTCTACTTTTAAATTTTGATTTGTTTCAGATGATGGGACAAGCACCACCCTCCCAACAGACCAATATCTCCATAAACATGATGTTCAACACCAACACCTCTTTTCAAGGAGCAGCTGTGAGTAAACTTTATTATGCTCCCATAACAACATGTTGTGGGTCATTAAGTTTTACTTTTATCCCTCTGTACTGTTCATGAGAATGATTTGAAAGTTGACAAACTGTACATCCTTAGCAACTTTCAGACCTTGGACTTTTACTTCTTCCTGTTTGTGAATTGGCTAAGTTGGAAATCTATGTGAAAATTTCCATCAAGCTTTTCTCAGAAACTGTACATGAGAATGATTTGAAACATGGTATGACGGTTCAGTATGCCAAACTGTATGTTCTAAGCAACATTCAGTTTTGCGGGAGTTCTGCTTTCAGTTTGGAACCAGTGGGGGCATCAATGTCCCATGTTTAATCGGCACAAAAATTGTAATAAAATGATAAATAAGGGTTTGGCATATTGTGCTCACTAAAGTTTTTAATCGCTTTTTATTTTAAAATATAGTTTCTTAGGCCATAATTATATAATTACTAGATTCTCATCCAAAAGTCTTAAAAATATGGGGCAGTCGGGCAATTTTTAGATTTTTTTTTATCCATTTTGATAAAATATCCTAACATTTTAAAGAACTTGACCAAAAATGGATATAGTTTGCCAAACAATCAAAATAATTTTTTTGAAGCAGGAGGGGATGAAAATCTAGGATATTTTTTATATTGGCCTTAGCAACGTCTGGATTTTTTATTTAGTGTAAAAGTATGGCACTATTGTGAATTTATAATGCAACAAAGTGGCACTGAACAGGGCAATATTGATAGATCATTATATTATAATAATCAGTCCCAAACAGAGATTTACATTCTGTTTAGATTCTTAAGCAGTGGCAGTTGTCTCCCTTAGACTTATCCTTTCTTTAAATTATAACAGATGGAGTGTTTAGGAGATGAGGCAGAGCTTACAGAAGATGAAGAGGAGGAGGAGGAGGAAGAAGAGGAGGATATGGGTGAGGAAGAAAAGCAGGAGAGGAAAAAGATTAAGAAGAAGACCAAGAAAACTCAGGTACAAATTTACTTTTATCTTCACTTTGAAAAAGAGATGATATATACTGAGTGGGCAGTAGCTGTAAAGATACTGCCATAATGTATTATTAAACAGAGTTTTTGAAAATTGATATATTAACCTTGGGGATCATTTTTAAGCTGATTGTTGTATGGATGACAAAACTTAGACAGGAATCTACTTTCATTATTGCAGAGTTAGCAAAACTTAATCATAGTCTTTGCTGTTCCTTGCATTAGTCCCATTGGATTAACTTTACATTTCTTATTTTAAGATTATTGACAAAATTATATGGTTCTTGAGCAAAATTGTAATTTTTTTGGCAGTCAGGTCTGGCAGGAGAGATGCCTACGTTGTTAAGGTCAAAATTTATATTATTGACACTGCATCTTAAAAAAGAATACAGATGTAAAAAAATATTGTAAAGTTATATTTAAAAAAATCCAGACTACATGTATTTCAAAGAAAAGATAAAAGTTACTGTAATAAGTTTAATTTCAACAAATTGATAGAAAAATTCTAAAAAGTAAAGATGATTTTATCCATGATTAATTCAAGTAAGGTACACATTTTGTTGTCCTCAGGCGCACCTTGTAGGTGGTCTAAGAACAAGAAGAAATGCCGGGTGTCCAAGTGTCCGTCCTCCACAATATTTTTCATATCAGTTTTCTCATCTATTAAAAACTAAAGAATGTGGAATAAGTAACAGAAAGATGCGATCCACATATTGATATTATTTTTATAAATGATAAAAAACAAACATTCAATGAGTGTGAAGTGCTTTTCTGGAGTAACCTTCATCAGACATGCTACTATGATCCATAGGCTTTTGATATTTAGTATGCAGCCTCAGGTAAGAGTCCCATATGATAGGATGCATTTTCAAGTCTGTTGTTTATCTTTTTACTGTTAATTGAGCCAACAAAGACTTTTTTGTGCCAGGCCAGGGATCCAGGAATTCTGTTCTTGTTAGAGTAAAGAAGCAGAACTTAAGGGGAAGAAAAGCAGTATATTTGTTTTGTATGGTTATATACTAAGTAATTCTTTTCTTTAATTTTAATAGAAACTAGCTAAGAAAGTTGCTGAAAAGTGTAGAGATGATGAAGATTTTTTGGAGAGGGTTAAACAGGCTTATATCAGACGGCTAAAGGACCATTTGGTAAAAGATGGGACATTAGATCCCACTGAGGGTAACATCAAGCCCTACGTTACCTATGCAGATGATGATCCAGTTGTCACCCTTGAAAGTTTGCAGGCTTATGAGTTAGCAGGCACAGAATGGGATCCTGAGATGGACTGCCAATACCTGAAAGAGGCCTGTGATGGATTAGGTTAGTCAAAGTATTGTCCGTGAGGGAATCTTATTTATTAATAGTCTTGTGTTAAACCTTGTTTACAATCTAGGGAGAAAGTTTTTCTGGTGCTTCTGGTTTGTTTTAGTACAAAATACAAAATGGTCTTCAAAATATAAAACAATAAGAAAATAGTTAAAATTTCTACTTCATTTATGTTGTGATTTATAGGATCTACTTCATTTATGTTGTGATTTATAGGATCAATTTCATTTATGTTGTGATTTATAGGATTTATGGAATCCATCTTGCATGGTTTATACTTTGTAGTGAATGAGGGAGGGGGGCTTTATTACAATTATCTAGTCAGTCTGTTTTTCCATCCAAATGTGTGTAAGTCCTTTCATAACACCTTATAATGGTACCAATCTCTTATTGGCAACTTCTCATAGGCCCCTCAATGGATTTTCGGGAAACTTTCACACAATCTTTGTGACATAATGTTTATGTGCCCCTCTTAGTTTAAAACCCTTTAATATTAAATTAATGTTTGGGGTTTCTTACAGCAAAACGTTGATTAAGCAATTAAATGCCAAGGAATGCCCATTTCTTATCTGCAACTCCTCAATCTCAATAGGTTTTCATGAAACTTTCACACAATCTTTGTAATATAATATTTTTAAATTGATCATATTGATTTTGCACTTTTCCTATAACAAAACATGAATTTAGACATTTATCAAGGGATACCAGTTTCTTTTCTGCAACTCCTCCTAATTCCACTATGGATTTTCTTGATTTTTTTATGCAATCTTTGTGATGTGCACCTCCTATGTTATGTCTTCTGTTGCTGTTACTAATTATTTCAATAATGTTTTTTTTTATAATACATTAAAGGTACCAATGAGGATGCTATTATTCATATTGTAACAACTAGAAACAATGAGCAGAGACAGCAACTGAAGTTACAATATAAAACTAGCTACGGAGAGGTATTGATATATACAGTGAAATCTGATTAAACCAAATCCCGAATACACCAAAAGCCAATGTCTAAATTGAACAAAGGATACACTGAAAACCTATGTCCAAATCTAAAACCTAACTGAATTTTATGTCCCTTCTGTGTATCCATGTATCTACACTTTTTAAACCTGTGCAAACCAAATAGTAAGTTCTCTAAATATCATATCAATTTCCATAGGGTTCCAATTTTCATGGTTTTAGTGGATCAGGAAAACCACAAAATTATTATTTATACCTATTTTACATAATGTTTTCAATGAAGAATTTGTTCAAATCACAAATTCATGAGTTCTTTACTTTGCAATTTATTCCTCATATTCCTAAAAGTGGATGCACACAAATGATTGACTGTTGTCTGCTTACTGTTCTGTTAGCAATATTTCAGCCATATTCCGGACATAAATAAGTTGAAATATATAAATCAATAGACTTTTACATGTAGTATTATTTCGTTGTTATACATATGAATTTTATATTTATAGGACTTAATAGATGTTCTGGATGGTGAAACAAGTGGCAAGTTTAGGGAATGTTTACTAGCTCTGTTTGTGGCCCCTGCTGTTTATGATGCTTATTGCATCAAGAAAGCAATTCAGGTATAAAACACTTTATGAATAAAGAACTAGAACTGTTAGGATATTTTGCTGCCTTGTGGGTTTTCATTTTTTTTTTTTCACCGAAAAAATTATAGGTTCTTGCATAAGTTCTTGGAAAAGTCAGCCTGATCTTTCATGAGTGATCCAATGTTTAAGGATGCTCGCTGGTCTTGTTTTGGTATTTCTGTCATTTTTTCGGAATCCTCTGGATTTTTCCATCAAAATAAGGTTAATTTTTTTGCCCACAAACCACCTATTTTCTTGTTATCAATGCCTTTATTATGTCATAAAGAGGTTATAGACAAAGTTTTACCAAATCCTATTTATTCTGTCATGGGTTTTAACAGCTATGTAGTGCTAATGCTAAACCTATGGAAAAGTCAGAGAAAACCTTTCCCCCCCAAAACTTTAACGTCAATTATCTTGAAAAGGAGGTCACGAACCTATCAAATTTTTTTGCTTATTTTATATCTTTTACTTTTATCTTCATTTAAGGCATCAAATTTGAAACCTTTTTATTTTCAATAATAGTAGTGAACATCCTTAAGTGTTTTTTCTGAGTGGAGTGGAACCAAAAGACCAAAACAAAATAAAAATTTCAAACACAAGTGTAAGATAAATGAAACAATAGTTTAGAAGGTAAAACCACATTTAAAAGGTAAAATCCAAACTAGAAAATCACAATAAAAGGTAAAAATTATTAAAAGAAAATAAAATAAAAGATGCCCAAAGGGGTAGGGGCTATAAGGTGCTTATTTTTGGCCCCAAATTTGTCATGAAAATAAATTTGTAGAACAGATCAAGTGTATACTGTAATTAATTAAAGTTATGTATGATTGTATAAAATCAAGCTGAAATATACATGGCATCATCAACATGACATCACAATTATTGGTTTAATGACGTCACATTTCGGGAAAAGCTGAAAACGGCCAAAATTTACAAAAAATGAGACCAGTTTATCAAAAAATTAAATGCCTCCGCATGCCTCCACCAAAAAGATATTTCACATGCTTGAATATTGTGTCATTTTGCATATTTTTGCCAAGTTTCATTTTGGTGGAGGCATGTGGAGGCATTCAAATTTAGCAAAAACCAATGTAAAATTGGACATTTTTCAAAATTTTGGACAAAATCTATGAAATAGTCTATTTTAAAGACCTGTCTAAAGAAAGACACTAAACTCACAATGCCATAAATGCCAATTCCTTGGTTTGTATTATTTCAAGAATGCAAATTAAGCATATTTGGTTCAAATAAAATACACTGATATTATGGGGCCAAAAAAGGGTTTTAGAGCCCCTACTCCTTTGCAAGTCCTTCCTCAGGGGCTAAAAGAACAAGAACGATGTGGACACATCAGCTGACCAGAACCGAATGTAAGATAAATGCCTGTTTTCCAAGAACATATGCATGTATATTTACTTATTTTTTTAGTAATCAAGCATTCTTCAACTGAAAAATGATAATATATTTTACAGAATATAATTTCTTTGATTGTTTGGAAACTTATTACAAAACATTTACAATGCAATTTTTGGTCAGATTTCACTGAAAGGAAAATCCTGGTAATAAATGATGAGTGTTGGAAAACGGGCGAGCAGGGAAGAAATTTTTGCAACAGTTTTCTCAGCAACTACTAATCACTAAGCAAATTTCACGTTGGTCTAACTTGTACTTCTTGTTTGGGTTCAGCTGGGTTATTTGTATCCCATCAACACATGGGGCTCCCGCAGGGTACCCCCCTCAGGTCGCAAGGTCGCTTTTAAAAGGGGCCTGAGGTCGCAAGGTCGCTATTAAAAGGCATATTTTGACGTAAGTCGCAGGTAGTTTTTTGGCAAAGGTCGATTTTATGAAGTGTAGGTCGGAAGTTGCCCTTAAAAAGCCCTCAGGTCGCAGGTCGTTTTCAACCCTTAGGGAGCCACACACATATCTTCTTTTTTTGTACCAAAACAAGAAGTACATGTACAAGTTTTTTTTTCAAAATGTTGTTTGTATTGACTAGGTTGTGTTATGTACAGTTATTAATTTCAATTCTTATTATTTCCTTTTTAGGGACTGGGAACAGATGAATCCGTCCTCATTGAGATACTGATGTCACGAACTAATGCCCAAATTGCAGAAATGAAAGAACATTATGGCGGTAGGTACAATTACAGAGATAGTATAAATATGCTATACCCCAACTTGAAAGAAAGAGAGTGTCATGTCATAGTGGTTTAAGGGGCTGGGTTTACATACCACACTATTGATAATTAGCCACCCCTAAGGTGGTGTTCTAGTCCCGCATTAATGTACAAAAAAGGAACTTTCCTTGTGATTTTGTATGTCAGTTACCTTCTTAAGGTTGATGGTTTTCTCTTGGTTCTGGTGCATTAAAGAAGGTGTTTAATCCTAGCACACACGCTTGTAATAGAAGGGCCTATTAAAATCACTGTATATGTCTGTCCAATACAAGAAAGTTATCAACATCAACTAACTTAAAAATGATTTATTTCAAATTTGGTACACAGTTTAAGCACAGTGAGTTGTACTTTGCATTCCCTTTCTGCGTGTGTTGTGCATCTACTTCCATTTTTCAGAGACAACTTTAACTGTTTTAAGTGTCAAAGATGGTAATAAGGTTTCTTTCTATTAAAGAGATTGAAATCAAATTTGGTACACAGCTTTAGCATGCCTCCATCTTAAGGTTGGATTATTGTCCTTGTGTTGTTTTTTATTTAAAAAAAATCTATTATGAAAATACAAGTTTTAATTCTTGATTCTTGTGATCACTTAATTATTGCAAATGTGCAATTTTGATTTTATACAAGTAGGATAGGTAAAATAGTGTTTAAGCTATGCTGCTGGTTTGCAGGATAATTATCACTCTAGATAAGTCTCACTCTATTTAAGGTTAGTGAGGACACCTGACCCCAAAAATAATGCCGAATTTAAAATGTCCAATTTTTTTATATATTAGTATTAGGTATATACTTTATCTTGTGTAAAAATATTGGACTCCCTTTCCAGGCTTGTTTTCCCAAAATTTAGGTTCAAAGTTTTCCCAAATTACTATAGATTATATAGGAAAGGCAAAAAAATTAGCATAAAATCTTGTCGCAGAAAAAATCCACAAATTTAAATTTTATTTTTATTTGATAAAAATCAATGAAATACAATATATTTTGAAATAAAACAATAAAAACTGGGGGTCACCAGCTTACTTTTCTGTCTAAATACAAATCTTTGTAATTTTTTTGTCATTTTTCAAGTGGATTATCTCCCTTGTTTTATTTGAAAATTATATTTTTTTATGAAGGAATGAATGTTTTATATGAACTACAATTAATTTATTTTGATTAAGTTTTATTAAAAGAAAATATTTAACACAAGTTTCAAGGTATTTGTGACATTTGCACTTGTTTTTTGCATTTTTAGCTGTTTTTGATCACATGACAGGTGTCCTCACTAACCTTAAGGCTTGGGCTTGCTTCCATGTATGGTTGTTTGTTTTGTCAACTGTGACACTGATTTTTTATAGGAGATTACTGTGGTTTCACTATTAATGGCAGGGTATTAATTTTAGTGTTTTTTGTGAGTGGAATTACCAACAAATCCTCAGTAGTTATTAAAACTTGGAATTATATAGTCATGATAGAATGTGAGTCCATCTTCATGAGAATGGTAAATGGGGGATCCCAACATGAAAACACATGCTTAAAAAATGCTGAAAACAAAACACAAGTTTTATTAATTGCCAATCACAAAACACGACAAAATGAATTTGAATCATTGTGAAATTCAACTGAACTTTTTGATTTCTGTAAAAGTTTTTGAGAATCTCAACAGATTCAACACGTTCCAGATTTTGAAGTAAAAAAGCAGATCAAGCACGAGAAACGGGGTGGGGTGTCTTACATGAAAAACGGGGCTAAAATGCAGGCAAAAGTGGAGCACGTACAACTATGTCAACATGAAAACACAAGAAATGAAAAACTAAATCACAAAAACACGGAAAATAAAAATGTCAAAAAAGTTGCATGAAAATAAACCTTTACCACCCCCTTGATGAGCTATATAGAACAAGTTCATTTTGTACTGAAGTTGAATTGTTTTACAATTATGAAGAGAGCTGCAGATGGTGTTGAAGGGGGGGTCCTTTCTCTGATTGGAACCATATGTTCTTTTCAATAGGAAATTTTGTTATTTTTGTTCTAATTCTCAATCATTGGGATGAGAATCCCCCTTTTTTGTCCTGGACTTTTAGTTACTCTTCTTTCAAACATTTCTGGATCCAAATCTAAGAAAGTAACAATCCATTAATCAATCAATCAATCAACGTACTAATCTATTTTCAGATATCAACCCAGATGAATGTGCTACAGACAAGGATATGGAAAATAATATAGTTGATGACACCAGTGGAGATTTAAAAAGGATTTTAGTTTCTGCAGTTCAGGTATACTTGGTCTTTATTATGAATCCAGGTGCTGTATCATAAGAATTAATTTTGAGGGAGATGGGAGATGGTTTGTTCAAGACCCCCCCCCCCCCCAACCAACAAAATGCATGTTAACCCCCCACCAATAGATGAATAAAAAGGCAGCCTCCATTCCATGTCAATTTTAATGGAAAAGCCTTTAGTATTAGGAGATAATTCCATATAAAGTCCATGTGATTTAAATTTTTGATATCTGTGTTATATTTTATATTTCTAAGCCTAAACATTTAAAATAGAAAATATGAAATCTTATGGTTTGGATTTATTTTTGTGTATATAACATGTCACAGACCTGTAGGTGCAGGATCTTGAATCTGTTCTTGTTTAACCTATTTCTTATAAACCTAAAAAATTTCTTGTCAAAAAACTTCTTGTCTAAACCTACAAAATTTTTATTCCCTTCTTTATATAATCATACATTTTAAACCAGTACAAGCAGAACCGTGTTAAGTTCTTCAGAACCAATGGTTTTCAGCGCAAATTTGTATTTTTATTGTTGGCAATTCCTTTCTTTATATTTTAATATGCATACATTTTAAACCTGCATAAATTGAAGACCTGTCCATACCAAACAAAGTCTTCAGTCCCAAATAATTCCAGTTCATATTTGTATTTTTATTTGAAATCATTTTAGGGAAATAGAAAAGAACTAAAACATTCAAAGTTGGAAGAGGCAGTCATTCCTGTAATGTTTCATGACGATGAGACTGATGAAGATTTACCAACGGGATCCTTTACCATCGACATGACCAAACTGTATAATCCGAAAAGAGTGGAAGCTGATGCACAAAACCTGTTTGAAGCAGGCGAGGATTGCTTTGGAACAGACGAGGACACATTTATTAGAATATTTGCCAACAGAGAGACTTATGAGCTGAGAGCTATTTATGATGAATATGTTAAGGTAATATTAATAAAAAAATGGCTAGGTTTCACAAAGTGAAAACCTGGATTATGAAATATGTGTTGATCATGTTGATAATGGCAAAGTGCATCTATTTCAGTTTTCTGTACAAATTTCTGTCAAGCCTTTTTCAAAAACGGTAAATGCGAGTGAATTGAAATGTGGCAGCCCTGGGTAGGTTAGTATTAGAAATTAATTGTATGTTCTAAACAATTTTCAGACCTTTTGTGCATCCAACACTTTCCTTTGTTGGAAATAAAACAAATGCCAATGCCAAACATGGCAGAAGAGATATTTTACCATTTTTGGATTGAACAAAAATGAATTCTTATCATGACTAGGATAAGGCAGCGGTCACATACATGTGATTCTCCCGCCTGGAGTCAAAATCTCCCAACTTTTTTACCAATCTCCCGTCCTCCCAACTTTTTGTGTAATCTCCCGCTTTTTCAAGACTTCAGAAAAATATAAATTTTAATAAAGTTATTTGTTCTTTATTTAAACATTTCCGGTGTTTAAGGAATTTCTTGATAAGGTAGACTTCAACTTTACAGGTAAAGTGTGAATTGAACTTTCCCTTAGCAAAATAAAATGGTTTTAAAGCATTGAAATCCCATTTACTTTGCATTTTTATTCAATTTTTCATTAAAGCCCAATTTTTTCTCCATTTTAATTTTCTATTATCTCACAGAACAATTTAAAAAGTGACCATTGATTTTCAATTTTTTTTTAAATGGTTAAAAAATTGGAAATTTGCAGCAATTTATTTTGCATTTTTAAAAGAAATGGAATTTGAATGTCTTTATTATTGGCTATGTGAGAGAATTTTTCCATTTTTCAACCATTGCTTTTCAGAAGAAATAAAATGGATAAATTACTATTGAGCTGACTAATAGAATCATTTAAATTTATTTTTTGTCCATTTATAAAAAAATGTTTTCTTGCAGTGTTCAAACAATCTTCCAATGAAATTGAAGCTTTCATAAAAATCTTCCAATCACAAGACCTCTAATTCTGAAATATTTGGCTCCAACTTTCAATTCAAATGTAAACTTTGAAGAATAAAGATGTGTATTTACATGTTGTTTCAAACGATGCAGCTTCATAAAACAATCTGGAAATCTATACACCTTATTTGTTGAGGATTCAATTTTATTTTGTTTCAAACTAAGTAAGTAGAAACTATTTTATCTTAATTTGTGAAGCTAAAGCTTACATTTATCATTTTATTAAAACAAATTATGTATATAATATCTAAGACTTTTTTGTAGGACTAATAATTGATTATGTTAATTTCTTCTCATTATGTATCTGGCAACATGTCATTAATAATTTTAAGATGAAATACATGTACATGCATTAAAAAACCCTGATCAATTGCTATTTAAAACTTTAATACTTTAAGGCTTTTTGTGGGGTTGTCAAGTATATAGTATAAGCAACAAAACATGTATGTTAGTGCTACATGTATAAAATACAGGAAAAGAATACATTTATTTGCATATAGAAAATTAGATTCACAAATAGTACATATGGACTTAAAATTTGCCCTTTAAAAAATCAGCTTTCCTGTTCATAACCAACATGCATATTTCATGTGTAGAAATGCATGATTTATTTTGTGAAGGTACTTTAAATGTGAATTAATGGTTAAAAATGGTATATTCATAATTCATTTAAACACCATTTATTTCATGACATCATGTAAATGGTCCAGCTAATTTACATATTTCGTGAAAAACAATGTGGTTTCAATGTGTTTTCAATGTAATTTAAATGGGTTTTAAATATAAATGGGCAATAAATGGAATACAAAATGCACTCATAATTCTAAACATTTTTTATTGTTATTAAAGAAATGGGGAATGAATGGCCAGAAATTAAATTATGTTTCAATGGGGTTTAAATGGATTTCATTTTGACAAGGGTTAAATGTCCTAATGATAGTATAAACAGTTGGAGATTAATCAGTGAAGCCAGGTAGAATTGGCATACGTTGATCCTGTCAATTAACATTAAAATGCAATTTGGATGGAAGTTGACAATCTCCCGCTTTTTCATCCCATCTCCAGCTTTGACATGAAGGGTCTGTCACATGTATGCTGTTATGATAAAACAGCCAATGACAAACCCTTATAATCTTTTTATTAAAAATACTATGTAAAACATGCCTCTTCCAAATATTTGAAAGATACATACATGTACTGAAAACTAAGATTGCAACATTTCTCTTAAAATACGGTTTACTATTTTATTATTTACAGTTGACACAAAGAGATGTAGAGAATTCAATAGATAGAGAATTTTCTAGTGACACAGAAAAGGCACTTCTAACATTGAGTAAGTCTATTTATTATATTTTTGAATAAGTTATAAATAATACATGTATTTATGTGACTTTTTTGACAAGCACCCATGTCCACTATGGACATGAACATAAAGGATGGACAATGATGTGACTATAAAATTCTATCAAACATACAGATTTTACAAAAAGTATTATATGCCATCGTTATAATAAAAGACATATGCTAAAATAATGTACATAACAAAATTAAGAGAATAGCTTCAGTCAATTTTCCACGATTGGAAAATTAGATGGGTAAAACCTGGGTGAACAGTGCCCTTTGATCACTGTGGACGAGTGGGAACATCAAATGTCAATGACTGTTGGGAATATGATGCACTGTTCCATTAGCGTCTCACAATTATGTCATGTCTTGTGTAACTACCAAATCATAAGACCATGAAGATAGCAATGGAAGAAGGAGGTTTGGTGCCATAAAACCTGGTCCAACCAAACATTTCTTATGAAATACCTTACAAGTTCTGGATCATAGCTATCTGAACTTTTTCCAGTGTGTCATTGTCTTGTTTTGCGTTTTTGGCTTTTATTTTTGTCCCCCGCCACAACGCTTCGGAGGGACTTAGTAATGGTCTCCGACCGTCCGTCACGTTTTTTGTGGGTGCAACTCCTTGGAAACTACTGAACATTTGTTGCTAAAACTTTAAACACTGATATGGTACTATTAGTAGGTGATCATCCTATATTTGAAATTTTCAAAATGGTCACTGTTTCCATGGGAAGAAAGGTCAAAATATAGGACATTCAATATCTTGGTTACCTAGATGCACAGGGTTCTGAAATTTTGTAGGCTGATAGAGCAAAAGGTACTCGATCTATAATAATACGAAAAAAATTTTGAAGCGATATTTACGGTTTTCGAGTTATTTACGAATTTGTGATTTTTTGGTCAGAAAAATGGGACTTTGTCAAATGTTATTGTGGGTGCAACTCCTCTGATACTCCTGAACAGATGTCGCTGAAACTTTACACACTGATAGGGTACTATTAGTAGGTGATCATCCCATATTTGAATTTTCAAAATGGCTGCAGTTTCCATGGAAATGGGAAGGAAAGGTCAAAATATAGGTTACCTAGGTGCACAGGGTTCTGAAATTTTGTAGGCTGATAGAGCAAAAGATACTCTCTAATAATATGAAAAAAAAATTTAAAGCAATATTTACAGTTTTCAAGTGATTTACAAATTTGTGATTTTCCGGTCTAAAAAATGGGTCGGATGTTGCTGAAACTTTACACACTGATAGGGTACTATTAGTAAGTGATCATACAATATTTTGAAATGAACAAGATGGTGCCATTCATTTTCGCAATTTAAAAATGTAAAATTTTGTAATATATTTTCCCTTCACCGATTTTGAGGAAAATGGATAATCTGTTTAATTCGTGAATTGCGAACAAGTTAGCTTACTTAGTGAATTTCCAACTTTTCATGATTGGACAAACCTTAACTGGAAGATCTGTCATTTCTCAGAGAATACATGTATATTGTTCGAATTTACATACCACACAACTTTCATGCGATGGCGGGGGACACATGGCTACGCGTAGCAATCTTGTTTAGATTGATCATCCTGATTTTTGATATAAATTTTGAAGTACAAACGTGTACATTGTGTAATTATGAAGCACAAATGTGTACATGTGTAATTATGAAGTACAAATGTGTACATGTGTAATTCTGAAGTACAAATGTATACATTCTTATCATAAGAGGAAATATACATGAAATCACTGTTTTTATTTCTTTCAGTTCAGTGTATTAAGTGTAGGCCAAAGTACTTTGCAGAGAGATTAAAATGGACCATGAAGGGACTGGGTACACATGACAGTGATCTGATCAGAATCATCTGTACAAGATCTGAGGTAGGATGCAGGGGAGTAATAAAAATTGTAGTTGTTTTTCACCAAGCAAAGGGAGGCGACAAATTTTTTAAGTTGTTTTTTACATGGATTTTGTGCAAAACATAGTTTTGTCAGTTTAAGGGGCGCGTACCCCTGGTGTGCCTTTCCTTGGATCCGGGCCTGGGATGAAAAGGAATGAATTCAACCATAACAATATGTCTACCCCATGACTGTGTTAAAGCTTTACATCACTAACACAGATCAGTTATGCCCTTATATTAAGGAACACTTTGGCTTAATTTTTTGATTTTATGCCGCATCTACACAAGTTGGGGAATAAAGTGTTTGAGTCCATCCATCCAAAATGTTGTGGGCATTATGTCTTTTTGACATAATTTTTTTCTTATAAACTTTTTTAATATTTAAATTGATTGTTGATACATTGTATGTCTATCTGTTTGTCCAAATATTTCATAAGCACAACTCCTCCTAAAGCGCTTGATGGATTTGGATAAAACTTTATATGAAGGAGATACATCATAATATCTGGAGATGCACATGCCCTTCAATCTGTATGTCTACATCTTTCATAAGGACAACTGAAACCGAAGATGGATTGGATTTCATTGGATTGAAACTTTTTATGAAGGAAGTGTATCACATGGAGATGTACAAAAATATTATTCATTGGTCTCACATATCATTTAGGGGGAGGTATTTTTGTAACAGTTTTCTCAGCAAGGTCTTAAATAACTTATCACAGTCTCTTGATATTTTGGTATGCAGCAACAGCATAGGGTCCCATACCCTGGGATTTGATTTCAGGTGTGTTGCTCATCTACTTCCTGGTGGACAAAATCTGGCAATATTTTACTTTGACAGATTTTTATACTTTTAAATATATTTATTTTTAGATTGATATGGTGCAGATCAAAGAGATTTTCCTTGAACAGAACAAGCAGACCCTGTGGAACTGGATAGATCAGGATTGTTCTGGTGATTATAAGAAGATCCTTCAAGCTATCGTAGCCAAAAACTAGCAAGTGACAATACTGGGGAGCCTCAAATTACAGCACTTTATGTATACAAATATTTTCTGGACATCCTTTATGTATTTTTTTTATTTGTGCACGGTTTCTTTTTTGCAATGATCCATGATGTACATGTATATTTTTTCTACTCTGTAAGCAAGTATAGATTTAAGCAAACTTAATTTATGTCTAACTGCATTCTTCTACACATTTAATACTTATTTTTTTCAATATTTATCAGTATATTTGGTAGAGCTTTATGTTTGTTTGCGTTTTGTCTGGCAGGTCATGTATTGTTATTGTAAGAAGACTTTGCAATTATACTTGCTATTTCATACTAGTATTTTGATCGTTATAGACCTATATGATATTTTTCATACTTTGCAATTACTTAGGTTTTGTTTGCTTACTATTTCATACTAGTTTTGGTCCTTTAATAGACTTGATATTTTACATACATATAATACATGTATAGCACTAATCATGTTTTTTTCCAACTTGAAAAATAATCTTGTTTCGAAAGCAAAACAAAAGCTGTTTTCTTTTTTTGTGAGTAAAAATTTTTTTTTTAAATTTCATAATAAAACTTAGCAATTGCATTATATCATTTGTATGTTAATTTTGTTTAAGGTACAAATGTACTTCATATCATTTGTCTAAAATTTGTTTTAATGCATGTAACTTTCAGATTGATTTTTTCACTTTTTTCTACACCTGCCGTATAAGTATCTGTAATGTAAATGTCTAAATTTTCTTATGAGAGTAGTTTTTGCGCAATAAGCATATTCGTTTAATGAAAATATTCATAACCAAATTGAAATTATTCCAAGTACTATTCCACATAAGGATCAGGCAGGGGGTGGCACATCAATAATTTCCACTTTCAGATTTTGGGGTATAGATGCATTCATTTTACCATAAAAACAAACCCAAAGCAGTTTTTACATCTTAATATGTATTTGGTGCCTAGATATTTTTTGACTGGTTATATAGGAAAAAAAAATGGCGGGAAATTTTACCGTACTTTTCACTGTACAATGTAACTAAATTATGACTTGTAATATCTCCTAAACCCAAGACAGACTGAAAAATTTAGTGGTCAAAACAAAGTTTACTGGGGTTGCTTTACCAAAATCTGTTGAAATTTTTTTGTGTATTTAATATCGATGTGCCACCCTATTAATAGTATCTGCCTGATTCTTAGAAAAAGTAGTACTTAATACCTATATCATTAGCATATTACATAAAACTCCAAACAGCATTCAGTTTTAATTTTAAAATAAGTGCAAAAATAGATCTGCAATAGACTCTCTGCATAATAATTTGAGAAAAAGTTGTGATTTGATTTAATTTTGGGACAATAAAAGATTATTATATAAAATATTTATATTGCATTTTCTTAGAGAATATGCATGGTATTTTTATATAATACAAATTGTAAAGACATGGACAGAATGTACCTACATTTGATTTGAAATATATTATTTGAGAAAGTAACATTCCATTAATATTAAGATTTTGTGATATTGAAAGGCAATCTTTAGCATAACTGTGATATTCAATATTTTCACAATCTGATTAAAATCAGATGTTAGTTCGTACTCCACCACTACGAAGTTAACGGAGCCAAACTAACATCTGATTTTAATCAGATTGATATTTTCATGTTTTACATGGATTTTTAGATAATTTTAATTTATTTTTTTTTACTTACAAGTTTACACAAATATAACTTCTTTTTTTTCTTTTGTATGTATTGATGATATCATTACTGTATTTATTGCGTGTGAAATTTCCTTTATCAATGTACATATAGATATATTTCTTCTAAAGTTTTTCAGGATTTGTTCATTGTGAAAGTTTTATGATTTTTTATAATTGGCAAAAGTACCCACTTAAGTCTAAATGCATTTTTATGTGAATATTAAATTAACAGAAAATAATTTCCATCAGAGTTTGACTGAAATTATTATGTTATTATAGACTGTCTTTCTTTCTGTTTTGAAAAAAAATAAAATATTTATTTTTTGATTTTGAAAATAAATTAGCATTCCGTCCATTTAAGTGCAAAATGTTTATTGATTCATTTTAAAGTTATTCACTATTTTACACAGTAGAAAAGTTGATATTTTTGGAAATTATTAGATTTAAAAAGCAAATATAGCTTGTTGAACATTTTATAATAAAAGAGATTTTTTCAACTGTTAAATTTAAAAAAGTCTTTTAGTTTTAGATATTTACAATAAACTATTTGTTCTCATATAGTTTTGATTTGATACATGTACCATATTCCTTTGATGATGATGATGATGATGATTTATAGTTGAGACTCCCATACTAGACAT
Organism: Arcuatula senhousia; assembly: GCA_963971305.1. Lineage (NCBI taxonomy): Eukaryota > Metazoa > Mollusca > Bivalvia > Mytilida > Mytilidae > Arcuatula > Arcuatula senhousia. The sequence continues at coordinate 44,536,184 of OZ020307.1, read as the reverse complement.
AATAGACTTAAGTTATCTAGCTCAGGATGCTAATGGTGAAAAATAGTGTTTTTGACCTATAGTATGAAAACTATTGCAGATAGAATAAAGCTGTTGCTTGCTTAAATGTTCAGCTCATTTAGCTCTACAAAAGTTTCAATATGGTTGAAGTTGTCAGATAACCCCTTATAGGGGTTACAGCCCCTAATAGGCGAAAAATATTGTTTTTGGCCTATAGAATGAAAACTATAGCAGACAGAGAAAAGCTGTTGCTTGGTTTAATGTTCAGCTTATTTAGCTCTACAAAAGTGTCCATGTAGTCGAAGTTGTCAGATAACCCCTTAGAGGGGTTACAGCCCCTAATAGGCGAAAAATATTGTTTTTGGCCTATAGAATGAAAACTATAGCAGATAGAGAAAAGCTGTTGCTTGGTTTAATGTTCAGCTTATTTAGCTCTACAAAAGTCTCCATGTAGTTGAAGTTGTCAGATAACCCCTTAGAGGGGTTACAGCCCCTTAAAGGCAAAAAATAGTGTTTTATTTGCCTATAGAATGAAAACTATTGCAGATAGAGAAAAGCTGTCGCTTGCTTAAATGTTCAGCTCATTTAGCTCTACAAAAGTCTTCATAGGGTCAACGTTGTCAGATGACTCCTTAAAGGAGAAAAATAGTGTTTTGGCCTATAGCAGATAGAGAAAAGCTGTTGCTTGCTTAAATGTTCAGCACTTTTAGCTCTACAGATGACCCCTTATAGGGATTACAGCCCCTAAATTAACATGTTCATGTCATTGACTTCTATAATGAAACTATAGCAGATAAAGAAAAGTGATTGCTTGCTTAAATGTACAGTTCATTATGCTCTTAACAAAAGTCTCTATAGAGTCAAAGTTGTCAGACAACCTTTAAAGTTACATTTTGCTTGTATTTGGCCTACAGAATGAAAACTTTATATTCTGAAAGAGAAAAGCTGTTGCTTGCTTAAATGTTCAGCTTATCTAGCTCTTCTTCATAGGGTTGACATCAAGACCAGGTGAGCGATTCAGGCTCCTGGGAGCCTCTTGTTTCTCAATCTTTTTACCATGAATCAGTTATGGTACACCATACCTACTTGGTATGCAGTTGCATTAGCATCCTTACAAATCAGTTTTAAAATTAAAAGCATTTTATATGTACGCTTATGCAGTCACAGTCTATAGGAACGTATTTTTCATATTTGTTTAACATAAAGCAGTTATGGCACACCATTGATTTTGGTATGCAATTGCACCAGCATCAGTACAGATTAGTTTTAAGTGCATTCATCCTGCATTCATGTTATGGTCTGTGGACTTAAAAATTGTTTACTGATTTGGCCAATTTAAACCCTGTGAAGTCTGTTTACTTGAAGCACTAACGGTAAACAGTTCGTATTTGGTATGCAGTTGCATTTATAATGGATTATTATTTCGACTATGTATTTAGTACACCATATGGGGGTGCATTTGTTGACAGTTGTAGATCATATTTTATTGGAAAATTCTGATTCCCTTAAATTAACGGGAGTTATAGCCCTTTAAAATTTTAGGGAAAAAGGGCTGATGTTGCATTTGCAGGCAAAAAAATAACCACAAGATAAGTAAGAGGGTTACTTCTTAAGGTCATCAGATTAATTAAGTCACTTTAGTGCCCTGACGGTCCTATATATAACCTTACTCCAGTTATATATTAATTAAGAGGTTTCATTTTTTTATGAAAAGTCACAGGGACTTGGTCCTCGTGGAAACGTGTCCAAAAATTGTATGAATGTTGTTTTAAAAGTGAAAAATGGACATATAAAACAAAATATGGCAAACAGACATATGCCTGTCATATAAAGAAAATTAGTCTTATTCTGATAGACAAAAAGGAAGTGACAGATAAATGGCAAAAAGGGTTACATTAGGATGTGGAATGAAAGAATACGACAGCATCCATGATAATGATCATCTTGAAATTTAAAATGGGAAATGGAGTATAAATTACATAATATATAAGTAATAGACTGGCCCCTAGCAAAGGTTCAAGTGGAATTCATTGCTTTAAGATGCTCGCTGGTCTTGCTTTGGGGATTTCTGCCATTTGGTTTATACTATCAAAAAAAGGTTGATTTTCTTGTTATCAATGTCTTTTTAAATATGCCATAAAGAGGTTATAAACAAAGTTTTATCAAATCCTATATATTCCGTCATGGATTTTAAAAGATAAAAAGTGCTACTGCTAAACCTATGAAAAATCCAGAGAAAACCTTTTCCCGCCAAAACTTTAACATCAACAATTATCTTGAAAACGAGGTCACGAATCTTTCATTTTTTGTTGTTGCTTATTTCATACCTTTTACTACTATCTTTTCATTTAAGGCATGAAATCTGAAACCTATTTATTTTCAATAAAGGTAGCGAACATCCTTAATGTGGATTACCAAACACATCTGAAGATTGGGGAAATATGTATAAATTTTTAAAAAATGTATACATAACTGGCAAAGACATCTAAAAAAGTATGAAGTATAATCAAACGTATCTTAGCCTGTCAATCACATTACAACCTGTATTGAAATATAGCCTGATAATTTTATTTTATAATATTCCAAGTGCTAGTGTTTCAGACGTAAAAAAAAATACAAATACCAAACAAGAGGCTCCCAGGAGCCTGAATCGCTCACCTGGTCTTGATGTCAACCCTATGAAGAACTTTGTAGAGCTGAATAAGCTGAACATTTGACCAAGCAACAGCTTTTCTCTATCTGCAATAGTTTTCATTCTATTGGCCAAAAACACTTTTTTCTGCCTTTAAGGGGCTGTAACCCCTATAAGGGATCATCTGACAACTTGGATCCTATGGAGACTTTTGTAGAGCTAAATGAGCTGAACATTTCAGCAAGCAACAGCTTTTCTCTATCTGCAACAATTTTCATTCTATAGGCCAAAAACACTTTTTTTGCCTTTAAGGGGCTATAACCCCATAAAGGGTCATCTGACAACTTGGACCCTATGGAGACTTTTGTAGAGCTAAATGAGCTGAACATTTAAGCAAGCAACAGCTTTTCTCTATCTGCAATAGTTTTTATTCTATAGGCCAAAAACACTATTTTTCGCCGTTAAGGGGCTGTAACCCCTATAAGGGGTCATCTGACAACTTCGACCCTATGGAGACTTTTGTAGAGCTAAATGAGCTGAACATTTAAGCAAGCAACAGCTTTTCTCTATCTGCAATATTTAAGGGGCTGTAACCCCTATAAGGGGTCTTCTGACAACTTCCACCCTGTGGAGACTTTTGTAGAGCTAAATGAGCTGAACATTTAAGCAAGCAACAGCTTTTCTCTATCTGCAATAGTTTTTATTCTATAGGCCAAAAACACTATTTTTCGCCGTTAAGGGGCTGTAACCCCTATAAGGGGTCATCTGACAACTTCGACCCTATGGAGACTTTTGTAGAGCTAAATGAGCTGAACATTTAAGCAAGCAACAGCTTTTCTCTATCTGCAATAGTTTTTATTCTATAGGCCAATAACACTATTTTTCCCTGTTAAGGGGCTGTAACCCCTATAAGGGGTCTTCTGACAACTTCCACCCTGTGGAGACTTTTGTAGAGCTAAATGAGCTGAACATTTAAGCAAGCAGCAGCTTTTCTATATCTGCTATAGTTTTTATTCTATAGGCCAATAACACTATTTTTCGCCTTTAAGGGGCTGTAACCCCTATAAGGGGTCATCTGACAACTTCGACCCTATGGAGACTTTTGTAGAGCTAAATGAGCTGAACATTTAAGCAAGCAACAGCTTTTCTCTAACTGCAATAGTTTTCATTCTATAAGCCAAAACCATGAAAAAATGCCTTTTTTCACCTTTAAGGGGCCATAACCCCTATAAGGGGTCATCTGACAATTTCGACCAAATGAAGACTTTAGTAGAACTTTTGATCCTGAAGCAGTAGGGTGGCATCAGATTTTATCTATCTCTTATACTTTTTAAATAACAAGCCAAAAACAGTAGTCTGACCCCCCTGGTCTATTTTTAGTAACGGCGGCCATGTCTTTTGATGAATCAAAAATCGAAACACAACTTTAGAGCAGGACACCCTAAGGATCATTCATACCAAGTTACATTGAATTCTGTTCAGTAGTTTCAGAGAAGAAGATTTTTGAAAAATTGTTAACAGACGACGACGACGACGACAGACGACGACAGACGACGACGACGACGACGACGGACGCCAAGTGATGGCAATAGCTCACATGGACCTTTGGTCCAGGTGAGCTAAAAAGGTATAAAAACGGTAAATTTGGTTATGCTGTATATCGATATTTCAAGGAGTAACCTCTCATCAGCAGCATTCGAATCAAAACATTGGAAAGTCAAAAACCAAGAGTATTGAATGAAAAGTATGACTCAAAGCAAAAAGGTTCGAACAGGGAAGCCAAATCAAACATCTAGGATATCGACCATGTGCATTACAAGGAAAGAAAGCTATGACAAATTTACAATGAAAGTAATTTCATTTAGAAAGTATTTTCTAATGCTGATTTCAATAGAAAGTATTTTCAGTTATGATCATTTCTAAAGACACTAACATGCTGATTCCTTTCAATGACATTTTCAGTCATGCTCAATACTTTTTAAAAAAATATATTTCAATTGTGCTCATTTCCTACAATCAAAACGCTTTTAACCATGCCCATTTTTAGAAAGAATTTTCAACCATTACTTTTATAAAATGTTTGCAATCTTGCTCATTTCATCGAAAAAAGATCTTTTCAAACATGCTCATTCTTTAGGAATTCGAAGTATTTCATTCATGCTCATTTTGTACTCCTATGAGTCTCTTCTTTCCTATACACATTCAGTTGAACAGAACTTTTATGTTGGTTCATTCAGCCTTGTAAAACCAGAGATATATCGATGATTATAACAAGTGTCACTTACCTTAAATTATGTTTTTGGTCCATTTTACATGTTTAAGATTAATACGCATATGAATCAATTAGCACGATAATTGACTAAGTTGCTAGAAATTAATCAATGCATGGAGAGAATAAAGATCTTTTACGTCTTCGCTTGGGTTAAAACATATAGCTATGAAATCCGTTAGATAATAGGGCGTCTATCAATCGGGATTCATAAATTGTTCATAAAAACAAGTTGTTGTAAGATACTATTTTAAAGACAGGGGGTCGTGCTAGATATTTTATTTGAAAACACGAAGAAACATCAAAGGTTAACGAATCACCTCTAGGCGACACCCAAAACGTGGAGTAAACCAAGGAATTAGCCAATGGTCGTTTTGGTAATGTTTGGAATTGTTAGAAAATCAAAGACTACCACTTCTAAAAAAAAAAATACACCACTATCTTTTTCATTTATGAAAAAATCTACAATGTAATGATTAGTATAACTACATGTACCAACATGATATCTGTCTGTCCATCTTCCAATGAAGCCCATTCCGGCTACAAAGTTTAAAGCAAAACTGTTTAATGGTTTCAAAAGACAAAAATGGAGAACGACCGTAGGAAGGTCGACAGTTCAAGTTATAAACCCGCGTAGCGTGAACCTGTTTCCACGATAATATGACTCTATTTTATTGACCGGGCTGGTCACGGGTCAATTATTTCGGGATTCTACCTTTAAATCTTACCTAAAAGACAGAGAAATTTAAGCTCCGCCCAACCTTGTGAATAAAATAGAGTAATATCAGGATATTATTCCTTCAAATCATACCTTTCGTCCCATAAAATCACAATATGCTTCTCCAAATTATAGGCAAGATTATAGGCAAGTCATTGTTTTAAACACACGATGGCACAAGAGTACAAAAAAAACACATACACTCAAAAATTCTAGCTATTATAACTGTTTTTCGCAGTTATAGGAATCCATCCGAATGCTCGTAATTATACCTCACCAAAAATTCTGGATTCGTCATTACGTTAATACAGGTGTAGATAAGAAAAGGGTACAATGACATTATTTAAAGCTTTCACTCAATTTTTTTTTTAAAACAGCTAATACGGCAACAAAATGAAAGATAACGATAAGTACTATTCTTCACATCCAAAAGTTCCTCTTTCTGAGAATTTTTCGTTCGAGACTTTGATCAATTGGTTTTTTTTTTTAGATGGGACATAACATATTTTTTTATAAATACATTCATTTGGTTTCTCGAAGTTTTTTTTTGTGTTTTTGTATGGTAAAGTAAAAAGTTTAATCATCAGATTTTGACAGATTGTTTGACGATACAGTCAGATGTTTGAAGTAACTAGCTAAAGATGTATATATATATTACAGTCATTTTCTTAAATCAGGCATTTTACAAAATGCCTGACATTTTAGGCATTTTATAAAATGACTAAGTCCTATCGGCATTGTATAAAATGCTTGTATTTGGCCTACAGAATGAAAACTTTATATTCTGAAAGAGAAAAGCTGTTGCTTGCTTAAATGTTCAGCTTATCTAGCTCTTCTTCATAGGGTTGACATCAAGACCAGGTGAGCGATTCAGGCTCCTGGGAGCCTCTTGTTTCTCAATCTTTTTACCATGAATCAGTTATGGTACACCATACCTACTTGGTATGCAGTTGCATTAGCATCCTTACAAATCAGTTTTAAAATTAAAAGCATTTTATATGTACGCTTATGCAGTCACAGTCTATAGGAACGTATTTTTCATATTTGTTTAACATAAAGCAGTTATGGCACACCATTGATTTTGGTATGCAATTGCACCAGCATCAGTACAGATTAGTTTTAAGTGCATTCATCCTGCATTCATGTTATGGTCTGTGGACTTAAAAATTGTTTACTGATTTGGCCAATTTAAACCCTGTGAAGTCTGTTTACTTGAAGCACTAACGGTAAACAGTTCGTATTTGGTATGCAGTTGCATTTATAATGGATTATTATTTCGACTATGTATTTAGTACACCATATGGGGGTGCATTTGTTGACAGTTGTAGATCATATTTTATTGGAAAATTCTGATTCCCTTAAATTAACGGGAGTTATAGCCCTTTAAAATTTTAGGGAAAAAGGGCTGATGTTGCATTTGCAGGCAAAAAAATAACCACAAGATAAGTAAGAGGGTTACTTCTTAAGGTCATCAGATTGATTAAGTCACTTTAGTGCCCTGACGGTCCTATATATAACCTTACTCCAGTTATATATTAATTAAGAGGTTTCATTTTTTTATGAAAAGTCACAGGGACTTGGTCCTCGTGGAAACGTGTCCAAAAATTGTATGAATGTTGTTTTAAAAGTGAAAAATGGACATATAAAACAAAATATGGCAAACAGACATATGCCTGTCATATAAAGAAAATTAGTCTTATTCTGATAGACAAAAAGGAAGTGACAGATAAATGGCAAAAAGGGTTACATTAGGATGTGGAATGAAAGAATACGACAGCATCCATGATAATGATCATCTTGAAATTTAAAATGGGAAATGGAGTATAAATTACATAATAAGTAAGTAATAGACTGGCCCCTAGCAAAGGTTCAAGTGGAATTCATTGCTTTAAGATGCTCGCTGGTCTTGCTTTGGGGATTTCTGCCATTTGGTTTATACTATCAAAAAAAGGTTGGTTTTTTTTTGCCCACCAACCACCTATTTTCTTGTTATCAATGTCTTTTTAAATATGCCATAAAGAGGTTATAAACAAAGTTTTATCAAATCCTATATATTCCGTCATGGATTTTAAAAGATAAAAAGTGCTACTGCTAAACCTATGAAAAATCCAGAGAAAACCTTTTCCCGCCAAAACTTTAACATCAACAATTATCTTGAAAACGAGGTCACGAATCTTTCATTTTTTGTTGTTGCTTATTTCATACCTTTTACTACTATCTTTTCATTTAAGGCATGAAATCTGAAACCTATTTATTTTCAATAAAGGTAGCGAACATCCTTAATGTGGATTACCAAACACATCTGAAGATTGGGGAAATATGTATAAATTTTTAAAAAATGTATACATAACTGGCAAAGACATCTAAAAAAGTATGAAGTATAATCAAACGTATCTTAGCCTGTCAATCACATTACAACCTGTATTGAAATATAGCCTGATAATTTTATTTTATAATATTCCAAGTGCTAGTGTTTCAGACGTAAAAAAAAATACAAATACCAAACAAGAGGCTCCCAGGAGCCTGAATCGCTCACCTGGTCTTGATGTCAACCCTATGAAGAACTTTGTAGAGCTGAATAAGCTGAACATTTGACCAAGCAACAGCTTTTCTCTATCTGCAATAGTTTTCATTCTATTGGCCAAAAACACTTTTTTCTGCCTTTAAGGGGCTGTAACCCCTATAAGGGATCATCTGACAACTTGGATCCTATGGAGACTTTTGTAGAGCTAAATGAGCTGAACATTTCAGCAAGCAACAGCTTTTCTCTATCTGCAACAATTTTCATTCTATAGGCCAAAAACACTTTTTTTGCCTTTAAGGGGCTATAACCCCATAAAGGGTCATCTGACAACTTGGACCCTATGGAGACTTTTGTAGAGCTAAATGAGCTGAACATTTAAGCAAGCAACAGCTTTTCTCTATCTGCAATAGTTTTCATTTTTTAGGCCAAAAACACTATTTTTCCCTGTTAAGGGGCTGTAACCCCTATAAGGGGTCTTCTGACAACTTCCACCCTGTGGAGACTTTTGTAGAGCTAAATGAGCTGAACATTTAAGCAAGCAACAGCTTTTCTCTATCTGCAATAGTTTTTATTCTATAGGCCAAAAACACTATTTTTCGCCGTTAAGGGGCTGTAACCCCTATAAGGGGTCATCTGACAACTTCGACCCTATGGAGACTTTTGTAGAGCTAAATGAGCTGAACATTTAAGCAAGCAACAGCTTTTCTCTATCTGCAATATTTAAGGGGCTGTAACCCCTATAAGGGGTCTTCTGACAACTTCCACCCTGTGGAGACTTTTGTAGAGCTAAATGAGCTGAACATTTAAGCAAGCAACAGCTTTTCTCTATCTGCAATAGTTTTTATTCTATAGGCCAAAAACACTATTTTTCGCCGTTAAGGGGCTGTAACCCCTATAAGGGGTCATCTGACAACTTCGACCCTATGGAGACTTTTGTAGAGCTAAATGAGCTGAACATTTAAGCAAGCAACAGCTTTTCTCTATCTGCAATAGTTTTTATTCTATAGGCCAATAACACTATTTTTCCCTGTTAAGGGGCTGTAACCCCTATAAGGGGTCTTCTGACAACTTCCACCCTGTGGAGACTTTTGTAGAGCTAAATGAGCTGAACATTTAAGCAAGCAGCAGCTTTTCTATATCTGCTATAGTTTTTATTCTATAGGCCAATAACACTATTTTTCGCCTTTAAGGGGCTGTAACCCCTATAAGGGGTCATCTGACAACTTCGACCCTATGGAGACTTTTGTAGAGCTAAATGAGCTGAACATTTAAGCAAGCAACAGCTTTTCTCTAACTGCAATAGTTTTCATTCTATAAGCCAAAACCATGAAAAAATGCCTTTTTTCACCTTTAAGGGGCCATAACCCCTATAAGGGGTCATCTGACAATTTCGACCAAATGAAGACTTTAGTAGAACTTTTGATCCTGAAGCAGTAGGGTGGCATCAGATTTTATCTATCTCTTATACTTTTTAAATAACAAGCCAAAAACAGTAGTCTGACCCCCCTGGTCTATTTTTAGTAACGGCGGCCATGTCTTTTGATGAATCAAAAATCGAAACACAACTTTAGAGCAGGACACCCTAAGGATCATTCATACCAAGTTACATTGAATTCTGTTCAGTAGTTTCAGAGAAGAAGATTTTTGAAAAATTGTTAACAGACGACGACGACGACGACGACGACGACGACGGACGCCAAGTGATGGCAATAGCTCACATGGACCTTTGGTCCAGGTGAGCTAAAAAGGTATAAAAACGGTAAATTTGGTTATGCTGTATATCGATATTTCAAGGAGTAACCTCTCATCAGCAGCATTCGAATCAAAACATTGGAAAGTCAAAAACCAAGAGTATTGAATGAAAAGTATGACTCAAAGCAAAAAGGTTCGAACAGGGAAGCCAAATCAAACATCTAGGATATCGACCATGTGCATTACAAGGAAAGAAAGCTATGACAAATTTACAATGAAAGTAATTTCATTTAGAAAGTATTTTCTAATGCTGATTTCAATAGAAAGTATTTTCAGTTATGATCATTTCTAAAGACACTAACATGCTGATTCCTTTCAATGACATTTTCAGTCATGCTCAATACTTTTTAAAAAAATATATTTCAATTGTGCTCATTTCCTACAATCAAAACGCTTTTAACCATGCCCATTTTTAGAAAGAATTTTCAACCATTACTTTTATAAAATGTTTGCAATCTTGCTCATTTCATCGAAAAAAGATCTTTTCAAACATGCTCATTCTTTAGGAATTCGAAGTATTTCATTCATGCTCATTTTGTACTCCTATGAGTCTCTTCTTTCCTATACACATTCAGTTGAACAGAACTTTTATGTTGGTTCATTCAGCCTTGTAAAACCAGAGATATATCGATGATTATAACAAGTGTCACTTACCTTAAATTATGTTTTTGGTCCATTTTACATGTTTAAGATTAATACGCATATGAATCAATTAGCACGATAATTGACTAAGTTGCTAGAAATTAATCAATGCATGGAGAGAATAAAGATCTTTTACGTCTTCGCTTGGGTTAAAACATATAGCTATGAAATCCGTTAGATAATAGGGCGTCTATCAATCGGGATTCATAAATTGTTCATAAAAACAAGTTGTTGTAAGATACTATTTTAAAGACAGGGGGTCGTGCTAGATATTTTATTTGAAAACACGAAGAAACATCAAAGGTTAACGAATCACCTCTAGGCGACACCCAAAACGTGGAGTAAACCAAGGAATTAGCCAATGGTCGTTTTGGTAATGTTTGGAATTGTTAGAAAATCAAAGACTTCCACTTCTAAAAAAAAAAATACACCACTATCTTTTTCATTTATGAAAAAATCTACAATGTAATGATTAGTATAACTACATGTACCAACATGATATCTGTCTGTCCATCTTCCAATGAAGCCCATTCCGGCTACAAAGTTTAAAGCAAAACTGTTTAATGGTTTCAAAAGACAAAAATGGAGAACGACCGTAGGAAGGTCGACAGTTCAAGTTATAAACCCGCGTAGCGTGAACCTGTTTCCACGATAATATGACTCTATTTTATTGACCGGGCTGGTCACGGGTCAATTATTTCGGGATTCTACCTTTAAATCTTACCTAAAAGACAGAGAAATTTAAGCTCCGCCCAACCTTGTGAATAAAATAGAGTAATATCAGGATATTATTCCTTCAAATCATACCTTTCGTCCCATAAAATCACAATATGCTTCTCCAAATTATAGGCAAGATTATAGGCAAGTCATTGTTTTAAACACACGATGGCACAAGAGTACAAAAAAACACATACACTCAAAAATTCTAGCTATTATAACTGTTTTTCGCAGTTATAGGAATCCATCCGAATGCTCGTAATTATACCTCACCAAAAATTCTGGATTCGTCATTACGTTAATACAGGTGTAGATAAGAAAAGGGTACAATGACATTATTTAAAGCTTTCACTCAATTTTTTTTTTTAAAACAGCTAATACGGCAACAAAATGAAAGATAACGATAAGTACTATTCTTCACATCCAAAAGTTCCTCTTTCTGAGAATTTTTCGTTCGAGACTTTGATCAATTGGTTTTTTTTTTAGATGGGACATAACATATTTTTTTATAAATACATTCATTTGGTTTCTCGAAGTTTTTTTTTGTGTTTTTGTATGGTAAAGTAAAAAGTTTAATCATCAGATTTTGACAGATTGTTTGACGATACAGTCAGATGTTTGAAGTAACTAGCTAAAGATGTATATATATGTTACAGTCATTTTCTTAAATCAGGCATTTTACAAAATGCCTGACATTTTAGGCATTTTATAAAATGACTAAGTCCTATCGGCATTGTATAAAATGCCTGAAAATATTAAGGCATTTAACAAAATGCCTGGAATTTTTTAACAAAATTAAATGCCTAGACTCATATTGGTATTCCAATACACATAGCTTACTTTGAAACTTGTTTTATTCATTGAGAACATGTTCATAGCTCTAGTTAAATTTATTTCATTTCATTTGTAAAATCATTGCTTAACCATATGTAGATGCACAATTTTCTTAAACTCAGAACAAACTGAATTTACAAACAAACTTTTTGAGATTACAACCAAAAGATATCGAAAGGGGTTATAATTATAAGATCATTCAAAAAGTAAAAAAGGAAACAATGAGAACGCGCTGGATTATTACTGTTTGCAAAGATATTTTTTCCTTTTAATTAGCTCATGTTGACCGCTGGTTTTAAGTGAGTTATTGACATCACTTGGTGTCCATCGTCGTCGTCAGTTGTCTGTTTACATTTTTTCAAAAATCTTCTCCCTTTCTTCTGAACAGAATACAGTGAAACTTATTATGATTGATCCTCACGGCGTCCTTCAAAAACGGGTTGTTTCGATTTTGATCCGTCAAAAAACACGAACACCCTTGCTCAAAACCTGACAGTCAGACTACTGTTTTTGGCTTTAAAATAAAAAAGTATAAGAGATAGAAAGAAAAAATCTGCTGCATCCTCAAAAGCTCTACAAATCTCCATTAGATCGAAGCTATCAGATAACTCTTTACAAGGGCCCTTTATAGCTATTTATATGTTAAGCCTTTATATGAAAACTAAAGCAGTTGCTTGCATTGCCTTTATCTAAAAGACTACATCGAGAAGAATTTGTCAGATTACCCCTTATACGGGCACTTATAGAATGATAAGTTTTGCAGATAGAGAATCTGTTGCTTGCTTAAGCTCTACAAAAATCTCCTTTGAGTGGAAGTTATCAGACGACCCTTTATAGGAGTTATGACCCTTTAATGGTACAAAATAGCTTTATTCTTGTTTTTTGCCCTATATGGAGATAAAAGCTGCTGTTTGATTAAGGCTTCATCTCATTATGCTCCAGGGGCCTGGGTGGGCGAGTGGTCTAAGGCGCTGGTTTAAATACCACACTATTGATCACTAGCCGATCACCTCTCATCTGGTGTTCGAGCCCCGTTTGTAATTTACAAAAGGGACTTTCCCAACTGTATGTGATTAGGTTTGTCAGTTACCTGCCAAAGGTCGGTGGTTTCCTCCGGGTACTCCGGTTTCCTCCACCATTACAACTGACCGCCCTACATAGCCAAGGTGTGTCGATAAAGGGCGTTAAACTCTAACACAAACACGCATATTATGCTCAATTTGGTAAAAGTTGATAGATGACCCTTTATAGGGGTAATATCTCATATGAAAGACCCTTATAGCTTAAGGACCAGATGGGCAATTCGGGGTCCTGGGAGACTTTTGTTTATTTAGGAAGCAACCATTTGATATTATTTTACAGAATTGGCTTGCTATGGCTATTTTGTAAACTAAATATTAGCAATAAATTTTATGGTCAGGCTTTTAGTTGGTTGCATAATGCTTTTTATTTAACATTCCGCCTTAATTTATATTTAAAATTTCTTTCTTGGTACTTGGAAGTCGTTTGCTTATTTTAGGCATTTTATCAAAATTTTCAATATTTTTCCAGGCATTTTGTTGAATGACTGAAGATTTTAGTCATTTTATAGAATGCCTAGAATCTGTCGGCATTTTATAAAATGCCTAAAATTTTCAGTCATTTAACAAAAAGCCTAAATTAAGAAAATGACTGTAACATATACATGTTTATTTGCAAGAATAAGACTTAGTGCATTGACATAAGGTAGACTTAATTCCACTTTGTCCATGAGTGAGCATATGGCAATTACATCGCACTGCAACCTGTTCTGTCCTTGACCATCGTCTTTGCCTTATTCCATGTCATTCCATGCAATATTCTTGATTTCTGCGATGTTGCCCTGCGCCGTTTGCTTTTGACTTGCCCACCTATGTTGTTCCCGGGGTTCCAATCTAAAGCGTGCCATGTTATATTTGTTTCTAGCTGTTTTCCTTACCAATCCTTTTTCATTTCTTGTTATCGTATATTTTTGCGACTGCTAAATTTAACGCTAACAAACATACATTTTAAACAGAAAGAAAAATCGATTATTATAACTTATTTTACAGGTCATTTTGAAAAGGCAACTGAAAAATGTGGCATTGGTGCTCTATATGAACAGCACAAAATACAAGGCCAATAAACAGACACTCTGTGGGAACAGCACAAAATACTGGGCCAATAATTTGCACTCTGTATAGACCGCACAATATACTGGACCAACTATCGGTACTCTGTAGGAAGAGCACAATATACTAGGCCAACTATTCGCACTCTGCAGGAACAGCACAAAATACTGGGCCAACTATTGGCACTCTGTAGGAACAGCACAATCAATATACTGGGCCAACTATTGGCACTCTGTGGGAACAGCACAATATACTGGGCAAATATATTGGTACACTGTGTGCACAGGGCAATAAAATAGACAAATGAATTGGTGTACATTGTGTACACAGCACAATAAACTAGGTCAATCATTCGCACTCTGTATTGACAACACAGAAAACTAGTACTGGACCAATTATGAACAACATCAATTACTGGGCCAATTAATTGGTTCTCTGTATGCACAATATAAAATAATGAACCCGAAATGCAATGAATTTGGAGGAAAGGCCTATTTGTAGAGTGAATTGATGTAAACTAGAAAATATATATCACGCCAGATTTTTATTATAATTATAATGATTTTTCAGATAAATGAATCGCGAATTATTGATAAATATGGTATAAATATTAGCTTTTCGGACTTTAGTCGGTGCATGTGAGAAAACGTGAATTCAAACAAATGTGACTAAATCGGCTTTATTCATCCATTCTTGCATAAACGTGTGTAAAGTTATGAAGGTCATACTTAAGACCGAGGAAATATCAGTGTGTTTTCATTGAAGGAATTATATTTTTTTTGCATATGAAGATTGTTTTTCTTTTATTAATAAGCATCATAAACCACTATATGATATAAGCATAATTATGCATTGTGGAATTAGAACACAGTTATGAAGTTATGGGTTGTTGTATGAGAAAAACAATATCATAATGTGATTATATCTGATAGGTTTTAAAAATGGCCATTTGAAATTTAACATCATAAGTTGAGCGCTCTTTCTAATGACATACCTCAAAGGAAGGGGGGGGTTTAACCGTGTAGTCTTGGTCAAATTGGAATGGGCACCTCCTCTTTTCGAGCTCAGTGGTCTAAAGTGGATTATAGATGGAACCTAGCCCCATTTGGTATTTCTAAATGTTTGCAGGGTAAAATTCATATTATTTGACAAGAAGAGGGAGGATTTGGTGTCATTTAATCTGGTTAAGGAGGTTTGCTCTTCATATTTTGAGATTTTTGTCAGATTTTCGAGATCCTCGGGGTTTATCCATCTATTATGCTTGATTTTTTTTGCCCATGAACCCCCTATTTTCTTTTTCTTATTCAAAACTATGTCCACCAAATATGCAGTTCACAATTTTTTATGAAATTTTATTTACTCTGTCATACATTTTAAAGAGTTTAAAAATACCTATCTGTGGCAATGCAAAAGTTATGAAAAATCTAGAGAGAACGTATTTCCCGCCAAAATTATAAACGCTTATAGCATAAAAACGAGCACATGGACCTCCATTTTTTTCTTGCTTATTTTGATCATTTGTCCATATTCTTTTTAAAAAATGCAATTTCATCCATTTTTATTTATTTTGAGATGCAGGAGCAAACCCCCTTAAACCCACTGAAATTTCTTTTGAAATGACTGTACCAAGTCAGGACCATTGCGACCTTCCATTTACTATTGGACACTTAGTGTGTCTTCCTTGTTTTTTCTTTTCTCTGTGATATTCAACATCGATCCTCCAAGTTATTTAATGTTGTTTTTAAGTTTACTGTTTTAAGGTTTGGAAAAAAAATGTAACGTTTGATACGAATGCATGATCGAATTTCATGAAATGTGATGTACAAGAAGTCAGTTTCTACAAGCACAATAAGTCCGTTTTTACAGGCAAAATTTTGCAAATAAAGGTAATACATACAGTGATGACAAGAAGTCAGTTTTTACAAGCAAAATTTTGCAAATAAAGTTTATACATTTGTACATACAGTGATGACAAGAAGTCCGTTTTTTTACAAGCAAAATTTTGCAAATAAAGGTAATACGTAGAGAAATGACCAACATAAAATTTCTTAGAGGAACAAACAAAATCCGACAAATATCTTAAGAGAAATTTGATATTATTTAATTTTGTAGTCAACATTTCATTTTGCAGGAAATGAATGGAAGAGGTGCTGTTCGGTATACCGGGAAATGATTTAGACTAGGTTAAGGCAGTTCAAAATAATTTGATGTAAACTAAGTATACATGCCTAAACTCCATAATTCTGCTTTAAAACTCACGCGGAACAAAAAAAAACCGTTTCTCTTCAATGTGGCAAATGATCGACATTTGCATTCGACCACCCTGAAACGACTTCACAAAAAATGTGTGAAGCAAAACTGCATGCACAGCTTTCAGTAATTGGGGATTTTGTGTCCTAATATATGGTGTATCCTTCAAGTTAACAGGTCTTGCAGCTCAGACAATTTAAACACAAGGTCAAAATGGATAATTGGTTACGAAATACTAGTATACGACACGCATGGGCCACTATAGCTGGACATGTCCTGATGCTATCCTATTACCTAGCCACGGGCCAAATAGTTATTGAACCTATCACCCACCCAAACCTAAGGAGCACGTAGTAATATAACCTATCCGCCACCTAAGGGACAAAAAGTAATAAACCCTAACTCACACTTAAGGACCAAATAGTAATAGAACCTGTCCCAAACCTAAGACCCAATAGTAATAGAACCTATCCAACACCTAAGACCCAATAGTAATAGAACCTATCCCACACCTAAGACCAAATAGTAATAGAACCTATCCCACACCTAAGACCCAATAGTAATAGAACCTATCCCACAGCTAAGACCCAATAGTAATAGAACCTATCCCACAGCTAAGACCCAATAGTAATAGAACCTATCCCACAGCTAAGACCCAATAGTAATAGAACCTATCCCACAGCTAAGGGCCAAAAAATATACAGAACCTATTTACCAGCTGAGGGCAAATATAGTAATAGAACCTATCCCACACCTAAGGGCCAAATAGTAATAAATCCTAGGCTTACCCACACCTAAAACCCAAGTAGTAATAGAACCTATCCCAAACCTAAGACCCAATAGTAATAGAACCTATCCCACACCTAAGGGCCAAAAATATACAGAACCTATTTACCAGCTGAGGGCAAATATAGTAATAGAACCTATCCCACACCTAAGGACCAAATAGTTATAAATCCTAGGCTTACCCACACCTAAAACCCAAGTAGTAATAGAACCTATCCCACACATGACTTACTTGATCTATTTCCGTCTCTCTGCGAGGAGAATTGGGCTGTTGACAAGTCCTCTTCAATTGCATCTATCTGTAGCTGTACAGGCTGCTGCTGGCCATCTTGGGAATCCCAGTTGGTTTCTCTCTCTCTCTCTCTCTCTCTCTCTCTCTCTCTCTCTCTCTCTCTCTCTCTCTCTCTCTCTCTCTCTCTCTCTCTCTCTCTCTCTCTCTCTCTCTCTCTCTCTCTCTCTCCACTGTCACTATCCCACACATAAGGGTGAAAAACATACAGAACCTTATCACCAGCTGAGGGCAAAATAGTCATAGTCCCTCTACTAGTACTACCTTAAGGTCAAATAGTTAAAAAGGGTTTACAGGTAAAAGGTCAAAGAGGGCTCCACTTATTGTACAATGCGGATAAAAATGGGATTCATTCTGAGTTTTTGCCACAAAAATGGTCTTACAACGAACACCTAAGAAAAAATATTAATTAGTCACCTGTAGTAATCCTTGATGGTGATCCATATTCTTAATTAAAATACTATTGACCCATAATTGGGTCGCAGTACATTACATACATAGATACATTATAGTTAAGACAGTACAAAACATATTGCATAATAGACATGATAAAAAAAATCCACATAAAAAATAAAGTCAGCAATATTTCAGATTCTTCCTTCCTCAGTTCTAATGCCTGTTTAAAGAAAGAGGCAATTATTTTGACTTGTTCAGGTAATGAGGGCTTAAATATATTTTTTTGTTTTTCTATTTCAGACTTTAAACAAAACAACAGTACCACAGACTGACGGATTCCTTTTTTAACAATCTGCAGAATGTCTTTAGCAGTTTGGTAGAATAAAATAACCGTATAAAGCTATAACTGTTTTAAATGCAAACTTTCGGTTCCCGTTGCTTATTATAGTTTATTTAGCAATTTATACATGCTTTTTATATGCTGCACTGAATAATCATTCATAAGCTCGTTGTGGCCTTGGAGTCTTTAACATGTTGTCATGACTTTTTCGGACCTCTGGCATTCGAATGCCCCATGGGTACTTCTTTGCTTCAGTCAAACTTTATTTAACTTTGGATGATAGAATTTGACTAAGGGAAATCACAGACCCCCCCCCCCTCCAATTTCCATACCACGAACCTGAGACGGTTCCCAAGCATATTTTGCCTATCAAGATCTCTATTAAAAGACGTCCTATGCAGGTGTTATAAAGAGGGTATGATAACTATTATAAGCCGAGAGCGAAGATAGAGAGTAATAGGACAAACAGGACCTAACAAACTTAGCCTTATGCAATCAAGGCTCCAGATCTGCCCAAGGTCGGTGGTTTCCTCCGGGTACTCCGGTTTCCTCTACCATTAAAACTGACCACCCAACATGGCCCGGGTGTGTCGATAAAGGGCTTTAAACACAAACAAACACACACACACACACACAATCAAGGCACCAGATACAACAAATTAGCCGATTTTGAAACTTTAAAAATGTATGCAGGGTAATGCGAATCGTTTCTGCTTATAAGGATATGGTCACTCAAGAAACTTTATATAGTTTGGTTTTTAGGTCAATACAACCAGAAAATGTCAATCAGTTTACACAAAAATTCTTCAAGATTTAAAGGTAAAGTCTAGAGGAGTTTCGAAATCAGACTGAAATTCTGAAACGTGAAAAATAAACGTTTTTCGAACCATAACTGAAATCCAGCCCCCATCCTTCGCTAATCAAATGGTTGTTACCCCATGATCTGTTTTCAACAGATCTTACATACACTCCGATATTGTGCATTATTGTGACGTTCCGCGCGATGTTCGTGACACCGTAAAAAATTAATGTAATTCTGTTTTGAATTATTTCAAAATAAACAATATAAAACAAATATTCATTTTTTATGCATCATTCGAAAGGTTTTATATCATACTACAATTTTAAATAGGAATCAATAATTTTATTGTATTTTTAAAGGCAAGAAAATATCTCAAAAGTTAGAAATTGCTCGTTTTGCGTATGTAACGCGTTACAAAAAAATCGTATAAGATTAGCCCACTGTGCTCGTATTTTTTCATCATGGTTGAAAGCTACGAACTCGAAATTGCGGGAAAGTCCGTCGTATTCATTCCCGTCTCTGACGTCAACAACAATTTTTTCATTCGGCGATGGGAAAAATGAAGAAAAAGATAAGATTCTTTGTAGAAAAAATGTAACACAGGCACATGAAACCACGCATTGTCAACTTTGACCGTTTATAATTTGGAAACGGACCGCATTTTTTTCAAATAATTTGGCACACTAAATGTGATAGTAGTCAAGTTTCTATGTTTATTTTTAAAATTGTTAATTTTGATAAAAAATTGGAAATAGACGCATCTCATTATGTCTGACAAAATTTTCCGTATTCATTTTTACGTTAAAAAAAATAGCTCATACCGATTTTAAAGGTGTCATATTTCAGCTATGATGTTTCTGTTTTTAATTTGGAATGGATTTTCGCAATGTGCCTTGCAGGAAAATGCAAGAAAACGACCAGGGATGTATTGCGTCCACTGATTATTTTTTTAACAAGTTTTTTGCAAGTCTGATAGTTTTGTCTTTGTAACGTTTTTTTACGACGGCAAATATTTATATAACGTCAATAGTTGATGCTAAATGAGCGTAACGTTATATGTCAGGAACATCGCGCGGAACGTCTGTCCGAATGATGCCTTTACTGGACAAAATAAATTAAAATTCCTGAAAGACGTGTCAAGTTTTACTTTTTACTTCTTAATATATTCAATCTTGGTGTCCTTACATTAAAATGACAACATAGTTCCATTTTAAAATAGTTTAGTTAATTTTGTGTTCTTTTGCTTTTTTTTTCGTTTAATTTTTGATAGTCATTTCAAAACTTATCTATTTTCCAAAAAAGCGACGCGCACTCTTAATCTAAGTCTAAATCTTCAATATTTAAGCTGACTTTAAAATTAATGATGAATTGACAAGACCGAGTCTAATATGGACACATTTAATATATTTCATTACAATCACAGTTAAGCTCTAATAAGCCTTATATCTATTGCCCGACTTAAATGATTCGTGATCTTGTTCTTGAAGTGGAATAATTGTTTCTAATAGCCATAAAATTGTTCTCGTGTGTGCAAATGTGATAATAATATTTAATATTATATTATCTTGTATAAAGAAGATTATGAATATTCCCTGAATGAATCTTCTTTGTAGTAAAAAAACCTAGTTAATATATAGTAAATTCGAGAGTAATTATGAGTTTAGATACTTCGAAAATACAGTATTATTCTATATTTATAGCTTTTAAACTATATTTGTTCAAATTGCTATTTATTTTTAGAGTATCTTTTGTCTAATTAAGATTTATTTGATTTGTGATTAACGTCATTGAATGATAAAAATACTTTAAAATAGAATCAGGATTCTGTGATTTCTTGAAATATCTAAAGCAGAACATGAAAAGCAGAAATACCCTAAAAAAATCTGTCAATGTAAAAAATGTAAAAATTTCGTAAAGATGAGTGACACCCCTGAAATAATTTCCCCCCAGGCTGATACTGCGTACCAAATATCAAAAAACTCTGTCAGTAAGTTAACTTAATTTTGATTCGACATGGTAAAACCAGTGCCTCTTTCCATTATGTGGTTCCCTCCTTTTTAGTTTTTGTTTTCACCGGTTCGTCTGTTTCATCTTTTGATGTAAACCGCTCGTGCCTAACCAGGTAATGGAGTTTGCGAATCTAAGGTTCAACTAGTGCAAACCGCATAATTGAAAGCGCCTCTATACAACAAAAGCTCTAAGGAGCTTGTAACCGAAAATAGAAACAAACAAACAAAAATAAAACAGCATGCAAGAGACATATAATGTAACAGTGCCTGTAAACAATATGACAAAGACTTAACAAAAACTTTTTCTTGCACAATAAAACCCCTAGAGAGTAAGCAAACACAAACATACAAAAAAAAACAATGAACAAGAATACAGTTAGAAATGGCTCAAAATGCTTTAATAAGAACTGCAACAATAGTATAGTAATGGTGAAAATTTAAGATTAAAAAAAATCTTTTATTTCAATTTTGACAAAAAAATTAACTCAAAAATGGGATAAAACATAGTCTGTTTTCTATCTGTAGAAAGAGCACCTGCAATCAACACCATTCCAGGACTGAATCAGACTAACTATTCTCATTTCTAAAATGATTTGGAAGGCTATTTCATAAAGTGGCGGCAGCAAATGTTAAAGATCTTTTTCTCATACGTGGTGGACTTTACATGACGCACTTCTAAAGAGTTGTTTACATTAACTAAGTTTTGAATGATCTTATTCACAATTTTGAGAGTTCCGAGAGCCATTATCAGTCTCCGTCTAATCTGTAGAGAAGACACCTTAGCTGTTTGAGGAAGGGTTTCATAGGTACAATGATACACGTAATCATCATAAGAGGTCCTCTGGTGGGGTGTCCTCAGTGGATGGGGTGTCCTCACTGGACGGGGTGTCTTCAGTTCTGTAGTCTTGTTGTTGTCCTTTTCCCTCTTTTCTTTAATATTTTGGTTACATTTATTTCTCATTATTATTTATACTGTAAGGCTATAAATTCCTCATTTTTAAGGCTATTTTTCTTATCTATGAATTTATTTTGTCACCATCCTCTATTCTTTAAACCACATCACCCCCAACCCCTTTAATATATAGACTTAACGTAAGGGACCGACCATTTAACTTGAAAGAGGGGGCTTGGTTTTTTCCTAAATAATATTCTGAAAATTATGTTTGAAGAAAAAGATATTTTGGCAGCTGAGGGTAAGAAAAAAATATTCTGAAGAAGAATTTCTGCTATAGAAAATAATGCTGATAATGAAAAAAAAATATTCTGTTGCGATGCCTTCGAAATATAAATATTTTGTCCGCGCTCTGAGCGGAAAAAAAAATTCTGATCAAAACAAAAAACCAAGCCCCCCCTTTTTGTTTCGGTCACATATGATCTCCCATTTTTGTCTTATATCAATAACAAAAAAAATATCGATAAAAGACGAATTAACTCATATTTATCGAAATTTTATTTTGTTAGTGGTATTAGAGAAAAAAAAGGTGGGATCATATATAAAATCCATGCTCCATTTACCTGTGGTTTCAGTTGCAAATTGTCTCTCAATTACGCGCGAGGAATAACCAGACTTCAACCCGATTTTGCCGACAGTTTGGGAAAACTTGCTTAATGATAATCAAAACGTGAGCAATATCATATTTATTCTATTTTGAGCTTGACACCCCGAAACAACCAACAAAACAACCACCACCGACACATGTAACATTACAAACTCTGAAGCTATAATTTAAGAAAATCCTTTAAAATCGCATTCAGTGATCGCATTTACATTTCATCCAGATATATAGATATATAAATATACTTACTACAAATTATCACCAAAGCGAATCAATTAAAGAGTTTTCCAATCTCTCTATAGCTATTTGCCTGGTTTTACTACTTTAACTGACTGACTCTGAAATTCATTATCGCCTTAATAGTAGACTTTAGGCTACAAACGTGACACGGTAAAACGCGACGTAGTCAGCCGAGACGAGTGTTGATCCATCACATCACATGCTATGTAGAGCGGAATTTGAGGCTTATTTTATACAAAAGTTCAGTGACTTTACTCGCCTTTCAAAATAAAGGTAATAAAAAATTGTCGAACTTGGAGGATCAATCTCAAACGTCCATGAGAAAAAACAAAACAAGGAAGACATACCGGAAAAATTTAAGATCGTAATGATTCTGACTTAGTACAAGCATTTAAAAGAAATGGTGGGTTAAACCAGTTTCATTGGCGCGCCAAACCCCCTTTCCGTTGCAATCTTTGGGTTCAGTGGCTGATAACGAAGGAAGAATTGTAAGGGATCGTATGGGATGTATTTTCTTAAAACTTTGGTCTAATAGTACTAGTCGGTCACGGAAATAACAGCAAAGAAGATAACGAATCGGCAAAGGGTCCAGGGACCGATCAAGATTGGTCAACAAAGGCTCTGATAAGGTGTCTAGGGGTTCGAAATCCCCCAACCGAAAACGAATTTAGCTAATTGGAGGCTACACGGATGATTCTCATGCCCGTGTACAATAACTATCAAACTGTATATACTTCAAGTTAATCTGTTCTTTTTCTTAATCTGAACAATGGTCCCGTGAAGAAAAATGCTTTATACTACGGGTAACTATTATCCGAAATGGTTGAAACTTTCAGGGGTATGAACCCAGGCGTAGGTTTATCTTCGTCATAATTTCATTTTGAGTACCAGTTAGGCCTTTTTTGACTGTTTAAATGAACATATAAACGCTTCGCGTGGTGGTTGGCATTTTCAACCTTTTGGGTATACTGAACCGTTGAAGGCGTACCTGATCTTCGTTCCAGTGTGACGGGGGTATAATAGAAAATTTCAACCAAGACGCAACAATTAATACTTATCAGCAAACGAGTCGACGATATGTACCCTTAAAATATACAGCTAAAGGTTACTCGACATGTCGCTGTGACCGGATTTTAGATAAAAATGCATGCATGCGATATTAATTCTCATAAGTTCTTCTTTCGCTACCAGCCATAAGCCATAAAATCGTAGACAATTCAAAATTATTCAAGAGGAGATAATTCAATGAAAATAATAGCTCTCCCTATTTTGTATTAAATTCTAACTTTTCAGAAGGTTACGGGTACGTATTTCGGGCATCTTCGTTAAAGATCGTACAAAATATGGCTCCGTCTAACTTTTTCACAGATTTTTGATAGATTATAATGAGATGTAAAAAAAATTAAGTTATCTTAATAATGTAAGGTGATGAAATTCAGGTTATTGCAAAAATCACGGACCGAAGTGAAACCGACAAGGGAGCAACCATTTGTTTTAGGGGGACTATGGAAACTGCTTTTTATTTTCGAAAAAAAAACAGGCCTGGGTATTTTTTTTCGCGCTAGAGTGCACATTTTTTTTTTTGAAACCTACTATTCAATTTTCAACCAAAATTACCATCCTGTCTATTTTATTCAAAGCGCTGTCTCGATTTTTAGCTCTGGATATTTGTCATTCTGTCTTTTTACTTGAAATTCACAATAGCCCCTTCCCCCTAAAAATCAAATGGTCGCTCCCCAAGTAAGTTCACTTCAAATTTACAAATGTTTCGATTCTCGTTCTTGTTATTTGTGCATTGTGGTAAGCATATTATAGCGCCTTGTCCAGAAGCAATTAGATTTTGCTATGAATTAATTTTTGATTAAAATCAACGTGGTCTCGGAAAAAAATCGGATTTCTCTTTTGATAATGAACTCTAAAAGGTTTGATTATCTGAAATTAATAATGATTATTACTTTTTAATATAAGTTAATAATGAATGAACTTATTAATCTTATGCATACTTTAATTGTCAATAAAACCAATTTCATAAGTGATTATGAAATGATACAATATCTTAAACTATTTTGATTTAACTATTTAGGATAAAATTCACATGGACTAACACGAGAATTTCAAAGAAAACATAGTACTTTTATGCTCACAAACTATCTGTTTACAACCTATTATAAAAACATTCTGGGATACTGAGATTAGGTCGTTTGTTTCCGTCGTTTCTATATTTACAAAAGCTCTTTGCAATGTACATACTTTCACTTTTCACTCGGTGGCTATATTCGGATTCTCAATCTTCGGAAATATGGCTGCGACCAGTAGACTATGTGTTCCACCTTGGATTATATTTTAGTCAGTGTAGCATATCTTGCGTAGCTTTAGCGTAATGGATATTTGATTTTGGATTGCGAAAATTTACTTTTTAAAGGACAAAAATACTATTCGGACATCAAAAATAAGTTAAAATCTTGCAAAAAAAGTTGTACACAGCATCTTCGTTCTTCATGTGGCGGTGTTAACTAGATCATGTAGCGTACATGGCGTAGTCACTTTATCAGGTTGTGCACATGTTTAAGCGTACTTTCTTATAAATTTTTGACTGCAAAATATCAATTCGTCGAATAAAGTTTATTATCACAGACAAAAATAATGCTTATGCAAAATAGGTCAATCAGACACAATTCAAGCATTTTATTGTTTTTGTTAAAAAAGTTCGAATTAGAATTTTCATGACATACATTTATATTTTTTCTTTATAATGATAAATGTGAGCAAGTCATTGTACATGTGCTGGTTTTTTTTTTGTAACAGATACACAATATTTTGAGGGGGATTATGTCAGTCGAAAATCATTGGTACAACACAGTCAACTAATATAAAATGGATCAAAGCCATGTAAAATTGGCAAGATTTCATTCAAAATGGGTAAGATTTTCGTTCTGGTCGTATATGTTTTCAATATATATATCTTATAACAAATATAAGGTGTCAAAACTATTTTCTTTAGTAAATGTGGTGGGAGGTGTGTTATGGCCTTCACAATAAGAAAATTGTCTAGGTTCTATTACAATGGTTCTAGTAGTTAAAGAAGTACAAGCCTGAGATTTTTAGTAATTAAAAGTTTTTTAGAATAGAAAATTTGGAAAGAATAGCTCAAAATAGCTACACCTTATGAAAAAAGTTTTCAAAATCATGGAGCCGTTTTCAAGATATAAGCACCTAAAAATATGGCGGGAAAAAAACTTCTCTAGATTTTTCATAGGAAATACATTGAAAGTTTGTCTTCTGTTTTAACATAGAAATTGTAATTAGAATTGAATGAAATTGTTATAGGGTGTTTATTATGACCTTCTCTTAATAGTTCTGAACAAATATTAAGAAAACATGTTGAAAACTTTTAAATGCATTTGAATGGATAAAAGCCGAGGATCTCGAACATGTTCAATTTCTGACGCTCGTACTCCCTTAAGTTGTTGAGATGAACTGTCACAGGTTGTCTATGTTGATACTGATAGTTCACTAATGCTGGTGTAACATCTTACTCTGTTGGTATAGTTGCCTTGTCTGATGACTGTACAAGTGCACAAACTGGGTGGTAATCTAATTCTTTGTCCAAGTATCCTCCAACCATCATCGAGCTGTTGGGTTAAATGATGGTTCTTTGATTTGTGGAATTCCTCAGTAAAGCTAATCTGTAGTTATTTTTTTTTAAAGTACAAACATAAATCCTTCTCCTGAATTTGTGTTGAGCAGATATCAAAATTATGACTATATGTGATAGTGATCACCATCTTATGATCAAGATCCAACCTACCCGTAAACTTTGTCGAAGATAAGATACCCATGATCACCTTTTTGATATTTTTTGCATTCCCTTAAGATATTAGTTTGCAATATTTTCTTTTGAAACTCAAAAAGAACCAAACTTATCCTGATTTTTCTCTTATGATATCCTATGGATATTTTTTATCCGTAAAAACATGCATGGAAATAACTTAAATATCTTATCTATGATATCAGGGTGAAAAACGAATAGGGATACAAAAAAAAAAAAAATACAAAAAAAACTTCTTGTATTATTAGGGCTTATTTGTCCTTTAAATAATAGGAATTTTTCCATGAGTAGCCATGTAGGTAAACGGAAGACCATGCAGGTTTTCTCATAGATTTTTAAATGGATAGTTTCTGCATTATTTAAATTTGTAACTATCTTAAACATTTTGATAAATAGTACATTTTAAGGTTCTTTTTAGCCCAGCTGACCAGAATGTGGACTAATGCCATCATTTGGCGTCCGTTGTCGTTAACTTTTCTTCAGCAACTACTGAATGAATTGCTTTGAAACTTTCCAAACATCATCAATGAGGCGTCTCTTACAAAGATTGACACACATGACTGTTGTTGCTATAAATAGAACAGGTAGGTCAGACCCCAGTCTTTGGCTAAAAATTTAGAAAGTATCATAGATAGAGAAAATCTGAAGCAAACTTCCCTCTTAACTTAGCTAATTGGGACCTACAGATGTCTCCATTGACAGAGTCGAATTTGTCACATGATCCCTTTTAGGGGTTGTGTCCCTTTAAAGGTAACCAAAATAGCGTTTTTATGTTTTTGGCCAATAGAATGAAAACTGGTACAATGAGACAAAAGCTACAGTTGCTTGCTTAAAATTTCAGCTCATTTAGCTTTACAAAAGTCTGCATTGGGTCGAAGTTGTCAGGATAGGAGTTGTGGCTCTTAAACGGTGAAAAATAGGTTTTTTTTAGCGTATAGATTGAAAATTGCAAAAAGAGAAAAGTTGCTGCTTGCTTAAACCTTCAGTTCAGTTAACTCTTTAAAATATCTATTAGGCTGAAGCCGACAGATGACCCCGTATAAAAGTTATGACCCCTTATTGTCAAGTTTTGTGGTTTCGGCTTTCTGATGATCCTTTATTGGATTTGTTGCCCTAGGTGCCTCAAAATATTTTGATTCCATCAGTGAGCGATTCAGGTTATGGGAGCCTCTTGTTAATTTTCAAAAAGGTCTATCGGAATTTTCAAATTTTGTTATTTCTAAATCAAACTCTATAAAAACATTTTTTTTGTCTAGAAGTGATTGTTAGAAGTCTGCTTCATATGAATGAAGAAACAAATCAAGAAGCAAAGGTGCACAATTAGTGCCCGTTAGAATCCCTATGGTTTGCTGAAAACACGTCCACCAAACTGAACAAATATGTGCTCAATGAGAAAATAGAATGTCGATTATTTGGTCATCTGTAAATTTGATTTCCCAACACGGGTTCTCCACTATGGTTTGTGGTCAGGTTATCCGCATTACAGCATGACAACCCAACTGTGGCGCACATCCCAGTCTCTTTTGACTAACCGGCCTGACCCGACGTCAGATTTTAGAGCTCTCCTAAGTGGCCCAAGAGCTCTTGCGGGCCTAGCCACTTTGTGTGAAAAGCGGCCCGACCCAATTAATGACAGGTTTCTGTGCGATCTTTAGTGGAATTTATCCGATAAGATTAGCGCTTCTGCGTGCCTATTCGCCGTCCGTAACCCGCGCCGGTTTTTAGAAAAACGGACCACGTGTCATGTTTTAACTGACCAAGTATCCTTAACAAAAGCTGCTGTGGAAGCACAAAAATGATTTTTTTCGACTTTATACGAACAAAGTAGCTTTTGTTGATATGAATATTTAAAGGATATATTAGGGTAAGATTTTAGGTAAATCAAAGGTGATTAATATTATAAATTGAACGATGATTAGAGTAAATTAAATTAGAAAAACCTTAATTACAACACTATGAATTTTTCAATTAACTAATATAAGGTAATAAATTATTTTTAGATTGAAATAATACAGATTTGTGGCAGAACACATGTAAAAACACGAGAACATTTTGAATTATAAGAAACAAATTAAAAAGCGATTGATCGACGATGAAATTAATCAAACAATTATGAAACGACTGTTCTCAAGTAAAATTAGTACTTTTATTGATTCCGACGTAGCAGTGTGCTTTGGCATTTGGTGTTTTTTTTGGAGTAGCTTTCAATACTTGCGAACACATATTGGTTGATAAGAGGCCATCTTATAAAAAGTGTCCTAGAATAGGACGATCTTATCTCCAAACAATTTAAACGCACAATTAATATAAGGACATGTCTTATAGTCTTAATCGAACTGACACAACCTAGGTTGCCATATGAATATATAGTAAATATAACCGTGTAAATTATTAAATAACCTTTATTTTTATATCCCCACTCATAAGAGAGGGGGTATAAAAATAATGCAATCGACGTGGCGTTCGTCTATCTATCTATGTCTGTCTGTCTGTCTGCCCGGTACATATCTCGGCTTCTACTGAAGGGATTGATTTCAAATTTGGTAGTCAGCTTAAACATGATGGGATATACTTCATCTACTTTATAGGTCAGCCGGTGATCTATTTACTGTTTTCCGAGCCGACTTAGACTATTTTAAGGGTAAAACAAGAGGCTCCCAGGAGCCTGAATCGCTCACCTGGTCTTGATGTCAACCCAACCCTATGAAGAACTTTGTAGAGCTGAATAAGCTGAACGTTTAAGCAAGCAACAGCTTTTCTCTTTCAGCAATAGTTTTCATGCTGTAGGCCAAAAACGTGCAAACTGTTATTTTAAGGGCCGTCTTAACACTTTGAAAATATGTTTATATAGGGGCTGTAATCCCTATTAGGGGTCATCTGACAACTTCAACCCTATGGAAACTTTTGTAGAGCTAAATGAGCTGAACATTTAAGCAAGCAACAGCTTTTCCCTATCTGCAATAGTTTTCATTCTATAGGCCAAAAACACTATTTTTCGCCTTTAAGGGGCTGTAACCCCTATTAGGGGTCATCTGAAAACTTCGACCCTATGAAGACTTTTGTAGAGCTAAATGAGCTGAACATTTAAGCAGGCAACAGCTTTTCTCTATCTGCAATAGTTTTCATATATAGGCCAAAAACACTATTTTTCGCCTTTAAGGGACTGTAGCCCCTATAAGGGGTCATCTGACAACTTTGACCCTATGAAGACTTTTGTAGAGCCAAATAAGCTGAACATTTGAGCAACAAACAGCTTTTCCCTATCTGCAATAGTTTTCATTTTATCGGCCAAAAACACTATTTTTCGCCTTTAAGGGACTGTGACCCCTATAAGGGGTCATCTAACAACTTTGACCCTATGGAGACTTTTGTAGAGCTTAATGAGCTGAACATTTAGGCAAGCATCAGCTATTCTCTGTCTGCAATAGTTTTCATTCTATAAGCGAAAAACATGAAAAAACGCTATTTTTCACCTTTAAGGGGCTGAAACCCCTATAAGGGATCATCTGACAACTTCGACTAAATAGAGACTTTTTTTAACTTATGATGCTGAAGCAGTAGGGTGGCATCAGATTTCATCTATCTCTTATACTTTTTGATTTACAAGACAAAAACAGTAGTCTGACCCCCTGGTCTATTTTTAGTAACGGTGGCCATGTTTTTTGACAGATCAAAAATCGAAACACACGTTTGGTGCAGGATACCCTAAGGATCATTCATACCAAGTTTCATTAAATTCTGTTCAGTAGTTTCAGAGGAGAAGATTTTTGAAAATTGTTAACAGACGACGACAGACGACAGACGACGACAGACGACGACAGACGACAGACAACGACAGACGACGACGGACGCCAAGTGATGGCAATAGCTCACATGGACCTTTGGTCCAGGTGAGCTAACAAGAGGCTCCCAGGAGCCTGAATCGCTCACCTGGTCTTGATGTCAACCCTATGAAGAACTTTGTAAAGCTAAATAAACTGAACATTTAAGTAAGCAACAGCTTTTTCTCTTTCAGCAATAGTTTTCATTCTGTAGGCCAAAAATGTGAAACATGTTATTTTAAGGGCCGTCTGACAACTCTGACTCTCTAGAGAGCTTTGTTGAGAGCTTAATGAACTGGACATTAAAGCAAGCAACCAATTTTCTTTTTCTGCTATAGTTTTCATTATATAAGCCAAAAACATGAAAACATGTTAATTAAGGGGCTGCAATCCCAATAAGGGGTCATCTGAAAACTTCAACCCTATAAATGCTTTTGTTGAGCTTAATGAGCTGAACATTGAAGTAAGCAACAGCTTTTCTCTATCCGCAATAGATTTCATTCTATAGGCCACAAACACTATTTTTCGCCTTTAAGGGGCTGTAACCCCTATAAGGGGTCACCTGACAACTTTGACCCAATGAAGACTTTTGTAGAGCTAAATGAGCTGAACATTTAAGCAAGCAACAGCTTTTCTCTGTCTGCAATAGTTTTCATTCTACAGACCGAAAACACTAAATTTCATTTTTAAGGGGCTGTAACCCCTATAAGGGGTCATCTGATAACTTCGACTCTAAGGACACTTTTGTAGAGCCAATTGAGCTGAACATTAAAGCAAGCAACAGCTTTTCTCTATCTGCTATAGTTTCTATAGTCCAAAAACACTATTTTTCGCATGTAAGGGGCTGTAACCCCTATAAGGGGTCATCTGACAACTTCGACTCTATGGACACATTTGTAGAGCTAAATGAGTTGAACATTTGAGCAAGCTACACTTTTGTAGAGCTAATTGAGCTGAACATTTAAGCAAACCACAGCTTCTCTCTATCTGCAAAAGTTTTCATTCTACAGGCAAAAAACACTATTTTTTGCCTTTAATGGGCTGTAACCCCTATAAGGGGTCATCTGACAACTTTGACTCTATGGACACTTTTGTATAGCTAATTGAGCTGAACATTTAAGCAAGCAACAGCTTTTCTCTATCTGCAATAGTTTTCATTTAAGAAGCCAAAAACATGAAAAAAATGCTATTTTTCACCTTTAAGGGGCCGTAACTCCTATAAGGTGTCATCTGAGAACTTCGACTCAATGAAGATTTTTGTAGAGCTTTTGATGCTGAAGCAGCAGCGTGGCATCAGATTTCATCTATCTCTTATAGTTTTTGATTTACTAGCCAAAAACAGTAGTCTGACCACCCCCCCTTTTTTGGTCTATTTTTAGTAACGATGGCCTTGTTTTTTGACGGATCAAAAATCGAAACACAAGTTTGGTGCAGGACACCCTAAGGATCAATCATACCAAGTTTCATTGAATTCTGTTTAGTAGTTTCAGAGGAGAAGATTTTTGAAAAATTGTTAACGGACGATGACGACGACGACGACGACGACGGACGCCAAGTGATGGCAATAGCTCACCTGGACCTTCGGTCCAGGTGAGCTAAAAAGGAAAATATTTCGTAACAGATTTCTCAGCTTCTATTGGAGGGATTGATTTTTATATAGGTACACAGCTTAATCATGGCGAGTTGAACCGTGCCTCTCCTTTCAGAGTCAGTCGGTCATCTCCTTCCTGTTTTTCGAGCCGACTTAGACCTTTTAACTTTAAAAAAATGGAAAATTTCTCGTAAGAAATTTCCTGGCTTCTGCTTAAGGGATTGATTTTTAACTTTGTACACGGCTTAAACATGATAAGTTGAACCGTTATTCTCCTTTCCAGCCAGTCGGTCATCTACTTTCTGTATTCTGAATGGTCGAGTTGGGGTATGCTTAGCACGACTTAGTGCAACCCCTTGTTTTTTTCCAATGTCATTTGAACTTTCTCAACACAGACTGAAATTATGGTTTTCATTTAATGGCCCTGTCACACTATAACGTTTTAGCCAACGTGTGCCGACGTTTTAGAATATATTTTCAACACGTTGGTGTGCGTTGTGTTAGTTTTGTACACGTTATGAACACGCTACAAACACGTTAGCGAACGTCAGCCTGCGTTGGTGATCGCCGAGTGAGTCGCAAATTTTTCAACATGCTTAAAATTTCCGACGTTCGCCAACGTGTTAGAAATAAATTATTTGAACGCTAGGCATAAGATGGAAGGACGTTATACACACGCTGATGTACGCTATGTGGTCGTTGTGTGCACGTTGAAATGCGTTTGACGAACGCTAAGCTAAATGGAAACGAACGTGTCTAGCGATAATGCAGCGCACGTCTAGCGTCAGTCTAACGACCAAGAATCCTATTCAACGTGTTTAAAACGTGCACAGAGCGCACAGAGCGTCATTGTAACGAACGAGTAGCGTATCAACCCCAGAATTTTATAAGTTAGATTGAATTACAAGGGGGGAAGTCAATTTCAAAAGCTTCAAATACTAATTCAAACCTGAAAAACAAAATATATTTACAAAAAATAATGACCAAAGCCAAAAAAATCTTGAATATAACAAAGATAACTTAGATGGTCTGGAATTGAAAGTAATTCTTGCAAATTGTAATACACCTGTCGTGTTTTCGGTGGACATTTTTTTGGTAGAAAAATACTCAAATACAACGAATAACGACAGTATAAAATTTGAAATAATGTGTATTTTAAATATTCAATAAGCACACGCATTTTTCTCTATTAAGGACATCTCCGGCATATTGTCTGCGATCATTTAGGATAAGTCAAGTGCTATAAAAATGATGCTAGGCAAAATCTACAGACCGGTGTTTCTTACATGTATATACTCATTTGAGATTTTGAGAGTTTGTTGCGCATGCATTCCTCTCTGTATAATTTTGACATATCAAAATATAAAATCTACACTATATTTCATTCTTTTAGACTGAGTGCAAAAATCATCACTATTGGTTAAAAAAAGGCTTTAGAATAATTACACATTCATATTACTAGAACGCTGAAAACCAATATTTTTATAACGAAACTAAATTTCTATAATTATTAATTAGTTCAGCGATACATTTAAGCCAGATAATAGATCTATTTGGCTTATTATGAAATAATACTAAAGAAATTAACAGAAATCTTAGGTCTCCCATAGGCGGATCTAGGGGGGCCCTTGACGGCCCGCCCCCCCCCCTTTTGGTGGAAAAATTTGGTTGAATATATAGGAAATCATTGAAGCGTGACTAAAGCGGGTCCCCTCTTAGGCCAGTCAGTGGGCCCCCTCTTTTCAGAATCTCTGGATCAGCCTCTGTCAAACAGACTCCCCACCGATAGAAAAAATTATAAGTTAGACTAACGCTACGAATGCGTTCTGCAGTCGTCACACATGCGCTAGGCAAACGCCAAGTACGCCAGACAAACGCTATAGATAAGTTTTGAATAAGTTTGTCGTGCGTTGCAGGTAGTTAGTCTGACGCTCTGTGGTCGTTCACCGAGATATTTTTTGAATCTTTTTACAGCGACTGCCAACGTGTTCCAACGTTTTAGAAAATTATTCGAACGTTCGGCACACGTTGGCTAAAACGTTATAGTGTGACAGGGCCATAAGCAGGAAGATTAAAACAGCACCACAATGTTGAAAAATATGAAATGTCGGAGTAGACCATAAATACTGTAATTTCGCTGTTTACTTTTATCTTTTTTTGCAGATGGAAAGGCTGTTTCTACCACATCGTTTCTTTTTCTGGTATTCACTTTTCAATATCAAAATTTGCGATTCGAAAGGCTTTGTCGACCATTTTGTCGATCGCAAGGGAATACATTTACTTCTTTTAAAATTGCTAGAATATTTTGATTTTGGCATTTGTACAGAATGTGGAATTCATCCCCGATGGTTTCTCTACAAAAATTACAAAGCCTATCTTTTTTGAGAATATAATTCCACCTACCAAATTCAATTGGAAGCTTTATGTTTTGACAAACTAAATTTATATTAGTAATATACTGCCTCTGATTTACTTGTAGTCTAGTGAGATATGCTTCCTATGCAAAATCATTTTCGATAATTTTATAAAAAAAACTTCTAGAGGAACTGTTTAAGTCAGAAAACCAATGTTGACTAAACTGGTAGCACAAATTTTGTTAAATAACAGTTTTCATATACATACTCGGCTTAGAAATTTGAGAATCAAAATTAAACTTTAACCAATATCATTAAAAATATTTTGAACAAATGATATCCATTTGTATCGTTTTATATCATTAATATAATATATTTTTCTGCTCTTTTTATTTTCCTTGTATATCAGATAACCCCATGAATCCGAGTCTTCTCTTTTAAAGAGAGCGGAAACTGTCCCAATGAAAAACAGCCGACAGCTTCAACGAGGCCAGTAGGCGCTGCTCACTGTTTTGCGATTGGCGCAAATTAAAATAAAAATGCATGCAATTCAATTTCATTTCTGAAATTTTGATTAAAAAGTAAGATTTATAATACGTTTATCCGGCTTCCGCCTAGAACAGCTAGTATAATATAAGGCGATAAAACATAAACTAGAGCGACATTGTAGAACATCTTAACAATTATAGTCATTTATGCTCAGAGTCCAGGAAAAGTTGGGTATTAAAGTGCAAAACAGTTCCAGCTTCTCGTGCGACTTTTTTCAAAGTTTCCACTGTTATAACAGAATGTCTACATGGAAATGTTTGCATAAAGTCTGCCTGTCAGTTTAGCTATGTTATAACTAATAAACTTAAGTGGGCGAATTTGCACTAGTTTTCATGGGAAGTAACAACATGCATAAAGAAAATTATAGCAAGGTATATTATGTATACATGTATTAGTTCGATTTGAAAGAAAGAAGCAAAGCATTACATTTGAGTCTCAACTTGAGCATTACATTTGAGTCTCAACTTGAAGCCAAAAACGCATTTAAAACTAGTCTATATATAAGAACACTGACTTAAAAACAACGAAGAAACACTAAAGCCAACCTGAAAAAAGAAAGCAATTAGCAACAGTTTTTTGGGGGGTAAAACCAAAAGATTACGTCTGAAACCCACACCCCCTCCCACCCAACGTCTAGCGCTACTGATAATAGACGAGATAGCTTAAGGTGTTTAATTCTAGCTTTTCATCCTTTTCACTTACGTTTTAATAATAAAAGTTATAATTCGGTCTTTGTCTTTTCTGTTGAGGTTTTTCCCACGTTTTTTATTACTCTTTGTTGCTTCTTTGTCTGACGTTCCCGAGATTAAAATTTGTCGTCAGTGTAATTAAACACCGCTCATTGATATCCTTAAGCCCATGATAGGTTTGTGTGAATAAGATGAAACTTTCTATTGAAGACGAAATGGGATTACGTATAATCCTTGTCTTACATACACACCTCTGAATATCTGTGTTTTTATAAGAAATGTCTTGGAAATTGATAATCTGATATTTGATAAATGTTTTATTTTCTTTAATGAATAGACTTTTCAAATATTGATTAAATATTTCATGAGAAAAAAAATGAGTCAAAATTTGACATGGCGTCATGTTTTCACATATTTACATTGTTTAAGGAATTATTCTCTTTTGAATCCCTGAAATTTTATATTTAAAATATCACTCTATTATTATCCGCAATTTGAAACCTATCCACTTTAAAGTATAATTATTATTTTTAGTAATAAATTATATATTAATATACCAAAGTGTATTATATTAACATTGCTAATTTCTTTTTTACATGTCTCGAAAAGATGCATCTTCAGGTTGTAAAACGGTATATTTTTTTTAAAATGGTAGAATGACGACACCGAGTCATATAGTGTATCGGGAACTGAGTCGTTTTAAATTGCCGCATGTTTTTGGGGGATTTGTCGTGTACACATTTTCTTCTACATTTAGTCAAGAATTCGGTAAAAACCGGCGATGGGAAGCACCCTAAAATAGCTGTAAGAAGCAATCATTTTCTATGCATTTTCTATTTTCAGAGCGACACGTCTGACGCAAAAATTGCTCACACAGGGTTATGTTGCTCCTCGGTTGCTGTCTTCACTCAAGATATTTTACGGAAGACATCATGCACTTATAGACAAATATGGGATTTTGATCTCTCAGATGAGTGCAGATGTTGGTTTGTCATAGGCTTTTGTTTTGTTTTCCTTTACCGGATTTGACACGCTGAATGGACTATTGGCAACGCGACGGGTGTGCTATAGCAAGCAGGAACTGCTTACTCGTCCGGAGCATCTGAGTTCACTCTTGTTTCGACTGGAGTTCGCGTTGTTGATTGATATTCAGTTATTTTGTGTTTCCATGTTTTACATGTTGTCTGTTTTTTGTCACGTTCTTGTTGGTGTTTACTGGTTTTGTCTCTGCCCTTTGGGACTTTTGACATTCGGATACCCCATTGGTACCTCTGCTTCGTTAAAAGTTAAATATTTTGTATGGAATGCATTTTTACCATTTATTATATCAGAACTGTTAAGTCCGTTGTGTTATCGGGCTATTCATTCCTTCATGGAGAGATAAATAAAAAAAAATCTCAGTTTAGTCGAGTTGCCATTAAAATTTATAACTTTCACACTTACGCTTCATGCAAACCTAGACAATTAGGGAAAAAAACGTTTAACAACTGACCACGGGTAATCAATCTGAAATGTTTGAAAGATTATAAAATACTAAAGAAAGGAAGACGCGCCTTAGCTCGAGTCACAAATTATCCCTATAATTTGAGGCTTGCATTGGCAATTTACAGAAAATTGTGTTTATGGTCTTTTTTCATCTTAGTCAAATTTCCGTTATGCTATAGTGATTGTGGATATTTACATGTTTGTAAGCATGTTTTATCATTGTAATTCCTATGGACGGATACAAAAGTTCCAGCTAATGTTCATTGAATCTGAAAAGTTGGATTTCGCGGACAACATGCACGAAAAAATAATTAGAACGGATATATGTCCCAACCATCGAACCGCCCCACCTCAACATAGATCAAATTGCAAATCAATTGCAAATCCATATGTGTTTATCAATCTAATAAAAATTAAAATTTTTGTTGCAAAAAAAAAAAATCATAATAAGTCCCGAAATAACGAATTTTAATGACAACAATAATTTTCAATAAAAATAAATAATATTCCTTTAATTTAACTATTTGCTCCAAGTAAAGAGCTGTCTTCATGCAGTTAAATTTAAAATTAATTTTCCTTATATAAACATATAGATAAACTTTGAAAACAGAACATGACGAGGGGGGATTAATCTTTAAGACTCAGGGATCAAGCACTGAATGGTTCGGATTGATAACCTTATATACCGCCGATTTATAGTAATCGCTTCTAATTTATTCGCATTTCTCCCATAATTTCTTCATTGACACCGAGTGATCACCAATAAACAGCCGTTCCACTAATTCCACAGAATCCGATCTTGGGAAATTCTGATATTTAAAGACTTGAACCTTATTCAGCATTTCGCTTTCAGATAGTGAAACTTCACCGTAGAAGACGAAGATGTGGAATTCTTATTCAAACCAAAACTTGTTATTAACATTATGCTGTTATTTATTTTTATTTATTTCGAAAGTTATAAATTCGGACGTTTATGAACATATTAAATATAATCGGTACAAAGAACTTTTTACTAATATTAACGAGGGGCTTCCAAATGAGGTCAAACTTGATACGAAGGATGCTTTCATGGATACTTCCGACCATAGAATGTCGGCTGAGTATATGTTCAATGTCCTGAACAATATGGAGCGAGGGCAAGATGTCCGTACGGCTTCTGGAATAATTGGAGGGGATGGGCCCATGGACGAAACAGACACGATCAGAAGTTTCTCGTCCCGTAAGTATATCTGTGATATTTATTTAATTTTAGTTATATTTAAAAAAATTAAACTTTATTATAATCTAAAAAAATAGTATTATTATTCAATATATTTGATTCTTTTTAAATTTTGATTTTCATTATATCTATTCATTCTTATTTTTATTAGAGTATTTTCCATTTTTATTTTTAATTGTATTATGTTTTTTTTTTATTTTATCATGTTTATCTTGTTTCGATTATTTTCTGTTATCATTTTGGTTTTTTCCCTTTCGTTTAACTTTCATAATTTTTTTTTAATCTGTGTGTAGAATATGAATCTGATATGTTGGCTATGCAATACTCAAGCGGTTAACATGTAAACAAACAACATAAACACACAAAAAAACAATAAATAGATGAATAAATAAATAAATGAATAAATAAATAAATTTTTATTATTTTTTCGTCTTGTTAGAGTACAGTGTCATAGGCTCACGATTCATGCTTTTGTTTTTCGTTTTTATTTGTGTGTGAATTTTGTCAAATTTCGTAACAAAGTACATGGAAAACAACTGTGTGCTAACAAAATCACATCAAAGTGTAAGACCACATTTTTTATAAATTTTTATGCCGAGATAAATTTATGTGTATGTTTCCATAATACTTTGCTCTTTTGGTATAGTTTATCATTAAGAAATTGTCTTTATACAAATCAGTTTAATTAATGGAAATGCGTTGACGATTGGGAAAAAATGAAAAATTTAAAAAAAAAAATCTAAAAGACTTCTTATTTATACAAATCAACAAAACTTTATCACAAATGTATCACACTGAACTGTTTTGATTTGTTTGTGAGAAGGCTTTGAAGTCTATTTTTTCAAAAAAAAATTGTCGATGCTTTTAAACATGTATGCCGAAATTATAGTCATCAAATATATTTTCGCATTGCTCATACATCATCTTTTTACTGCCCCCTTTAGCCATCCTAGAAGAATTTCAGGATACATTCAGCAAAAACGCCCCTGATTTGGAAACACACTTATGACCATTCTTCATTGTTTGTTTTTCTTTCTTTTTTTTTTTAAGTATATGCTTTTAAGGAAACCTAAATATATAATTAAAAGAATCATGCTTTACTTAAAGCTTGTGCTGTAATACTAATTATCCGGGATAATATTTTGTGCGTTGAGCTGACTGAGAAATGTGTTGATCGCCTTATATACTAGCGAAAAGTGTTACACTATTATAGTACATGATAATTTTTAATAGCGTTTATTGGAAAAAGATCACATAAATTTCAAGTTCAATACAAAAAGTCTGAGAATACCGTTTCCCGCCATAACGAAATGAGTTCGGCAACAGACCAAAAATTTTAGAGCTTAATTAGAATTTTATATCTTAACTATTATCTTTTTATTTAAATATATAAATTTGAATACCCTATTACTTTCAAATTCAGCAGCGTGCATCCTTAAGTCTACAAAGATGTATCAAAATCATACTTATTGTTGACTTAGACAAACCTTAAGATTTAGAACAGATCCTGACACCTTTTGTACCCGCCTTCACAGTCATTTAATTTGGATTATTTCACAATTTTCGCGATACCAATATTTAGGTTACCAAACAACGAAAATTGCGTCAAAGTTTTGTAAAGTTATCTACATCAATCACGGATTAGAACTGAAAAGACCGAGATGTTGCGTTATAAATAGGAATGTAAGCCATGATGAAAATCGTCTTCTTTCTTATTCTAAATCTACTAGTTTATTTTATGTACATTTTCCTGAAAATCTTTACATTCAGTATCGAGCTTAAAATAATAAGGGTTCGCATAAAATGAATGGGAAAAATATCTTATAGAAAGACGAAAAACAGACAATGGTTAAACTTTTGC
Organism: Arcuatula senhousia; assembly: GCA_963971305.1. Classification (NCBI taxonomy): domain Eukaryota; kingdom Metazoa; phylum Mollusca; class Bivalvia; order Mytilida; family Mytilidae; genus Arcuatula; species Arcuatula senhousia. The sequence goes on along the minus strand of OZ020307.1, from coordinate 44,495,901 downwards.
CTGAGCTGAAAGTTGCACTGAACATAAAAAAATAATGACTGGGTTTGACCGTCTGAAATAATTTCAGGGTCTTTCCAAATGTAGTTTTTCCTAAATCTTATGATATTTATTTTCCTTTTCTTTTACAGAAGCTACCCATTTTAACAAGTTTTATGATGTCTACAGATTTAAAATTCATTCTTTGTCATTGGACGAACAGTTAAAACGAGTTGAGTTGAGACTACATCATTCTAAAGATATATTGAATAGAAAGACCAAAGTCAAGTATGTCATCAAACAAAACAATCAAGTCAAACTCAAGTTTCATTCGAAAGAACACATACGCTCGGACGGAAAATACACGGTGATAGACCTATCAAAATTGATGAGCCCCATCCTAAGTCAGCACCATGGAAACCTGTCTGTGAAGCTGTCGGTTCGAAAATCTAAACCTGCTAGAAAGGAAAAAAATAAGCGGTCAACTACCAAAAAAGACACTGGACCCGAAAAAGATGCGTTGCTTCTAATATTTTCAGAAGATAAAAACTTTATGCAGAATATGTATAGCGAGTTCATGAAGCTAGAACCAAAAGAGAGACTTTCCAGATCAAAACGTGCCATTACCGAAAACCGTATAAGAAATCGAACAAATGGCAAAAGAAAAAGAACAATATGTCAGTTGCAAGATTTTGAAATTGACTTTAATCATCTAGGATGGGGAAAATGGATCGTTTATCCAAAAATTTACAACGCTAAAATTTGCACCGGAGTGTGCCCCTCTCCAATTGACGAAAAATTTACACCAACAAATCACGCAATGCTGCAAAGTTTGATGAGACTCGGGCAGCCGAAAATTGCTCCACGACCCTGCTGTGTACCAACAAAATTAAGACCTTTGAAACTTTTATATTACGAACAGAACGAGATCGTAGTTAGACTTCATCAAGATATGTTTGCAGAATCTTGTGGTTGTAGATAAGTACCCAGGAATGACTTGCAGATAGTAAACGATGATATGTGATTTTACAATTGAGCCCACAGTGCTTTCATTCAGATTTTAAGAGATTTGAATTAAAAAAAAATATGTTATACGCGTTTTTGAATCGTCTTGTATGTTTTTACGCAAACTAATAACTTTTATTATTTTTCAATAATAATAGTATGCATTTAGTTTAGACTATTAATCAATTTTCATGCATCATATCCCAAAGTTAGCTCTCTTGCATTGTTTAAAATTAGCTCATTTTTCTTTAGAGACTCATTTTTTTAAAATGGTTTCAAAATAGAAGTATTAATTTAGTATACATGCAAGGGACCGACCATTTAACTTGAAGGGGGGGGGGCTTGGTTTAAAAAAAAATATTCTGAAAATTATTTTTGGAAAAAAAAATATTTTGGCAACTGACGGTAAGAAAAAAATATTGTGCTGATAATAAAAAAAGATATTCTGTCTCGACGCCTTCAAAAAATAAATAATTAGTTCTGATCAAAACAAAAAACCAAGCCCTCCCCCCTTCGAGTTAAATGGTCCGTCCCTTGAGTATTTCATTAACAGTATTAATCTCATTATACATACGTTGGAGTCGTTTTGGAAGAATTAAAAAAAGGATGGTTGATATTAATAGTATTTGTTATTTACATATAGTATTGAATTTGTTGTATTGTTATATTTAAATTTGTTAAAGTATTCTCATAATTAAAATATTTAATAATTACTTGTTTTTTTGTTAGCTGAAACAGGCGCAATATACTCATTTTTAGAACAACAAAGCCATTTGCCAGAGAACATCTCCAAACAAATCGTCAATACACTGATATCTTACAAGTAAAATTCAAAACCAGTACTAGTTAAAACGACTCAAATTTGATTTATTTGTATTTTCAACTGTCAACTTGCTTTATTTCAAAACGGTTGAATAGCTCAAATTTAATGTATAATAATTTATTTGCAAATTACACCCATGGGGGTCAAGCAAACACAATACAACATATAACATATTTACATTCAAACAATGACATGTAATGAATGAGATAAGAACTTTGACCGATATGGACCCTATCTTCGCAGTTCCAAGGACTGCTTTTATAAAGTCATTTATAAATGGTAAAAGTTCATTTTTAGCAGATAAAATAACAAGTAGTTGCTGGGCAGGTTCTAATTCTAAAAAGTTTGATTTAATATTAGATATAGTTTTATAAAGAGTAGATCGAAAAACTGAATATTTTGAGCAGTGTGTAAAGAAATGAAGCTCATCTTCAACTTTGTTCTCATGACAATATCTACAAAAACGTTGATTTTTGAGAATATTTTTGTATTTAATGTATTTGTATACATGTGGATGTAACGAATAGAATGAAACAAGTAAGAGCTGTTTTCTCTTACGTGACTCCAGATTGATATAAAAAAATATGTCAACTGCATATTCAGATCTTCAAAGCATTGTTTGGGTGCAAAAAGTTCTTAACCATGAGAGATGGGCAAAACTCGAAGATCAGGAAAATATGACCAACTCTAAATTATGAAGAACAAACCTTCTTTATTGACATCTAAGCGGTTAAACCCTTCAAAATAAAGGTAAAACAAATTTACCGAACTTGGAGAATCAATCTCGAATGTACATAAGACGAGACAAAACAAGGAGTACATACCGTAAAAAATGAAGATCACAATGGTCCTGACTTGTTACAGGCATTTCAAAAGAAATGGTTTGTTTCAATTCCAATTATTTTTGGTAATAGATGAAAAAAAGAATTTACTTGGTCATGTGATTTGTTTTTCTTATTAGAACAATCAAAGCAATATAAAAAGTTTTGTTCATAACATTTTGTAATGTTCAAATGATTCTCAAGCTTGCAAAGCTACATCCTCCTTTTATTACAAACGTTCAGGGACTGTTAGTCTTTTACTTCTGATATTCCGGTGGTCTTCTTTTTGTATTTACTTCTGACATTCCAATGCTCTTCTTTTTTTTGTATTTACTTCTGACATTCCGGTTGCCTTCTTATTTTGTATTTACTTCTGATATTCCGGGTGCCTTCTTTTTTTGTTGTTAACTTCTGACATTCCGGTGGTTTTCTTTTTTTGTGTATTTACTTCTGACATTCCAGTTGCCTTCTTTTTGTATTGTTATTGATGTTTAATGTACACGAGTCACCTACAATTTATCCAATCTGTATAATATATAAATAAAATTTATATACGCATAATTGTGTTACTACCTTCGGGAGAATAGCGGCCTTGTCCGATGATTGCCGATCGCATTTATTTAAGTAGCAAAGAAGAACTATTGGGCATTTGAGTGTCGAAAGGCCAAAGGTCACAGACAAAATCAGGAAGCAAAAACGAGAACAGCACGAAGAAACAGACAACATTTAAACAGACACAAAAAGACAACTGGACAACAATCAATAACGCGAATTCACATCGTAGCGAGAACGGAATAGGGTGTCCCGGGAGGGTAAGCAGTTCCTTCTTGCTGTGAGAGTGTCGGACTAACCTTTCTCAATGTGTTCAAGGTTTGGTTTGTCTGATGTAAGACTTATCAGAGATGCTTTAGCCCAAAGCTGTAAAATACATAATATACTAGCAGTTTCAAGTGGAAAATAAACGTAGTGCTTCCACATTTTCAAACAATTTATTTACTACATGTTCGGGAAACAATTAATCTAAAAAAATGTATTGTTGTTCTTTTAATTTCATGTTTTTGTGTACAGTACCAATATTATTGGATTAATAAGATTAAAACCCCCGGAATTTGCATTTATAGTGAGCGATTCCTTTTCTTGTAACCCCATACTTAACCTTGCACTCATTTTGCTTTGTCGTAATGCCTAATTCTAATATCACTATACATTGCATAAGTTACAATTAGTTGGCGCTTAAAAGTCAGTTACCTTGGTTGCAAAATCCCTCATAATTCCTTTGTAATTAATGAATCAGGCAAAGATGATTTGTCACCGCCGAAAGCCGTTGAAAAAAAAATCACCAGATGTTCAAAAATAAAATACGTCGGGCAATAGAGACTTTTATCGAAATAATGTGAAGGCAAAGTAAGAACGAATTAATTAAGATACGGATCCAAAAAGATAAATATGTCAAAGTTACATTTTAAATAATATTTTACAGAATTTCATTTACGATTTAAGTTACAAAAAAACTCCCAAGTTAAAAAGACGCCGACCGACCACCAACACAAAATATAATAAAAAGAAGCACAGAGTTACCAATTTGGTATTCGAATGTCAAAAGTATTAAAAGGCAAATAAAATATCAGCCAACACAAACGAGAAATATGGGAAGAAACAGACAATATAGACTCACAAAAACACACACAGGAACAAGCTAATAGCAATCACTGGCAAACGCAAACTCAAGTCATAACAAGAATGAGGTACTCAATAAGGTTTAGGAGATATATACAGACGTCGTGATTCACAATGTCAAATCGATAAAAGGTGGACAAACAATGCCCAATGACGAACCAATTTTGTCCTAATCTAGGAGATAGAAATCCCTTGTTTGTTTACGAGCAATACATGGTGTCTTTTGTACTTTCAAGAGTGAATACAACAGTCGAGGTAAACTATTGCAGATAAAGAAAAGTTGTTGTTAGCTCATTCAGCTCTCCATAGAGAAAGAGTTTTTTTTGGAAAAGCTGTTCATGTTTTTAAACCTAATTACACTCCTCATTGGAGCCTTTTGCCTTCAGAAATTTCACAGGCGACATTTATGTTTAACAAAAGATTAATTTGTGTATTCAATATCTGGAGTTACATGTATCCAGCAAATAAGTGTTTTTCACGATCAAAAAAGCTTCAAGTTATACTCCTGGGGCCAGGTTAATGAAGCTGTCATAAGCTGTGTCCTAAACCATGTCTTAGGACTTAAAATGGGATGTAGAAAGGATCATCTTTAGATGCGTCCTAGGATGTAAAACGAAGCCATCTTAGGATATTCACAAATAGGACCATCCTTTTACGAATTTAGGATAATCCTAAATAGCCATATGTAATGCATCTATGCCGATGTAAAGGCGTTTGAAAACAAGAAGTGTTTTGTTTTGCATTTTCAAATGTAAAATAGATTTAAACGTTTTTTATTGAGAAGCCTCTGGGTTTTCTTTGTAATAAAAATAATTTATTGCAATAGCATTGCATTTCTTCATTTGTTTTTTTTTCTGCGCGTTGCACTTATCACTGATACCAAAAGCAAATCCTTAGGTTTTTGAAGCAAATATCCATGTGAACTATTAAATGCTAATTTCAACAGTCTAGTACGTACTACATATATTAGAATATCGTCAAAATGTAAATTGTAAAACATAGATCAACAATATCCAATATATGGGTAACTATTGGGAAAATTTCATCAATGGCAAAAATATCTTTATTTGCTTAATTTAGAAAGTAAAATATCAAAAATGAGAGTTGGGCCACATAAAACCCTAATTCAAGGAGATAAAACCTATTTCAGACACTTTTTTAAAGTTTAAAGTCACAAGGATGGTCCTAGGACAATAATTTTCACATCCTAAATTTAGGACATGCCCATTTTTAGGATGCCTTCAATAACACGACTTAGGACAGAGACATGTCCAAAGACCATCCTTAGACATGTCCTAATCCTAGGACACCTTCGTTAACACGGCTACAATTCTATTTAATTTTGTTTGCTAGAATCAAAGCTACATTTAAATAGTAATCGATTATAATCCTATCTTTCAGAAGTTCAATATATTTAGACTATTATGTACTTTCCTTTTTGATACTATTTGTGTCTAGGTGAGTATCAGACGAGTCCGGTAGGAAGTCTTGCAGAAAAAATTATGCTAACACAGGGTAATGTTGTTCCTCGGCTGTTCATTGTTGTTTTTCCTAAGAAAAATTATGATGACGTCTAGTGCTATGACATTTCTATGACATACGGATTTCGTATTCCCCGCTTCTCTCACTCAGATGAATACAAAAGAGCTGTTTAGTCTTCAAAATGAGCTGTATTTACCGTTGACAGTGTGACAGACAGTTTTGTTTAAACACCAAAACTATTGCAGATAGAGTAAAGCTGTTCTTTGCTTAAATGTTCAGCTCGTTTACCTCTACAAAAGTCTTCATAGGGTCAAAGTTGTCAAATGACCCCTTATAGGGGTTACAGCCCTTTAAGGCAAAAAATAGTGTTTTTGGCCTATAGAATGAAAACTTTTGCAGATAGAGAAAAGCTGTTACTTGCTTTATGTTCAGTTCATTAAGCTCTTAACTAAAGTCTCTATTGAGTCAGTGTGTTCAGACGGCCCTTAAAAATAACTTTTTGTTTGCACGTTTTTGGCCTACAGAATGAAAACTATTGCTTGCTATTGCTTGCTAGTAAATGTTCAGCTTTTTCAGCTCTACAAAGTTCTTCATAGGGTTGACATCAAGACCAGTTGAGCGATTCAGGCTCTTGGGAGCCTCTTGTTTTGTATTTCTTTTTCTTTGTGTTGTTTTCGTTTGTGTCGACTCATTTTGTCTTTGCTTTTTAGAACTTTTGAAACTCGAAGCATTTTTCTTGCATCTTTTAAATTATTCAGTAAAGACGCTTTTCTGTAATTTCAATGATATTTCGTTAATATTACATTTTTGTTGCCTCAATGCCAAAACTTGGTTTTGCACATCAACACCGAGGTTTCTTTATTTGTACGGCACCTTTAAGGCTTGTACATAAATGCTGTCCATGAAATTGAGTACTACTTGAAATATATAATAAAGGGGATCATTGGCAAATCAAACTTTTTAGCACACGTGATCCGAATGTGAGCTGTTGTCATCACTTGGCGTCCGTCATCCGTCCGTTAGCTTTTTATTCAAATGTTGAATTCTTGGACGCGGTAAGTCCAATTTTAATTTACCTTGGTACATTTGTGTTTTGGTATATGTACTACAAAACTATAGTTTGGATTATACACTTTTTAAGCCGAATGTCTTGCAAACTTTAAAAGAAATTTGAAATTTTTAATTGCATATTGTTAAGCACATCAAGATCTATAAAATCTGTAAAGAATCAAAGTTGTAGAACCTTTACTTTTAGGAGTTATTCCCTCATAGAACGTCAAAGAAGCAAAGGTGTACCAAAGGGGTAAGCAAATATCATTATACCAAAAAGACAAAGACAAAATCGGTAGACAAAAATAAAACATCACAACGAAACAAACCACACAACAACAACAAAAAACCCACAAACATAACAACAAAATCGCATTCAGCAACGTGAACTAAAGTCGAAACGAGAATAAACTCAGGTGCTCCGGAAGAGTAAGCAGTTCCTGCTTGCTATAGTACACCCGTCACGCTTCCAACGATCGATTTAGTGTTGGTCAAATCCGGAAAGGATGACATTACAAAACTCTATGTCAAGCCATTATCTGTGCTCATTTGAGAGATAGAAAATCCGTATTTGTCTACGAGCACATGATATCTGTCGTAAAATTTCTTGAGCGATGACAACAACAAGCCGTGTAGCTCCATAAAGGAAGCTGTTATACTTCCCACATGCCCTGGAATAACAAATTAATTGTGATACGTAAACTCCATATGCTGAATTGGACGGAAAGTTGCTACACAGAAAAGGAAAGTTGACTATTGGAAAGTTGAGGTCATCACGTTTGTCATATTCAGAGCTTTGTACAGAGCAATCCTAGTGTGTCAATTTCGAGAAATAAATCAAATTATGAAGCGCACCTCCTAGAATCTGTAGTGTCCTTTATCTCAAGTTTCTTCGGATACATGATATGTATATAGTCACCAAATCGAGGATTGTTTAGTGAAAGGACATCATCAATATAACGAAATGTGAGATTGAAGGATAATGCAAGTCTGCGGTCCTTTTTGTCTTTTGTCTATAAATGATTGTAAGAGGTCCGCTTCATATGAATGACGAAACATATCGGTAAGCAATGGTGCATAAATTATGCCCATTGGGATACCTATTGTCTGCTGTGTGTGTGTTGGTGTTTAACGCCCTTTGTCGAAGCACCTGGGCCATATGGGGCGGTCAGTTTAAATGGTGGAGGAAAATGGAGGAAACCACTGACCTTGGGCAGGTAATTGACAAACTTAATCCATACAGTTTACGAAGTCCTTTTTTTGTTAAATACAATCGGGACTCCAACACCAGAAGAGAGGTGATATTGTCTGCTGAAAAACACGCCAACCAAACTGTACAAATATGTTGTCGATAAGAAAGTTGAGCATTTCTATTATCTGATCTTCTGTAAATTTGCTTTTCTTACTAGACTCTTTTTTGTAACAATTTTACAGTATTTCTTTATTTTATTAAAATCGTTAACTCCTCTGAGATCATAGGTTCAATCGCAATTAAACTGGTATAGCTGCTTATTAGCATGTATGTCAGATAAATATCGTTTGAATTTTTGATTTCTTGAAAAAAAAACATGGCTGCTATAGAACATAGGGGGAAATTGTAGTTTTTTTATACCTTTTTTAACTCCGAAATCGGTGACAGATATCATAATTTTGATGAAAAGCAAAGGTGTTCAGCACGTAAAGATCTACCAGCCCCAAAAACTTGAATAATTAACCACCAATGTAGGAGGTGTTGCCTTTTTTCTTGATTTTTTTTCTGAATTTTGCACATATCAAGCTTAATATCTTGAAAATTATCAAAGTTATTTGAGAGATTTGAATTGCATGTAGTTAAGCACATGAAGAGCTACAAATTCCACAAGAGAGTCAAAGTTGTAGGACTATTACTTTTAGGAGTAAGTCCACCTAGAAAATCAAAATTGTCCATGCTCACACACTTTTTGTATTGCAAACCGTTAAAGCTAGAGAAAAAAACCCTTTTAATTACAATATTGCTAAGTATATTGCCCTACAAAAAATCAATATGATGAAAGTATTTTATTGACCCCTTATAGGGCTTGTGGCCTCTTAAATGTCTAAAGAACTTTTTATGCTTTGTAGCTGGAGAAAACAATATGCTAAAAATTTCAGGTAATTAAACACTACACTTTTGTGCATTAAGTTAATCAATGTTGTCATATGACACCTTATTAAACTTATAGCCCTTTAAATGTCAAAAAAGGCATTATAGTCCGGTGAGCAATTCAGGCTCATGGGAGCATCTTGTTATGGTTACCCTATGGTATTTGGTATATAAACTTTCTGCTTTAAATCTTATGTTACACGCTTTTGGTGGTTTTTCATTTTGTGTTTGTTCTCGGTTTGGAACGCCGCTACATTATTTCAGGTGATAAGGACCATGAATTGTATCGTTCTATGCTTAGGTAGCTAAATGTTTGATTTAAAAAAATGAGAGCAATTGACGTTAACTCTAAATCATTTAATTTTGTATTCTCCAGGTGTTTTGTGACCAATAAAAACAGAAAGGTATCGAGTAAAGAAATACGCTTATTTTTGAGGTATGTTTCCATTTTTCAGATGTTGTTTTTGTTGTCTTAATGTGCAACCTAAAAAAAATCTGTCATAATTCATTTGTATTTGTTCCTTCCTACTAAATATGTTGTTCTTTGATAAAAATATTATATAAGAACTGTAATATACTTTTACTTTAGATATAGACAACACCCTGCTTTTCCGTAACTATCTATTTTCATACAAATATGAGCGAATGTTACACCCAAATTTTTTCAATCTTTTGTAAGGGTGGGAAACATTAACTCAGGTATGATGCAAAGCAAACAGTTTACAAATAACGGATAATCCATAATAATGACTCTCAAATTCTTATTAATGATATAACGTGTATTGAGACGTAACATTACGCCAATATTTATACTAAGTTTGGCGTTTTACATTGCAATGAGTTCTACAATTAATACAACAACTTTATATAACGGAGAGAGCGCTTGTCATTAGTTAATGGTGTTTAAAAACTGTTGTAAACACAACGTGCAATTATGTTATATGTGACCGAGTGGAACTTCAAATAGCACAAAATTTAAAATACAATATGTACAAATATAATATGCATGTAAGTGACCATGAAGAAGCTAACAGAGTAAGAAACCAAAGGCTAGAGAATTTAGTTAGTTATTGCTTTACTCCCAAGCAGCACGATTTCGGCTATATTCGGGAGATGAACATGAAAGTGGTGAATAAATAAACATGAAATGATGATGAAGTGGAGGAAATGGGGACACAAGGCCAATCGGGTGGGAGAATTTTGACTGGCACTGGAAAAAGGATTGATGGGTATGGACGGGCAATTTAGCCTCCTGCATGGGGATCCTACGGGTCCTACTCTTACCGAAACCTGCAGCAGGGTTCTTTAACGTGCGAGGAACGTGACATTTTTCCCCAACACGGTGCACCACTATGGTTAGCGGTAAGGTTTTCCGCATTATCGCCTGACGACCCCGCATCTCTCGATGTCAGGGCTGCCCCATTCAACCACCTGGGGCACACATCCCAGTCGCTTTGTGGGCAAAGCGGCCTGACCCAATGTCAGGTTTCTGAGCGCTCTTTAGTGGCTCGAGAATTTAAATCTTATGTTTGTTTAACTGAACAACAACTTGCAACGCAAATTGTACATGTTGTAAGTTAGAATGCACACAAAGCATTTTTGCTATATGAAATACCTTTATTTGATAAATAAATGAAGTTTTTGTGACTGACCTGATGTTATATGTTTCATTGTTGGTTTTGTAGTTTGTAATGTTATACAGTTATTTAATGTGAAGCCAGGCGATGGATCAGAATATTTTTCCTGAGGTTCCAGATTAGCTTAGCGTCCTATCGCCCGAAGCCGTAGAGTCAAACTTTGGAGTCATTTATATCAACAACCAAGTCGGAAGCATATCCTTTAGAAGTTGAATTTTCAAAGAGCATGCCATAGCGCATCCATTAACAAATTTTAAAGAAAAATCATTGACAGGAAAAATTTGATGCATGAGGCATGTACCTCCTTGCATTGGAAGCGAGTTTTATCTCAACGTTTAAGCCCCCAGTCCCATTTAGATATATAACAGATATAAAAGCCCTGTTCCTTTGCTTTGTTCGACTTCAGTTTATAAAATGTCCCTTCATTTTTCGATTTACTGTCATCTATTTACAACTTGCTTTTTAACCACATTAGTAGTAAACCGGGCAACTATAGACCACTCTGCACTTGATGACCCCGAGTTCATTCCCATAGGCTCCATGTTAAATCTTTGCTATTTTTGGTATTGAGAGACCAACTCTAGATCGCCCGCAGTCGAGTCGTGTGCAGTCGTGCGGAACGGTGACTCGTCCCTTTTTTTTCGTCCCCCTTTTTGTTCGTCACCAGTTTCTGTTCTGTAACTCTTATCGTTAACCCTAACCATAATCCTTACCCTAACCCTAGTCCTTACCCTTACCCTAATCTTTAACCCCTGATCCTTTCCCTTACATTAACCATTCGTTTTGTTAGTTTCACCTTTTATGGACTCCTTGTGTTGTAATTCATCCTCATATGTGGCTTTTTCCGTATTGGCCTCTTCTCTTTTTTTTCGTCCTTGATGGACGTTTGTCCTTTACGTACTATTGTGTTGTAGTTCGTATCTGTGTGTTCTATGAATGGCTTTACTCCTCCCCCTCCTAATTTTCCCTCCTCCTCCTTATTTTTTCTTGGTTTTTTTCCGTCTTTTGAGCTTGTTTTGTTCATGTATGGCTCAACTCTAATTGGTTCTTCTTTTCGTTTTTTGTTTGGTTCGCCCTTTAGGGCTCTTTTTTTGTCTTTGTAATTGTACAAAACAAATGGTTAGTGTTAGGGTTAGGATTAGGGGTTAAAGATTAGGGTTAGGGTAAGGATTATGGTTAGGGTTAACGATAAGAGTTACAGAACAGAAACTGGTGATGAACCAAAAGGGGGAGGGGGAGACGAACAAAAGGGACGAGTCACCGTTCCGCACGACTGCACACGACTCGACTGCGGGCGATCTAGGGTGGGTCTTTCAGTGCCAAAAGAAGCAGAGGTACCAATGGGGTATCCGAATGTCAAAAGTCCGAAAGGGCAGAGACAAAACCAGTAAACACAAACAAGAACGGGACAAAAACAGACTTTTTAAAACATGTAAAACATGGACACACAAAACAACTGAATATCAATCAAAAATAGCAACGATTTAACATGGAGCCTATGGGAATGAACTCGGGGTCATCAAGTGCAGAGTGGTCTATAGTTGCCCGGTATACTACTTACATTTCATTTTCGCTAGCCAAGGGTGACGATCCGCTATCTTTTATCTTCAACCCTGACAGACATCGTCAAGATTTTGTGGTCATACATTCTCTCATCTGATTGGATGCAGTGAAAGATGGTTGATTGGATCTGGATGCAGTGAAAGTTGGCTGCATCCAATCTTATTCCTCCTTTTCTATTTTTATATCATCAGTTAACAAACATGCGGGTTTAGCAAATCGTCACCCTTGGCTAGCGAAGATGACTACATTAATGATTAAAAATACAATGGTGCAATTACAATTTGAATGATTTTTTTCGTCGATGGGCCGCACACTCGTACCCCTTTTCAGTTACCCGTCCCCAATTTTTTAGAAGTTTTTGTTTTAATTGTTTTTACCCTAGAATTTTTCCTAACAATAAGGGCATTTTTTAAAACTTTTTTTGAACAAACAGAAAATTCCTTGGTATTGTACATAGAGGCAATTCCGGCATATGTATGATACATTTGATATCAAAATTCAAAAACGTATGATGGATTCAATATACAGAGAGATTTATCTGATATTTATTTTAAACCAACTAGATGATAAAACCAATAACTAATGTGATATAAGCCATTACTAATTCACATTCACAATTAAAACCTCGTTTGCCACAGTTGATTAAACTTTAGTATTAAAGTATTTGGTAGTCGATTAGAAAAAGACATTTTGTCATTCATGAGTCTAGTAAGAAAAAAAAATAGAAGATCTAATAAAAGAAATGCTTAACTTTCTTATCGACAACATATTTTAACAGTATGGTGGACGTGTTTTTCAGCAGACAATTGGTATCCCAATGGGCACTAATTGTGCACTATAGATTTCCGATTTGTTTATTATTCATATGAATCGGACTCCTTACAATCACTTCTAGACAAAACGTACCACAGATGTTGGTTTGACATAGAGTTTGGTAATGTCGTCCTTTCCGGATTTGAACAACACTAAATCGATATATTGCAACGTGACGGGTGTGCTTTAGCAAGCAAGAACTGCTTAGTCTTACGGAGTACCTGAGTTCATTCTCGTTTCGACCCGAGTTCACTTTTCTAGATGCAGTATGGTTGTTTTTGTGTGTGTGTTTTTATATTTGCTGTGTGGTTTCGTTTCTTCCGATTTTATTGTGTATTTTCGGTATAAAGATGTTTGATTACCCTCTTGGTACGTACACCCTAGCTACTTCAATATAATCAATTTCCAATTTGATATTACAGATTTCAATTTTGATATTACTAATAAGTTAAAAATAAATTTCATATAACGAATATCTTATTTGATACTTACCAATTTACTATTCAATACCAATTTATTATTTGATATAATCAACAACAAAGTAATTATTTGCTGTAACCAATTAATTATTTGCTATCACAATTTAATAAAGTAAAAGACAATGTCCCTAATTCGATTCTATAAAATTAACAGGTAGTCTTTTTTATTTGTGTTCTCTTCTTTCATTTTGGAAAAAAAGTGGGGTCATGGACAACGGATTGCCGAATCATGTGTTGAAATGTTTTACTTAAGGTTCATGGTTACACTTCGAAAAAAAAATGGTAGTTATTTGACCTTTTTAGCTCACCTGGACCGAAGGTCCATGTGAGCTATTACCATCACTTGGCGTCCGTCGTCGTCGTCTGTCGTCGTCGTCTGTCGTCGTCGTCGTCGTCGTCGTCTGTTAACAATTTTTTAAAAATCTTCTCCTCTGAAACTACCTAACAGAATTTAATGAAACTTGGTATGAATGATCCTTAGGGTGTCCTGCACCAAACTTGTGTTTTGATTTTTAATCCGTTAAAAAACATGGCCGCCGTTACTAAAAATAGACTAGGGGGGTCAGACTACTGTTTTTGGCTTATAAATAAAAAAGTATAAGAGATAGAGGAAATCTGAGGCCACGCTACTGATTCAGCATCAAAAGCTCTACAAAAGTCTCCATTTGGTCAAAGTTGTCAGATGATCCCTTATAGGGGTTACGGCCCCTTAAAGGTGAAAAATAGCATTTTTTCATGTTTTTGGCCTACAGAATGAAAACTATTGCAGATAGAGATTAGCTGTTGCTTGCTTAAATGTTCAGCTCATTTAACTCTACAAAAGTCTCCATAGGGTCGAAGTTGTCAGATGACCCCTTATAGGGGTTACGGCCCCTTAAAGTTGAAAAATAGCCATTTTTCATGTTTTTGGCCTACAGAATGAAAACTATTGCAGATAGAGATTAGCTGTTGCTTGCTTAAATGTTTAGCTCATTTAGCTCTACAAAAGTCTCCATAGGATCAAAGTTGGCAGATGACCCCTTATAGGGGTTACGGCCCCTGAAAAATAGCGATTTTTCATGTTTTTGGCCTACAGAATGAAAACTATTGCAGATAGAGATTAGCTGTTGCTTGCTTAAATGTTCAGCTCATTTAGCTTTACAAAATTCTCCATAGGGTTGAAGTTGTCAGATGATCCCTTATAGGGGTTACGGCCCCTGAAAAATAGCCATTTTTCATGTTTTTGGCCTACAGAATGAAAACTATTGCACATAGAGATTAGCTGTTGCTTGCTTAAATGTTCAGCTCATTGAGCTCTACAAAATTCTCCATAGGGTCGAAGTTGGCAGATGACCCCTTATAGGGGTTACGGCCCCTGAAAAATAGCGATTTTTCATGTTTTTGGCCTACAGAATGAAAACTATTGCAGATAGAGATTAGCTGTTGCTTGCTTAAATGTTCAGCTCATTTAGCTTTACAAAATTCTCCATAGGGTTGAAGTTGTCAGATGATCCCTTATAGGGGTTACGGCCCCTGAAAAATAGCAATTTTTCATGTTTTTGGCCTACAGAATGAAAACTATTGCAGATAGAGATTAGCTGTTGGTTGCTTAAATGTTCAGCTCATTTAGCTCTACAAAAGTCTTCATAGGGTCGAAGTTGTCAGATGACTCCTTATAGGGGTTATGGCCCCTTATAGGTGAAAAATGGTGTTTTTGGCCTATAGAATGAAAACTATTGCAGGTAGAGAAAAGCTGTTGCTTGCTTAAATGTTCAGCTCATTTAGCTCTACAAAAGTATAGGGTCAACATCAAGACCAGGTGAGCGATTCAGGCTCCTGGGAGCCTCTTGTTTTCTATGTCTATGTACGACTTAAAGTACGCATAGAAATAAAAAATAAAGTGTAGCAGCGTCTAGCTATAAAAATCGCCGATCATTTTCCCTTTTATTTCACAAGATAAAACTTGTTGTTTTCTCTATTCATTTTCTTTCCGTTCAAATTGTACCTTAAATAAAGCATGAATTACCCCTTAATAACCTTCCATAAAATCGATTGTGAGTAGATTTAATAACATCAATAATAGAACTACCTTGCACGTGGATGCCATTTGACAGGGCAAGGTTGATATATGGCTATATTTGGGTAATCTGAAAAACGCAAAGAAAATGCTCCGGCAAAACGGATCAAATTTACACCTACAAAATACTAAAACTTTATGCAAAAAATATTTATCTAGACGCTGCTACGCCTTATTAAGCGATTGATTGTGTAGTTTAGGCTCCACATAAACTGAAAAAAGACGTGAAATATCAGTCATTTTTTCCAAAGTGTAAAGATGAACCTTAAAATGACATTTTTAAGAAAAAAAATCAGAGATGTGAATTCAAGAATTTAAGTTTTATATCGCTATTTACATGTATAACAAGCAATATGGGGAAAATGTCATAGCAGTCTCTTAACGACAACACCCGGCTTACATTTGAGAAAGAACGTTACACCCTTATCAATAATAAGGGTGTGTAATGAAAACAATTTTGATACATTGGTTCCACAGTAATCAATTTACACTAAATCCAAAGTTATATAAGATATTGGATTTATATCGTTAAGCAGGTGGATAAGTGTTGTTAATTTGATTATACGTGTATTTAACCTGGTTTAACCTTTGCCAGTCATGTCAATGTTAAGAAAAAAAAATCAGCTTTACATGTACAGTGTGTCAGTGATCCAAGAAATTTAATTTGTGGATGTTGACGGGAGAGGGATTTTATAGATTAAATGCAGCAATTACCAACAAAAAATCGAATCATTACCAATACAAGTTTTTTCATACGCTGTCAAAAACGTATCAGAAGTATCAGAACTCATCAAGTAAATTATAGGGGACAAAATCTTAAGTACATTGATAGACCATCGTCGGAAACCCACGGCTGATCGCACTACGCCTCGCCTACGCTTATCACGATAAACCTATTGAGCGGAGTGCAATCGACCCTGGGTATCCGAGGATGCTAATAGACGTGAATATTAAGTCATCGTTGTACTTAAATTTTGTTGGAAAAAGTTTTGTTTGCTTGATATTGCCCAAATCTAGTTTTCCTCGATGTACGACGAATGGGGAATAACATTTTATGTGTTATTTTCCAACCATAATTTTCGTTATTTTATGTGCCGTAATTTTCAAAAAAGTTACGCATAAGTAGAAAAATCCCTATACGTCTAGTCTAGTAGGTCTGCTTCTCTGATAAAAAAGAGGAACTGAGTTAAGCATGCTTGTAAAACGCAAAAAAAAACTGTATTATCGCATTAACTAAATAAAAGCGGAATTTTTTATTAAAGTCCGTTACCAAAGAAGTTCAAGCAAACACCAATGTAATTAACAGTCTGCGTTATCATCACTCGCTTGACTGTTGCTGGATTTCGAAGCTTTTGGCTTTGCGTACTTTTCATTCAATACTTTTGGTTTCTGACCTTCAAATGTTTTGATTTAATTGCTGCTGATGAGAGCTTTCTCCTTGAAATATCGATATACAGCATACCCGTTTTGGTATTGTATTTTGAAATCACTGGGTCGATAACCGCTGCTGGTGAACTAAAGGTCCCCGATGGTAATCACAAACCTGGTCATAAGACTTGTCTGACACGAATTACCATTAAATTTCCAATATTTGTTGTAACTAGTATTGATATTCTCGTTTGTTAATTTCTAAATTGTTTAAAACATCAGGTTTCTTCCTTTGTACTGTACATGGTCGATATCTTCGGTGCTGGATTTGGCTTCCCTGTTCGTAGGTATTGGCTTTGAGTACTTTTCATTCAACACTTTTGGTTTCTGACCTTCCAATGTTTTGATTCAAATGCTGCTGACAAGAGGTTATCCCCACGGGGGTTACTTTCTTATTTTTAGTATGGGGACATGCAGCAACAGGTCTGAAAATGGCATCCGAATAAATATTGATATATTGGATTTTGATACCCAAATTAAAAGTATGAATGATATCACTGTGTGGGAGCGAAACCGGAACTTGGTACTAGTTGAAGCGAGGATCACCAGCTGACAAACGTCACTGGGGTCAAGAAATTTTATTTTATTCTTATTTAAACCACCTTTTCAAGTTGGAAAAGGTGTCGTTTGAAGCATAAGATAGTTGAGAAGGTGTGTGTCTTTGAGCTGAGTCGTACAAAAGGTTTATATGTTAAAACGAAATGAAAACAGTTGACCTGGTACCGGCGAAAAATGAGATCGACAGATCAAACATCATAAAATTCAATGATTTAACGCTTATCTGATTGAACCAAATGGTAAATTTTGTTTAATCTGTTTAACAATTAATAAAAATATGAGAAAAGAGGACATTGGACCTGAAATGCCTCTAAAATCTTGGAAACAAAATTGCATTGGTGTACGGCAGCTTATGGAACTAGTGTACGGGTACTTGCAGATTTGTATATTTTTTTTCTGTACGGCACTTGTGAAGATGACTATTTAATTTTTTTTTTTAGTTATAGTATCGCATTGCATTGTGACATACACGATATAAAAACGACTAAGAACTGTTAATACGTGTATTGTGTCTGTAAATAACAAGAAAAAAGACCATTTACTACTCTGAAGGAATTGGTTGTTATTAGTTTTGTACCGTGTGTAGTTCCTAAATACCGTCCTCTGCTCACATCCATCACTCTAATAACAGTATGTAAGTCCCAGTTCCTTCTCCAGTCTGCACTTTTCAGAAAGATTTGCATTATTTCTAACCATTTAAGTACCGAATTAGGGGTCAGAGAGGCCGAAAACGACAAAGATTGTCTTGACAAATAGTTTTACTCAAATACTAGTTGTAGTGTCCAACCATTTGTTATGAAATTTTAAAATGATATTTATATCCGCTAAGGATGCTTTCCATTGCATTTTAGGTTGTGGCCCTTACTGTTTCAGAAGAAAGGGACAGCAATGTTTTGAAAATACCGCTATACACCCTTTTTTTCACATTTTATTCCTATTCAAAACATTTAGGAATTGAGATAAAGGACACTACGCGTTCTATCTCGAAAAACTCTCAAGGAAAACTTTCAACAAAGCTCTATGACAAACGTGAAGACTTCAACTTTCCATTCTTGTGTACCAACATTCCGCCCGCTCCAGCTTATGGTACGAGACCACATTTAATTTTCCCTCTTTGTTCAATAAAAGAAAATTTCATTTTAAAAAAAATTGCACCTGCTCAAACCAAATAATTTTAAACACACTTTCTCATTACCACAATTGCAAACAAATAATGCAACAAATTCTCCTTTCACAGATATCAAACTTTTTTGACAGTTGAAAATTCTGGGGTCCTAGAGGGGATAAAATCTGAGAGCTTCCGAAAAGCAAAACTCCCCCCTTTTTGTGCAATAAAGAGCTACCTTTCCCAATTGAATTTGGATTTTTCAGGATGTCATTATATTTCTATATTACTGTGACATCAATTTGAGACCAAAATCAACCTCTAAAAGTGAATAGAACACACACACACAATACTTGTTCATAGGTACTATTTTTAATAGAACTATATTCGTGGACAACGAAAATCCAAGGGCGATAATTGTGTACTCGTACCTTATGGCGTTTACGTATAATCGAGCTTGCAGGACTTGCATCGATTTCCTTGACAGAACGTCACGCCTGACACAAAAACTGCTTACACAGGGTTGTGTTGCTCCTCATTTGCTATCTTCACTCAAGAAATTGTATGGTAGACATCATTCCGTCATAGACAAATATAGGATTCACTCTTAGATGAGTGCAGATGTTGGTCTGTCATAGATTTTTGTTTTGCCTTCCTTTACTTGATACACTGAATTGACAGAACTTGGCAGCACGGCAGGTGTGCTATAGCAAGCAGGAACTGCTTACTCTTCCGGAGCGCGTTCCTTCACTCTGTGTATGACTTGAATCCGCGTTGTTGATTGCTTTTACGATTTTTGAATATTTGTGTTATATGTTGTCTGTTTTTTGTACTGCTCTCGTTGGCGTTGACTGGTTTTGTCTTTGTCTTTTCGGACGTTTGACATTCGGATGCCCCATTGGTACCTTTGCTTCCTTTATATAAGTGTGTACAGATTAGCAATGTTTAGCCTTTGTATTTATTCAAAAATAGAATTTTTTCATTAACTAAATGACTCATCCTGTACCTTTACAATGCTATATGGTGTCATAGTTGGGTGATACCCCGAATCAACTTTTTTGTCGTCTTAGTACTGATACTTATAATCACAATTGCAAAATACAGCAGAAAATATTTGCATATTTAAAAATTCATTTTTGTTTGGATGTTTTTTTCCACTTCAGAAACGTTTTCATTTTGTGTTTTTTCATTATGCCCATGCAAAAGATTTTTAGACTCAAAAACATACTCCATGAAAGAACCTTAAGTCGGTGAGCACACTTACATACCCATGCGTTCAACTATTGGACTATACATACTATCCTTGAGATCAGCCTTTAAAATTTCATATATAAAAAAATGTGATAATATGCACAACTACATATGGTATTCTTCTTGCATACCAAGTGTCGTTAAGATCTGTTAGGTAGTTTCAGAGGAGTTGCTCTGTTACAAACTGTGATCACAGACGGACTGACGAATGGACCAATAATCAAAGCGTTAAAAGGCAGAGCTAACTCTAAGCACTAAAATACAGAACGATCTGTTTTTCATCAACTTGAAACATATCAATTTTGTTTGTTTTCTCCGTCCACTTAAACAGTTGTTAAGAAATCCGTAATTTGGCTCCGACCACATGATTTTTTATGACGTACTGATTAAATCAAAGGTAAAAGGTCAACAATGTTTAAGTGTACATCGACTTAAGTGTGTATCGATATATGAAATGTAGTGCACATTTATATCGTAATTATTATAGAGATGTACCTTTTAGTTTAGACAACCTAATCCAATACATTGAAACAATAATCATACACGATGAATAATCTATAAAAGATACTCTGGTAGGAATATTGCTTGACCGATTTACCCTGTCTAGACGATAAAAAAAAACCGCAAAAATCAGATTGCTTTATGACTACATAGGGCTCTTCCCGTAGATATCTATGATTTTATTTGATTTGAGAATTGGAGGTGGAAGGTTGGCACCATAAAGCCGGTTTAATCCACCATGACATTTACAACAATACATTTACAACAAAAATAGGTCCAAAAGACAAAATGCCCCATCAGGCACCATTTGATCCCCCCCACAATCACCAAATCATGAAGTTGATTCCAAAAGTATAATTTATGATGATTAAATGATTTTTAAAGTTTTATGATACCATTCTTCCTTCATGATGAAGTAATTTCAACCTAAGTATAACGCCCGCTTTTTCTGTGCACGATCAGTCAACCATGAAGATGATGAGACATATACACTTTTATGTGCTGATTGTTGTTTGTTCATATCCTGATTTATATGTGTACAAAGTTTATGAAGTTTTACGATGATACCAAACTTCCTTCATGATAAAGTAACTTCAACCTAATTTGGGACGTATGGACGAACAGACCCGAACACTAAATTCCCCCGTTCTTTCATAGATGAGGCATAAAAATGTGTACCAAGTAAAGCTGATTGAAATTCTATGTTAGTCTTAAACCTGCATGATTTTGTCTTCCATGAACTAGCTGAGTAATGTACGTTCGGTAAACTTGTTTTACTCCATTTGGCTTGAAATTGTCAGTATATTTATATTTTTTTCCTGAAAACGTATCCAGAAAGAAAATTTTTTTTTAAAACATCCATCCACCAAATAAATTGCTCTACTATATGATATGATGAGTCTCTTTCAATCTTTAAAAGCTGCTCGTATTATCGCATATATATTTTTTGTTGCATCCCCCAACGAAATCCTTATCTACCTACCCATCCCTCGATCCCTTTACAGGCAACATTGAACAATAATGAGGGTGGACTGTTCTTAATGTAAATGTAAAGCTGAAAAGTCCTATAATCTTACTGAGATGTTCAGACGCATCTACATGAATGCTGAAATTGTAAATTCATATGTAAAATTTTTGCACATTTATTTGTTTCAAGACAAGTTGGAATCCTGTATTACCTGGTAACACTTTGCATCCATACATTTTCGGATCAGATAACTCTATATGCTGCAGCATGTCACGGATAAGTGAGTACTTGTAGTAACATCTTTTGGTTCGTGTCAACTACATGTGACCAAAAAAAAAAAAACACCCAAGACTGCTGCGTGTGGGTTTTTTGTCCAGATGTACTATCGTTTTTTTTTTTTTAATCTGCAGTGTATTAAAAAGGCTAAATTGCCAGTAAATTGCAAATATGATGAGATTCTACTTATTCATATAACAAGCTGCCGTACACTTTATTTTTTAAGCTGCCGTACATCAAATTTTATACAAAACAATAAGCTGCCGTACACCAATGCGATTTTGTTTCCAAGATTTTAGAGGCATTTCAGGTCCAAGGTCCTCTTTTCTCATATTTTTATTAATTGTTAAACAGATTAAACAAAATTTACCATTTGGTTCAATCAGATAAGCGTTAAATCATTGAAATTTATGATGTTTGATCTGTCGATCTCATTTTTCGCCGGTACCAGGTCAACTGTTTTCATTTCGTTTAAACATATAAACCTTTTGTACGACTTAGCTCAGAGACACACACCTTCTCAACTATCTTATGCTTCAAACGACTCCTTTTCCAACTTGAAAAGGTGGTTTGAATAAGAATAAAATAAAATTTCTTGACCCCAGTGACGTTTGTCAGCTGGTGATCCTCGCTTCAACTAGTACCAAGTTCCGGTTTCGCTCCCACACAGTGGATATTACTTACCACAAAAATGCACTCTTTGTGGTAGAGCTAGAAACTTTTCAGTAAAATGACACTTCATACATGTGTATAAATAGATTTATTAGTCAAGAGATGATTTATTCTGGAATTAATATACCCGTATTAATCTCAAAATTAATATCATATTTAAAATGTTAACCTTAATTAATACAAGAAGACAAAAATGGCACATAATACTAAAAAAATCATAATTACTACCAGAAAATGCCGCACGTTCCCGTATACCAATATATATGGGAAGTAACTCCCAGGGTTACTCCTTGAAATATCGATATACAGCATAACTAAATAAACCGTTTTTATACCCGTTTTTGAAATTGTATTCTTAATCATCAGTACAAAAATCCATCTCCGATAAAAAGTCTTACAGCACTCTTTATGTCATTAGATAGACGTAGGATTGACTATACTGTACAGGAATATTATTCAATTAGTCATTTAAAGTAGCACAATACAAAAAATGTTTTAGTCCGATCATCACATTTTGAACTTACATATTAAGGTTTTTATCATTTCACCAATTGCAATAGATAAGACATCACTAGAACGAGGAAATGCAACTGTTAATGATGATACCTAGAACTTCATATAGGAACTATAAAACATGAAAAAAGTACTGTTAAAAATACACAAATCAATATAATTGATTCAATTGCAATCATCTTTCTTATCATTACAAATATCTCATTAACACTTAGTCTAATATAATCTGAATAAACACTGCATGACCCCCGAAACCGTGGCTCAGAATTTTCCTATCACATTCCATAAAATTAAGCAGTATTGTTTGTAAATGGCTAAAATGCATAAGAGGAAATTATATCGTTTTATTTTCCTCAAGAAACCCCTTCCTGTATATATTTAAATACAATTGAAGAACCACGAGCAGCGCCTATTGGCCTTGTTGAAGGTGTTTTTTTTCTAATTTGCCGCTTGTTTTGTGAGCTGTGTCGCGTATTCTTATTCAACACCTCATTATTTTCTATATATTTAATTTGTTAATTTGAACTATGATGTCTTGAATGTTGACTTTTTTAAAGATATGTTTATAATTAGTTAAATAACATGATAAGAGTTTCATTTCTATTTCAGACAGATTTGATAAACCTAACAACACGTACCATCCATCCTTCAACGGTAAAAACTGCATAATTTTTCATATTTCATCAGAGAATAAAATCAAATTCATATGATTATGCTTGCAATCCAGGCTTTTGTAGGTTTTTATCATAATAATTACTATTAATACCACCTCTTACAGATAATATGTGATTCTGTTGACTTATTATTGTAAATCAAGCACATCACCATATATATGTTTCTGTTTAGTTTGCGACACATGTTACATCAACATATATATTCACATATAGATCGATGTTATGGTATTCTAGTCATTCATAACGTTCACGTAAGGACAGAAAGTGTACCAACTAAACAACCACATTGTTGTCAATCTGAAAATGGTCAAGATAGAATGCATGAAATTTTCAAACAATATTTCTGATATAATGTACATGTAGAGGTGAACCTTCTACTTGTATTATTATCAAGTTTGATCTGATTGATTCTTTTGGTGTGCATAACATGGACTTGTGCTAACCTCTGGGGGATACCCGTTTTTTATTTGCAACGTTTCATAAATCCCTCAATATATTTTCATAAAACGTTTTCACTTTTAAAGGATCTTCCTACCCTAGAAATAGATTGAACTAAGTCATGTAAGTCGTAATTTGATTCACACTAGTCTTCGACTATTTTAGGTTTTATTGTTGTATGCTGTTCTTACTCATATACTTTTGGCATTTTCAATTTTTTGGAGGAGAGCCTGTGATTCTATTTTTGTGATAATCTTTACATAAAGTAAATTCGCGGCTTATGATTTAAAATTTGATTTGATTTTTTTCGGGTGTGGGGGTATTTATTTTTAATCAGCTGATTATAGTTTTTATAGCTATTAAATTATTCTTTTTATTAATGTCGGGGGTTCCAAAATAACTAGTTAGGGACTGACCACTTATAGCTAATATTTTGAAATTGATTTTGATGAAAATAAAGTTATCAACAAAACTACCGAGCTGAGATGACCGAAGAATTCAGAAAAGACAAAACAAGGCAAAGACATACTAGAAACAATTGAAGATCGCACTGGTCCTGACTAGATCAAAGGCATTTCAAATTAAATCGTTGGTTAAACCAGGTTTCATGGTGCCATCCCCAAATCCATTGCGGATTTCAAGTTCAAAAATAAACTGAGAATATTGTGAAACTGGATTTGGTCGGAATTATGTTTGAATGAAAAGTAGATCAAAATGAAAAGGGTGATAAAATGGACATAAGTAAAGATAACAAGAAACTACCGAAATTGGAGTATAAAACTCAAATGTCTGACAGAAAAGACAAAACAAGGCAGTCATACCGAAGTAAATGTTGTTGCAGCAGAAGTTAAGAAAAACATAAATATTTAAATTTTAAAAAATATTAGTTGCATTTGCATTGAAAGAAAATTTGGTTACCTTTCTTGGAAACTTTTAAAAAGTCAAAAGAATTTGATTGGATTAACGATCATTTAAACTACGCCTACTATCTTAAAGAAAATATTAATGTATCCAGTTTAAACCGGAATAAAACAACACTTTGCAATTGCACGGACGCCATGTGCAATGTGATTGACAAGTGTAAATATTAATACTCCGACTTAATTAACCGAATTTTTAATATTTTATGGAAAAAGGTTATTTTACTAAATTTCTTCGCGCCGAAATTATCATTAAATTGTATTAACTGTAATAATTTTTTTGTTCATAGAAGCCCTAAAATATTTTTTTAATTGTTCACATTTTACATAATCCGCTTTGCAGATTATTCAATGTGCATCATGAAAAATTTAGTTTATGGTAATTATTACAGTTGATTCTTCCATATTTTGGAAGAGGATTTCAGCTATAATGCTGATAATGAAAAAAATAAATGTCATGACGCCTTTAAAATGTTTTATGACCAGAATAAAACATAGTGTTCATTCAAGTTAAATGAAGTGAAATGAATTTTTCCATCTAACTTTGGTGGAAAAATTCAATATTAAATTAAACGTATTGGTTAGTGTTTGTTTTGATTAGTGTTTTGCTGATTGTTGTACTGAGATGATCATCTTATCGCTATTATGTCTTCACAACCGTGTTGCATTGTGTTACTACCGGTCCTTAATTAAGATCGCAATGGAAGAGGGAAGTTTGGCGCGTCATAAAACCTGGTTTAACCTACCATTTCATTTAAAATGCCTGTTCCAAGTCAGGACCATTGCGATCTATAACTATTCCGGTGTGTCTTCCATATTTGTCTTTTCTCTTGGATACTGAGATTAATCCTCCAGGTTCGGTAGTTTTGTTAATACCTTTATTTCCTAAGATTTATAAAAAACAGAGTATAAAATCATTGCGTAACTACACCTTAACAACTATGTCATTTGTCCCGAAATGACTGTTTGGTTTCAATATTTTGCATGAGAAAAGTAAGTTTTATTTTAACGTCATTTTATAAACAACATAGATCCTAAGCATGAATGGATCTATATTTAGATAATTTTAATAAACATAATAACATGCACCATCCTTTTACGGTCAAAGAATTGCATAATTGTTCAGATTTCATCAGAGCATAAAACCAAAGTCGGATTTTTTAGATAATTTTAGTAAACCTAAGAACATGTACCATCCTTTAACAGTCAAAGAACTTGCATAATGTTCATATTTCATCAGAGCATAAAACCTTATTCGGATGATAATTAATTCTTTCGATCCATGGTTATGTAGGTCTTTACGGTAATAATTACCATAAAAACCACCTCTTACCGTCTAATCTGTAATTCAGTTCACTTATTAGTATAAATCATTCGCATCATTATCTATATATTCTGTGTTCGGTTCGTAACATCAACAGAGCATCACGTATAAAACGAAGAGATGATAAATTTTCTTGCTAATATTATAAAATGATTTCATAACGGTATTGAGGCAACGAGTCCTATATATCTTTGTATTGTTACAGATGTTCTGATATAATATGAAAAGAATCTGGATTCGTTTGAGCTGAGAGTAAAGCAATAGTAAGACCCCGATCATATAACTGAAGGGAGGGGGGCTTGGTTTTTTTCCCAAAAAATATTCTGGATCTGATTTTTTATGACAAAAATATATCAATAAATATATATGCACTTTTCTGGCAGGAACAAAAGCACCCCACCTGCGAGTAAAATGGTTGGTTCCGTAGGATTAAAAATAAGCAATAACCAAAATACGCAAAATTTTTGCGATAAAATTTGCCGATATGATAGAAGAGTATAAGTGGAATATGTGTACGCAACACAATATAAACGACAATTAAAAAAATCCGCGATGGAACTCGAAGACAGCCAACAGCCTTTAATGAAAAGTGGTCGCTGCTCGCTGTTTGGCAACTTATGCCAGAACCAATAATCTTTAGTTGCACGTGTTGGTTTAGTGCGGTGAATGCGGTTTTGTCGTTATGTGTGTGCGTGTGTGTGTTTTATGTTGTTGTGTGGTTTGTTTCGTTATGATGATTTTTGTCTACCGGTTTTGTCTTTGTCTTTACAGTTTTATGATGTTGATTACCCCTTTGGTACACCTTTGCTTCTTAGTATCTGTAGGCAAACACCCAATTTGCAGAAGCAAAGAGGTACAAATGGGGCATTTTAGTGACAAGAGTCCGAAAAGGCAACAACAAAGCCGGTAAACACGAACAAGAGCAGTACGAGAAAACGCAAAACAACAAATACAAAAAATGAACAGAACAGAAATCAAAAATGCGAACTCAAGACGTAAGAATCTGGATTCGTTTGAGCTGAGAGTAAAGCAATAGTAAGACCCCGATCATATAACTGAAGGGAGGGGGGCTTGGTTTTTTTCCCCAAATAATATTCTGGATCTGATTTTTTTATGACAAAAATATATCAATAAATATATATGCACTTTTCTGGCAGGAACAAAAGCACCCCACCTGCGAGTAAAATGGTTGGTTCCGTAGGATTAAAAATAAGCAACTTGTGTAACCAAAATACGCAAAATTTTTGCGATAAAATTTGCCGATATGATAGAAGATTATAAGTGGAATATGTGTACGCAACACAATATAAACGACAATTAAAAAAATCCGCGATGGAACTCGAAGACAGCCAACAGCCTTTAATGAAAAGTGGTCGCTGCTCGCTGTTTGACAACTGGCCCAAAATAAAAATAAAATAATGCATATGATTCACAACAAATCATCTATATTACAAACATTACCCTAGATTAGGAAGTTAAACTAGTTTTTTTAGGCGTGTGTGTTGGTGTTTTACGCCCTTTATCGCACCTGGGCCATGTAGGGGCGGTCAGTCTTAATGGTGGAGGCAACCGGAGTACCCGGAGAAAACCACCGACCTTTGCCAGGTAACTGACAAACCTAATCACATACAAAAGATAAATAAATGGATGGTGAAGCCACATTTAAAAGGTAAAAACTAAATAAGAAATATAAATAAATAAAACCTTTAAAACTAAAATGAATTTAAAAGTTTTAAAGGTTTTATTTATTTATATTTCTTATTAAGTTTTTACCTTTTAAATGTGGCTTCACCATCCATTTATTTATCTTTTTTATTTATACACAAGCCGCAGTGCAACATATTCTATTTCTAATCACATACAGTTGGGGAAGTCCCTTTTTTGTTAAATACAAACGGGACTCGAACTCCAGCTGAGAGGTGATCGGCTAGTGATCAATAATGTGGTATTTAAACCAGCGCCTTAGACCACTCGGCCAACCAGACCCCGTTTTTTTAGGCCCAACTTTCCCCATATTGATAACCAAAATAATAGGTTATAGGACAAATATCAACAATTTTTTTTCTTGACTGCCGTTTAGACGGGTGGGCTATAGCAGATAACCGCTTACTTTTCCGGAGCACCTGATTTCACTCTCGTCACGTCTTAAGTTCGCGTTTTTGATTTCTGATCTGTTAATTTTTTGTATTTTTTGTTTTGCGTTTCCTCGTACTGCTCTTGTTCGTGTTTACCGGTTTTGTCGTTGCCTTTTCGGACTCTATTCACTAAATGACCCATTGATACCTCTTTGCTTCTGAAAAAATGGGTGTTTGCCTACAGATACTAAACCACGATGTGTAACTAAAGATTATTGGTTCTGGCATAAGGTCTAGGAAATGACCAACTACTCTTTCATGATGGTGAAGAGCCATATACGGAAGAATGAGGCTTCTGGCTTCCATAATTTGCTATTATTCTCATAATCGAGTCGATCAAATATGGATCATGAAAAATAATAAAAAAAGCTAATGGAAAGTCAACACTATAATAAAAAGAACGTTAAAAGCAAATACAGATATTTGGTTGTCGATTATTTATGCTAACACCTTAATATTGTTGTATATATGTCTACAAATGCATAAAGCAAACCATGGAAATTATAATAATATATAGACATCATATTTGTATACTTTCATAGTAGTTTAATTGATTTTATGACAAATCGCGAAAATAAATGACCGCGTAATAGCCCATTGACTCTAAAACGCGAAAAAATTGTAGCCGCGAAAATAAATTGGTTTACAGTAGTTGGAATGACATTTTTAGAGTTTCAAAAGACAAAGTTTACAAAGTTCTTTGGCAAACATAATGACTTTAAAATTACCCATCAAAATAGCTTTTTTCAATTTGATTGAACAAAGTTTAACGATGCC
The DNA here is from genome assembly GCA_963971305.1 of Arcuatula senhousia. NCBI lineage: Eukaryota > Metazoa > Mollusca > Bivalvia > Mytilida > Mytilidae > Arcuatula > Arcuatula senhousia. Next base: position 44,466,858 of record OZ020307.1, on the reverse strand, counting down.
AAAACATACTCGTACAATGCCAAAACTCACCCATCAATACCAAAACCTCACTTCTATACCCATAGGCTGATATCAAAAGGAAAATATTTAGGTTGGTTAGTCAGTTACAGAGGCAACGGTGTAAACAATTTATATGATTAAGGCCCTGCCTTTTTAGCGAGTATCGAAAATTTATATATATTTTTTTAAAAATATATCCATGTGCTCGACCGGCTTAGTCTAACCACAGAGTTATGATATAGATCTAACGTTAAGAGGGAACTCTCAAAAAGGAATTAGATAGTAGCAAAGTCTGACCCACATCATATGCACTTGAAAAAGTTGTTGTTATAATAGAAAATCTGGAATCAATAACTACTTATTAAAATTCAATATTTTGTGCAAATAATAAATCACTGTGACATGCTGGGACGACATTTAGCGGGGACGATGGATTATGGATTCCGTGGCGTCATTTCCTTGTCAGAGTATTTCCCGGTTCTTCAGCAGACCAAAACAACATTCAGATTCTGGCAGGTTTTGTGAGATTTTTTTAGTATTAGTGTTTCATTTGTAGCACTGGTAACAGAAAGTACATTAAGAAACCTGGCGGAAACAAACGGTAAAGTTAAAATATCATGCAGGATTGAGGAAAGTGAGTGAAACCCCACAAGATGTACTCTACTTTCATTTTCAGGTAAGACACATTAATTTTTTATTATGAATTAGTCGTTATCAGTGCAAGGTTGTAAGTAGATTGTATTCAATTAATTTATGTATTTCTTTATCTTACTTAGAATTTAACAAAGCTTGGTCAGTATCATGCAATAGGTGTGACTAGTCAATGGGACGATTTCAACAGTTTCCGGTACTTTCAAGAAGATCATTTTTCAGCGGAAAAGACCGTGTGGTGTTGAAATTAAAATCTTTGTGTAAAAGCAAACAAGTGGATGAATGAGGGTTTAATCACTGGTTTTGAATTTCTATTTTTTTTTTATTTTTGCATAACAGATTATGATATATTTCTATAAGCCCAGAGAATTGATTGTTTTACTTGCTCCGTGCCTATTAGTTTATTTTCTCCGTAAATGTAGACGTGTTCCGGTTTTCTTGTCAGTATATTTCTGGAACATCTCAAAACACGCACAATGCCGTAGGGCTCGCATCTGTGATGCTTGCTATTACAAGCCCTGGCATAGACCTGCTACAAGTCCCTACGTATCATAAAGTCTTCCTTCCGCCTATTGTCTATTTAAATTCTACTGATAATACATTCTAAGTCCTACAGACAGAGGCATAGTTATCAGTAAATTTGTACCTATGAAAACAATTGTATGGACTTGTAGCAAGTCTATACCTGGCATAGACTTGCTTCAAGTCCCTCTATATTATTTTTTCGATCCTATTGGTTATTTAACTTCTACCGATTACACGTTCTGTCTGCTCCCGCAGCAATCAGTTAATTTGTACCTATTAAAGCAATTATATTTGAGAAATAATTTAAAACGTATGTTTAAAAAGAAAGGGACTTGAAGCAAGTCTAACTCTGGTAAAATGTATTCGTTGTGAAATCTACACACCATTTGACGATAAGTAAAGATTCGGTGTATTTGCAATGAAAAAAACCCTGAAATAATTAACTTTTCTATTATAATAATATTTTATGCTTCTTTATATAAAAATATATCAATTTGTCAATGATAGAAAATAATCAGATGTGGAATAAGTGAACGCGACACCGCCCACAATCAAGCGGCAATTCAGAAAAAGAATCAGTCAAAACTGTTTCATCGAGTAAAACTATTTCTAACATGGCGTTATATTTGTTTATTTCTTAGAATATTTGATTCAAAATATACAGAAATTCCTAGTGTGCTTAAACTCTTTTGTTACGACATACTACTAGTCTAATTATAAACATAATCTGATTGCACAATTAGGTACCCCAAACTAAATTGTGACAATTTGGTTCTTCTTTTGTAGATTACAACATCACTACAGACTAAACCAAAATAGCTTTATTTATTACATCATATTTCAATTCATATATTTAATTATAGGTAATATCAGTCATCGATTTGAACTCTGTATACCTAGACACTATGCAATCCAAGCTCTCTGTAAGGCTAAAGGATAAAAAAGGACATTAATATGATATCATATCGTTCGATTTAAGAAGGGCTTATGTCTATTGTTTTATGCAACTTGCTTAACTTTTATACGACTCCTACAGAAATGACAAAGGACAAAAACCTTTACATAAAGTAATTATACATAAAATAATAGATAGATTACTGAACTGGAAAAATTAATAACAAATGTCCAAGACAACAAGAGTTAACACTAAAGTATGTCTCGCCTGACTGCACCATCATCAGGAACAATAATTTGTTCTTTCTTTCACTATATTTTGCAATTATCAGAATTTTAAGCTTCTCAGTTCAAACTTAAAAATTGCTAATATATGCAATAAAAATAATCAAAGTCACACAATCAGTAAATTAAGGTCAAGGTCAAAAGATGGGGATGCAACTATGCTAAGCTACCACTGGGGCATATGCATACCAAGTTTCATCAACAGCTAGGACTTATAGTTCTTGAGAAATGAAGGTGCTTGCAAAACCTTACCATCGCTATTATATGTATTGAAAATTGTCAATGTCACTCAACCTGAAAATCACGGTCAAGGTCAAAAGATGGGGATGCAACTGTGCTCAACTACTACTGGGGCATATGCATACCAAGCTTCATCAACCTAGGACTTATAGTTCTTGAGATATGGAGGTGCTCGCAAAACCTTACAATTGCTATTATATGTATTGAAAATTGTTAATGTCACTCAACCTGAAAATCAAGGTCAAGGTAGAAGGATGGGGTTGCAACTGTGCTAGGCTACTACTGGGGCATATGCATACCAGGTTTCATCAACCTTTGAGATATGGAGGTGCTCGCAAAACCTTACCCTTGCTATTATATGTATTGAAAATTGTCAAAGTCACTCAATCGGAAAATCAAGGATAAGGTCAAAACATGGTGATGCAGCTGTGCTAAGCTGCTACTAGGGCATATGCATACCAAGGTTCTTCAACCTAGGACCTATAGTTCTTGAGATATGGAGGTGCTCATAAAACCTTACCCAAAAAGTTAACGCCGCCGGTAAAGTAACACATATGTTCCTGCTCTGCTTCGCGGGCGAGACAAAAGAGATAGCCTCGACAGACAAATATGTACCGGATAAATAAAAGCTCACAGTTATACTGACCGTTTGTACGGGCATTTAAAAAACAAAGCCACCATCTTTTTAATTGATTTCATGTTGTAAAATATCCGGGTTACATAATGGTGAATGTCAAGTGACAGGCAGGCTGGGAAATAAATAATTTCGGCTCCTCGATATTCGGTATATAGCAATAGTATATATATGGTGTCCCTTTAAGTGGGATTTGATTTTAAGTCTGGGTCGCTTACTTACTTTATGTTTAACGAAATCTTGCCATATTTAACCGACAGAATTTCTTACCTTGAAAGCGCAGTTGTATTCCCGACTTTTCTGACTTGTATCCATAAGAGCAACATTTTTATAATGTCATGATTGTTTTGTTAATTATTTTCATAAAAAAGGGCAGCCGTTTTTTTCCAACAAGAGTTTACTCCCCTTATGTATGCATAGTCATATCAATACTTCCAGATACTTTTAATAAACCTGCTATATCATGTATATGCACAGGCACTTGCTTCTAGAAAATAAAATATTCTTATATTTTAACCATACCACAAGGTGTCTAACCTATTATTTTTGAACAGTTACCTACTTTTGATATTTCCTTATCTTATCAACCTGAAAATCACGGTCAAGGTCAAAAGATGGGGATGCAACTGTGCTAAGCTACTACTGGGGCATATGCATACCAAGCTTCATCAACCTAGGACTTATAGTTCTTGAGATATGGAGGTGCTCGCAAAACCTTACAATTGCTATTATATGTATTGAAAATTGTTAATGTCACTCAACCTGAAAATCAAGGTCAAGGTAGAAGGATGTGACTGTGAGCTTTTATTTATCCGGTACATATTTGTCTGTCGAGGCTATCTTTTTTGTCTCGCCCGCGAAGCAGAGCAGGAACATAGGTGTTACTTTACCGACGGCGGCGGCGTTAACTTTTTTGGTACCTGAGTTCACTCTTGTTTCGACTGGAGTTCGCGTTGTTGATTGATATTCAGTTATTTTGTGTTTCCATGTTCTACATGTTGTCTGCTTTTGTCCCGTTCTTGTTGGTGTTTACTGGTTTTGTCTTTGCCCTTTCGGACTTTTGACATTCGGATACCCCATTGGTACCTCTGCTTCTTTCTATACCAAATAGAACCTTTGCAAGAGGAATAAGGGTTATATCATGGTAAACTAAAATAAATTATCTACAAAATGGTGTGTGTAACACTTACCTTTACTGGACCCCAACACCACAACTTTAATTTAGTATGGTTAGTAAATAAGTGTATTTCTTTTTCTAGAACCAAGTGCCTGTGTGTATATGGCATATTGTGCTTACTGGCCTTGGTTTGACTTTGAGTTTTTCCTCAAATGTGAAAATTTCCTAAAATTTATATAGGAATTCTTTAGAGAAAATTAGAGTTGAGGAAATCCATAAAATGGAGATATTTTATGAAACCACACCAAGGTTATTTGTCTGGTAATTTCTTAATAATGAACGAATGAGAAACGATTTTAAATTGCAAATGATCATCTCCGCGCCTCGTGTATGACAAATCTATTTACTTTTATTGTAATAAAATATATTGTTATCTTTGCCAAAATTTTAATCAAAGTTGATCACGCTGATGTTAAAATGCTAGTTTTAATTATACATGATGCTTAATTCAAAAATATGATGCCATATTTGTTCATTTTCTTAGTTTAGAGGTAAAATGTTGCATCTGATACAGAATTGAGATTTTTTTCAATTGAGTTCTGCAGAGTTAACCAAATGTCAAAAAATATAATAATTAATACTAGAAACCTTGATATTTTAAAACACAGAACCTATCAATTTCCATTAAAAAATACACCTATTATTTAAAGCGCCTAATAGCTAATAAAATGTTTATTACCCAAAGCTGAACAGGGACTTGTCAAGGTACTTTGGAGTACCCGTTCTTAATCCTCCTATTGACTGTGTTACAATGAAAGTTGATCTCTCTGATCAGTTTAAACTCACATCTATAGGGAGGAGATTATCTTGTTGTATGGAGGAAAATTTTTCCTAGAATAAAAGACTTACCTGTTGAAAATTTCACATTGGCAAAACAGCTCAAAAATGGTATTTATACAAATAAAGGTGCAACATAAATGTCAAAGAGTTGTTTAAAACAATATTAAGTGCCATTGTCTGTAATAATCCAAGAATGTGGCCTATGATGAGACATAGTAGGTCACAGATTTTCGTGATTTTTATTTTACAAAGTATAAAAGGTATACTTACAACAAAATTAACCTCAGTTCATCTTTATTGACTACGGTTGCCATGGTAACTACAGCGGCCACTTTGAACTCTGTGGAATACCATGAAATAGGTTGAGGTTAATTTTGTCATCAGTATGTCTAAAATACATTGTAAAGTAAAATCATCAAAAGCTGTGGCATGTTTTGTCAGAGATTTTGGTTCTTATGGAGATTCATAAAAAATATTATTTAGTTGAAAAAATCGTAGATATAAGCAATATCTCTCAGAGATAGGAGTTTTTTTCCTTCAGATAAAAATCATCTACCTATGAAAAGTTTTCATTTTCAATGAAGGTGCGAGTTTAAAGGGAAAATTCACGAATTTTGACTTATGGTCTTATATGATAGAATATGTCATCAAAAATATATATCCAAATTTTTTTCCAAAAATTCTTATTTATAACAGAGATATTTGGCATTTTCTGATTTCAAAAGTAACTCAGTGACGTCAGTGAGATAGTCTCGGGTGCATTGTGGGATATGACCGGATATCTGTGTATTACATCTTTATCCGATTAACGCTATATAATCGATATCGATATTATATTTAATAAAACACAGTGGTGACGCGTGGTCTAATTGGTAAACAAAAGAAAATATCTAATAACGATAAACCGATACGCAATAACATAATTATTATGAAGATTTCTTTCAAATATAAAGTATTTTTATCATTATTTGCGAACAAAATTTTTAATTAATGATTTTTTTAAACATCAATATTAAATAATTAAATCATGATAATAATTAGAATTCTGCTACATGATTCTAATCTTTTCCATAAATTACCCTATTTTAATTTACATCGTTAAAATGATTTGAAAATTTTCCCTTTCATATGATAATCACGCTTTTTAAAACAACAAGGTGTCACCTGGCCAGACATCCCAGGTGTTAATTGCAAATTGGTGATTACGTAATTTGCCCAAGGTAAGAATTTTGTATATTCGACGTGAACCTTTTCCCCGGCCTTTTAATCTCATTAGACAGCTATTAAACTGATTAACTGATCCTTGAAAGGCTATCAGTTCAACGGATTAATTCAAATCAATTAAGCATGTCTAATAGTCACCTCATAAAGATCAAAGAAGAGACGGTGATCTTCAGCTGGGTATTACCTTTTCTTAGACTCTTTCGTCTCCTGATTGTTAAACGGGGTTTAATGAGGATTTTGGTTTTGTAAAAGATTAATCGTAATTTCGAGAGAAAAATGAGAAAAATAATTGCTATATAATATACCTTGCACCAATGTCCCTTCTAAATATTTGTAATGTCTGATTACGTGAGTGACGTGTCTGCTAGCAGCTTTAGTTCTGCAGATTTGGTCGAATTGGGTCAGGAGGGGCATCAACTTGAACCAGAATATACGGAGGAAGAAATCTGGTAGATAGAAGAGTTGGAGATAAATCGCTAGACTGAATTTCAAAGCAACCCAATTTTACACTCAATGGTGCAAATGTTCCGATCGCTATGCTCGCAGAATGCCTATGCTGCCACGAGTCTCGTACATTATTCACCGATATCTTCGACCCTGGTGCAACCACGACTTCAAGATAGTTTGTTTAAACCCGCGGTTGTGCTGAAAACTAGTTAATATGTTAGTTACGCCACCGGGGGAGAGCACCAGACGTCCTATTAAATAGGTATATGAATAGACGTAACTACAACTTACTTTTTTTCAGAGTGATAAGGTATTGCCGAAGATTTCACTGATTGAAAACATTGAGTTTTTCTTGACCCATCAAACAAAAGTTATATATATTCTTAGCCAGTACAAAACAAGGAAGTAATAATGTAAAGGCAAGGTAACTTAGATACCACTTTTTAAATACATTATCATTCACAATCTTAATTGCAGCCAGAGCAGACTTATGGCATACAGACAGTTTGTATGTTGGGTCAGAATATGTCTACCTTTAGGAAGAAAACATCGTGTTTTGCTGCCAGCTTGTGTTGTGTCTGTCATCAGAAAAGAATGTCCTTCTGCAGATGGACAATACGTACGAAGGATTTAGAGAATGTATTAGTGACACAGACTCTGAATAGATTTTCCTTCAATGGCTTATACTTTTTTTTATAGAGGTGGCACTAAGCTTAGTTAAAATTTGTTTTCCATTCATAACTTATAAAATGTATTAGCATAACCTCATATAAACCCATTTCATCTTTTATTTGTGTGGTTTTTGTTGTTGTTGTTGCTGATTATAAGGGGGCGACCATTGGATTTTCATTGAAGGGCTATTGTGAAATAAAAAATAAAAAGGCAGGATGTCAAAATTAAATAAAAAGGCAAGGTAGGATGTTGTTTTTGGCTGAAAATTTTATAGTTAGAAAAATATCCAGGCTCCAGTGTTCTCGAAAATAAAAAGGCAGGTTGAAGCGAAATATATATATCTAAAGCCCCCCCCTCCCAAAAAAGAATTCAAATATTCTAACTATCATACGAAACGCAAGATCTAAATTATTCATTTTGTATTGGCACTTTTATTTTTACTGTACACTTTGCATTCTCAGTTTACTTTGGAACCGATCTGACATTTTAAATATTAGAAACGGGCGTCAGACAAAGTTTAAAGTTTGACATGTAGAATTTTGTTACATTGATTTCATTCTAAAGTTGTTGGTGTGGTTGTCTATCTTATGCACAATCTACGAAAGAAGGAGTAGGACATGTAGTGTCTGGTTCTGTACGTCCGTCCGTACGTCCTAATGTTTGAAGATCGGGCATAATGTCTTTTGGATATATTATTGTTTGGGCTTCTTATGCAGAGAAATACAAGTGATAAAATATTTATACGTTTTATAATCTTACGAACACAAGATTGTGGTATATACTCATACGGCTGTCTACATGAAGGTAACACGAAGCGTTTTCTGTATAGTGTGCTTTTTTGTATTACTTTTTAAAAGAGAAATGTAAAAAAAAACTTCAAAAATCACCTGAAGAAGAACAATTTTACTATTTTTACATTTTTACACAGATAAAGATGTCGAAAAATCAAAGACACGAGTGATAAATTGTAGGTCTTCCGTTGTAAGAAGCAAAGGTGTACCAAAGGGGTAATCAGTATCATAAAACCGTGAAGACAAAGACAAAACCGGCAGACAAAAAATCATCACAACAAAACAAACCACATAACAACATAAAACACACACACATAACAACAAAACCGCATTCAGCAACGCGAACTTAAGTCGAAACGAGAGTGAACTCAGGTGCTCCGGAAGAGTAAGCAGTTCCTGCTTGCTATAGCACACCCGTCACGTTGCCAAAGATCGATTAAGTGTTGGTCAAATCCGGAAAGGATGACATTACAAAACTCTATGTCAAACCAATATCTGTGCTCATCTGAGAGATAGAAATCCCGTATTTGCATACAAGCACATGATGTCGTCCGTATGTACTTTGTAATAAAATAATTAACAGAAACAATAGGCCGGTACCCCGCTGTTATCTGAACAGTAGGGAGCCGGTTGCCAGCTTACAGAAACAAATGATCTCTTTTTCTGTCATAAACCATTACACAACCACCTGTAAATTACCATCCCCGTGAAGTAAGTAATACCTGGGAGTGTCACAAGTTTAAATACGTTGCCCCCGACTGTGAATTACTATCTTCATATAGGTAAAAATAATAATATCTTCTATATAATGAACGCTTAAGAAATCCTTTTAAGATAATAAAAAAATCATTTGCGCAGTTTTAAGGAATGCATAGGAAATGGATAAAAAATGAAGAAAAAATTGTCTGTTTTAAAATGTATATTTACTAGTTATTAAACAAATATTCTGAATAAATGCACAGTTATAACTGAAGTGTTAAAACGCTTATACAAAACAAAAAGATAAGTTTTATTCCGCTTTCGGTAATATTCTTAATTTTACGCACACCCGTTATAATTCTTTTTTTTTTAAACAAAACTGAAATTTTTGTCTTGTGGATTTTTATAGCAAAGATTCCAACCGTTACATACCAGCCCAGGCATTCTAGGTAATAATGTGACATGTAAGAAACGTTTGACTATAAAAATAATGAAATTATTATTGACAAATATAGATAGATATTAACATTTTTCATGGACAAAAGAACACTGCTTACTATTAAATCACCCTCTAAAGATGTTGCTTCAAAATGGTCTTCATGCACACACAAACTTGTATACTTGACATTGCTGATAGTGAATGGCAAATCTAAAGACTGGACCCATTTAAGATGCAGGTCAGGAAAACGGAATAACACTTAACCGTTACTACGCTGAGTAGAACAACCAAACTATCATCATGATCATGCAAGACATTTTTAAATGACGATAGAGTTGACCATTGCGTGTCGTTATCGTTTTAGTACTTTGTGGTTATTGGATATTAGGTGATGGTCACGTGACAATAGGGCCTACTAGCCGTACAAAATGGCCGCACCCATCGTTCTAATTTATCGATACAAAACGCTCTCATACTCGCTTATTAGTGAAGATTGAAAAGTTTTACATGTATATTTATGTTTAGTAAAATGTGATGAAAAACATATGTAAAAATTATTTTTTTGCGAATTTTCCCTTTAAGTGATAAAAAAAATTAGCTTCTTTTATTACAGCATTCCATAGATAGATTAAGCACCAGTACTAAAAAGTACCTCGATGAGTTCCTATTAAGCTTGGGGAAACGGAACATTTGATTTGCTATAAGAATTTTAAATATTGAAGATATGTATAAAAACTTATTTGCTACAGACTCTTTTAATTTCACATGTATAACTCTTACAAAGAGATTCAAAAGACATTTCAATTAGGGGCCGACCATTTAACTTGAAGGGGGCCTTGGTTTTTTCCTAAAAAAATATTCTGAAAATTATTTTTGATGAAAAAAATATTTTGGCAGCAGAGGGTAAGAAAAAAATATACTGAAGAAAGATTTCTGCTATAAAAAAAATAATGCTGATAATGAAAAAAATATTCTGTCGCGACTCCTTCGAAAAATTAATATTTTGTCAGCGCTCTGCACGGGAAAAAAATTTCTGGTCAAAACAAAAAACCAAGCTCCCCTTCAAGTTAAATGGTCCGTCCCTTATTTAACGTGAGTGTTTTGGGCGATTGTGAGCTTCACTATAATTCATTCATTATCCTTCAATGACTTATGCCACATAATAGCCCACTAAACGCACTAACGTTCCAATAAGGTACCCATAACGTTCATTCATGGTTTCTAGAACGTTCCGAAATAACATTGCAGGAACGTTAAAGTGTAGACTCCATTTTCGGTTCTTATAACGTTCCGTCGGAACTATATTGGATCGTTCCCTGAACGTTTTCTGGTGGTTTTGTTTTACCTCTTGAGGTTCATGTATAGTTTTTAAGAACGTTTTATTTACGTTCTGTTAATGTTTTCCCAGCACCCTCTCACAACTGGTGGGATGATTCTAGTTATATGTGATTAATGAAATTGTTTTTTTTCCATAAATCTTCGTTTTTGATAGTTTTTAAAAGTTTTTAACATTTTTTGAATGTCTTTCTGGTTTTGAATTTACATGGTGGCACTGCTTAATCTTAATTAAGTATCTATATCATAATGAACACTCTTTGCAATGGCATTTAGATCTTCCAGATAGATCGTCTCTGACAAGTCTTAAATACACTATAAACGGGCGTTCATTTAGCTGAAACTTTCTTGCAAAAAGAAAAAGAAAAACAAAAATATATTTAGATAGAATATTTTATAAGAAAAAAACCCACAAACACAGTTAAAAGTTTCAAGTGCAGTCAATAATTATAGTCCATTTCCTCTTTATCCTACATATTCTCACTAATAGTTCCGTGTAAATCTCAATTTAAGTTTCATTTCTGTTCCATCTCAGTTGAAATTTTTCAAGAATTACATTCATATTTGTCACTATATTAGAATGATATGGTCTCTTTTATCATCGTACCCCAAGATGCTTTATTCTTCATGCATTTGTTTTCCTGAAACGTAAAAGAAACTAATTTTATCCAATAAGAAAAAAAATGACACCAAAATATACACAAGCTGCAGTGAGATTATTATTTCTTCTAATAAGGCATGTTGAACCTAACTAATACATTTAAGCATAAATATAAACATCTTATACTTTATTAGGAATAGTACATGTAAGTAAGGCTCTCAACAAGTTGTTGTCGTTTATAATAAAGTAATTTAATAATTACATAATTTAATGTCTTAATTAAGTACAAAATAGCTCCTATTAAATGGGTAAAGATCTATGAATATATTGTTGCTTTGAATATGATGCAAAATAAGTAATCTCATATCCTACCTCAACCACCTATAAAATTCAACCCTTTAACATCACCAATACACTTTGAAGTTTCTAATTGAGTTAAGCCGGCATTATTTTTTCTATCCTGCATGTATGCATATTATTGTGAGTGAACCTGAAAAGAAGAAAAAAAAACCCACATTTTAATGGTAAAACCGCTCGTTATGTATTTCTAATTTTTAACATTCAATGATAAAACCATTACACTTAATTGCACTTTCTTGTGGCAACTCATTACGATTAGTGTATCAAGTTTTTTCTTATCTTGGGTCAGCATGACCGGTGTTGTAGCAGATGCAATTTGATATCTGTGTGTAGAGATAAAGCACTCCTTTTTAAATACACAAACTCTCAGCTTAATTATTTTGATTTAATATCTTCTATATATCGTCCATGTATATATCAACAAATGAAATCAAAATAAACACAAATTTATAGAATTGTCGTTAACAAATTTATTATTCATTACATAAATGTGCATGAACACGAGAAGTTGATTGTCTGATTATTCATTTGTTATTTAAGAATATTTTGTCTAAATAGTATGATAGTTTATACATATTAATCAAATCCGTTAGAATCCCAAATATAATTTGTTCTTTTCTAACATTTTGTCAAAATAAAAATAATTTCTTACCGGTATATCCGAGACATAGAAATGTGTCTATCCTGTCGGCAGTCATAATTTTTCAAACGCGGGCGATACTGTTGTGCGCATGTCTATTTTCAAGTGCAAGATACTTCACATGTTTATTACCGAATTTGAAATTGAAATTATCTTTATGTAAATTTGTATTTTTACAAGAATATACATAAACAATTGCGATAATTCATATTTTAGAAATGTAAATTAGACCATGATATATTGATAAATACCATTGAATGTATTTATAAAAAATATTAAAGAATCCTTTTTAAAATGCTGAAATACATATCGCTTGACGCATTTAAAATACTTCCTTTTCTCAAATAATTGTTAAGGAATTATGCATGCTACATGTATAACAATGATGTTTTAATAAGTATCTTACATGTATTAAAGAAGAAATTCTTTATTTTTTCGAAGGACCTTTAAAACCGTCTTAAAACGTTTCAATTACCGTCCGTTTTCTTGCGTTTTGTACTAACGGTCTCAGAACGATCCATGAAATATTTGACCTTGATAGAACGATATAATAACGTTCGTACGGAACGTTGTAAAAAGGTTACAGCGGAACGTTACGAAGGGACCTTGATAGAACGATATAATAACGTTCGTAAGGAACGTTTTAAAAAATTTACAGCGAAACGTTACGAAGGGACGTTTTTAAAACGTTCTGAGAACTATATAGTTTTAAAAAACCCTGAGAGAACTATAAACTAACGTTCCGATACCGTTCTGTGTTCAGTGGGAGTGCAGTGACCGTTTTTGTTATTGCTTTTAAGATTATTCTTTTCTCACATGTGTAGACATTGTTTTCTTTTGTGTTACTAGTGTATTGTTTAAATAATATTTTCTCGATCCATGTAAGCCATCCATAGAAAATCGCCTTTAACACAAGATATGAACCTATCAACTAAACTTCCAAGATGAGTTACTGTTTTCAAAGACAAAATGGAACTCAGTTGAACTATGTTAACCCAAGACGGATTTAGGTCAAGAGGATTTGATCACTACCTCTGTAAAAATATCAGCATTCAAAGGAAATAACAAACCAAACAAGGTCTGAATAAAGGAACACAGACAAGAGATTCGGCAGAGACAAAACCAGTAAACATCAACAAGAACGGGACAAAAACAGACAACATGTAAAACATGGAAACATAAAATAACTGAATATCAATCAACAACGCGAAAAATGGCATATATCAACCTCTAGATCGTATGCACCGGCAACCCAAACAAGCAAACATACGTTAAACTAAACAACAACCCTGTGGAAGGGCGGTTCCACTACAGACCAATGGACATGAGCTAAGTTATAAGAACACATAATCTAAGCAAAACAAAAAGCCTAAATCACAAGAACTGCATGAAACGAAGTCACCGGGCTACATAAGTATAGAGCAAAAGACATATAGACGATGGGACAAAATCATAAGGTCAGTTCCTCTTATAAGTCTAATACTAAGTAATGGTAAATGATTGGATATGGGCATGCAAAGATTTGAACCAGGGAACACATTTACGTTTGTGAAATAGATCCTGACCCACGATCATCAACCCGATAAATGCTTGGCGTTTGATGAAAAGCATCAATAAATGAGAATAAAATACGAAGCTATCAGCAAGATGTTATTTATCAGAGGTTTCACGATCATGCTATAGCAGTTAGCAATAGTCTATGTGTGAAATTGTTGTGCGTTAAACCATCAACACTGACTAATTCGAGGATTTGTTTTATTGTTGTAGATATAATCATTCTTTATAATAAAAAAATAAAAAATAAAAAAGGAATGTGTCCATGACGCATGGATGCCCTCGCTAGACCCTAAATAAGAAGTATAAGTCCAACGGGTATAAAAGTCGTTTGGGACGTAGTTTGTCATAGAGAACTATCCTAACGGCATGCAAGTTTCAAACCATTCTTATGATCGGTCTATTGAAAAAAAAACTTTCACATAAATTTTCATATCGACCCAGTCCCAAAAGAAAGTCGCTTATGGCATACAGTTTGTCATACATGTCAATCTGAACCACCCTGCAAAATTTCAAATTACAATAAAACAAGAAAAGCCGGCAAACTATTTTTTTCTTTTACAATTCTATAAGTGGTTTATACGGACCATAAATCAGATTCTCAATAAAAAAAACCTTACGAACGAATTCGATTCAAAGTTTAAATATTCAATAGCACAAGGACACTCTGTGCAACAACGGCATGTTTTATGTTCCTAGAGTACAATTCGAGGGGCATTATGTTTTACTCGTGTTTTACGTTTAGAGCACACACAAAGACGTTATTTCTTTGTTTTGTCTTTACTGTTTTTTGAAATAAAATAGTTCGTTCTATAATTTAATGGAAAGGTTGAAAACGTCTGGTGAAATTGCAAAACATATTTTAAAGCAATGTGACTTTACTATCATTTTATTTAAACTAGAAAAACTTTGAAACCGCGTCTGCTTTTTGTACTTTTGATCTTTTATAACTTGAAATGTTGAACTGCTGATTATACAAATGAGGGTACGATAAGAGATTCAGGCACATTTCAAAGAAATGGTGTTCTTTCATGTCTTTTAATTCAATATCTTGTTTGTCTTCTGGAATTTAATACTTTAACATCTGAGTTATGTTCGAATTTCGACAACAATGTTGTTCCCGCTTATGGTTTGTTACTCATGACTTAGTAGTATTAACTTTTGTATATTTTTTTATCTGAAAACTTGCAATTACTCAGGTTAAAATGTTTTCAATATATTAGAAAACGAGCTAATATTTTTATGACAATCATATTTTTGGAAAATTTTTGGAAGAGATAATTCAACATGTTCAAGCAAACTAACAATATCGGACCGTTGCTGTTTTCTGTTAATTAGTTTGGTCTTTAGATATTTTGAAAAAAAACTTATAATGTATCATAATTAACATTCTTAAACAATTCATTAGGGATTCTGCAAAATCAAATTTCGCTCAAAATAATGATTTTATGCCAGCAAAATGGACTTTTCTGTGCATTAAGGACGATTCAAAATGTAAAAAAATAAATAAACAGATATATAAGAAGATTTAAATTCTGTTAATTTAAATCGTTTATCGAAGTGGCCTGTGACTTTTCTTTGTATTTGGTTTTTTAAAATCCGTATTCGGTTTCAGTAGAACCGTTTTTAGTAGAACCAAAGAAACAAAAAGTGCGCATGAGCTTTACAACTTCCTTTTTCTTCGACGAGACGTAAAATTTTAGCTCCAACAACATCCAAGGTTTCACTGTCATCTGTCGTCTTTAGTTTTCACACTGTCTGTCAAATTTGAGATGTCACAGTGATGAATGTACCTGATACTTTAGAAATATTTATGGAGGCTGATACTATATAGATTTTATGGATGTTATGAATGTACATGACACAATATTCTAGACACAAAAATATGGATAATGTAACAATGGGCATTGTTTCAATTATTCCTTTTGTAAATTTTCGTGAGGGCAATCTTGGATAATGCCCTCTTAAAAGAAATTGTATTTAGCAGTCAACATATAAATTCCCACCAAACCAGAAGACCCACCTTTTCTTCATAAAAACATAACTGCACTATGGAAAATCTTAACGACCGGGTAAAGAAGTGCCATAAGGTATACTTTAAACAATAAAGCAAAAATTAGCCGTGTGTCCATCTGGTTGATTTAAACTCCGAAAATAAGCACGTTATTTGAAATTGCCACTGCATTATAAGCCATTTAAAAAAACAAATGTCTTTGAAGTTTTGAAACACTAAGTTTACATAAAAAAATCCCAATTACATTTATCTATACGCCCAATGAATAATATTCTTTGTGATGCAGTTTTGCTATGACGGATTCTGTAAAAGAAAAACATAGACATTATAAAGTTATTTAATAACATGCATTGTAGATGAAAAAAAACACCAATAAAAAAGTTTTAGTAAATAAACATATAGGAAGCTAAAACATGTAAAAACATGAACAAACAGTTTAATTTTTTTTTCTTTGTCAAAACCTAAGGGATTGGGAAACAAGCTTCAAGCTAAATTGAATCCATTTCCAACAAGGAGTTTGTAAGGGTGGCCTTTATAGCAACCACATTTAGCTTGCTCTAATTAACCTTTATAAAGGAGTCTTTATAGTGCATGGGTAATGCTCTCCTTGTATGATGGACAGCCCAGGGCCTATAAAAAACGCCGTTATATGGTTATAGTTGACAATTAATCATTCAAAAGTAAAATCAGATATTGTCATTGCTCGGCGCAGAAGTCTTTTTTAGTTAACTTTTCTTTATAAAACATCTTGAAAACAAAACGGATTGCTGTGAAACTATGTACACCTTATAAATAAATATATTGTCTGCCAAAATTGCAACACGTGGTGAGTATCGATCAAATACAATGTAACATTGAATCATTTTTAAATAAGATAACGAGCATCTGTCTACAGTTTTTGTTGTATAAATAAAAAGTAAATCAAGAGATATTCCATTGTGAGAATAAAAAGCTCTACAAACTCTTTTAATATTGGGTCAAAGTTGTCTTCAGATAACTTCTGAAAGAGGAAATGGCAAAATTACCTTTTAAAGGTAATCATGCATTTTTGGCATATAGAATGAAAAATGTTACAGACAGAAAACGGCCTTTTCTAGCTTAAACCTAGTAACATAGTTTGATTGAGATTTTCAGAGGAACCGATACAAGGGTCATAACCCCTGAAGGTTTAACATGTGTTTGGCTGATAAAATGACCACCACTACAGATAGAGAAATGCTAATGCTGGCTTACCCCCCCCTCCCACACACACAGAGGAGTTTTGGAATTTTGTTTCCTGAAACCCCACGAATGATACCCCAATAACTAGTTATGAAAACAGTGAAAGTATTATTTTACATGGTTTTGTAGACGCATGCAGTTCTACTATATTTTTTCGAATTATCAAGCCCTGATATTAATAGTACCTTAATAAAAAGCTGTGGTTTATTAAGTTCTAAGAAGTTTTCTTTTCCTACAAGAAATAATATTAAGTATATCGTTTTTTTTAATTGAAAACCAAAGCAAGATAAAAGAACACAATATTCCAATCTTTTCTATATGTCAAATATCATTGGTTGACGATAACTTAAAAATGTTAACGAGCTGTTTCTGTATTACAATGTATTAAATAGACCTAATCGTAAATAATTAAAAATTTGAAATCAACTATCATGACTCCTCAAGAATTAGTAGATTTGCCAACAAGGTTTGTAGAGTAAATAATTAAATATATTAAAAAATCACGTGATTGGTAGCCCTGCAGGTGGAGTTTTGTTTGTTTCCTCTAAGTTTTTCTGTTCAGAAATCAACATTTGTGTTGACTAAGATATCATCATAATAAAGGTGTCTGTATCAATTTCAAACCTGTCAAAACTCTGAGGTTTTCTTTCCTTAGGAATACATGTAGGTTAATCTATTCATAATTTGGGTCCCGTTTAGGAATTACTTGGTTTTATTTTTCTATGCTCTACATAATCATAATGTATTTGACATTTTCATCTTTTTGCCTAGAAATAGCATTGAATAGATGATACTTGCATCAGGCATAGCTAAAGTTATTGCTTTGAACGTTGTTGTTATTTCAAAGAATTATGAATAGGTGATTCGCTTTCATAGTTTATAATGCGTCTATTAGTTTCTACAAAATGATGTATTTATAATCATAATCTTAATGTTCTCAATACTTACCTGAGTGTTGCTGGCGTCGGATAAAAACTAACACACCGATTAAGATTATGAGAACTATGAATAACAAAGATCCTAAAATACCAGCAACTATTGGTGTTACAGATGGGCATGGCTCATTTTCTGAAAGACATCAATGGTTTTATTCTTTTTCAATCAAATTAAACAAAACGAGTACTACATTAAACAAGAGGCTCCCAGGAGCCTGAATTGCTCACCTGGTCTTGATGTCAACCCTATGAAGAACTTTATAGAGCTAAATGACCTGACCATTTCAGCAAGCAACAGCTTTTCCCTATCTGCAATAGTTTTCATTCTATAGGCCAAAAACACTATTTTTCGCCTTTAATAAGGGGCTGTAACCCCTATAAGGGGTCATCTGACAACTTTGACCCTATGACGACTTTTGTAGAGCTAATTGAGCTGAACATTTAGCAGGCAACAGCTTTTCTCTATCTGCAATAATTTTTATTCTATAGGCTAAAAACACTATTTTTGCCTTTAAGGGGCTGTAACCCCTATAAGGGGTCATCTGACAACTTGGACCCAATGGAGACTTTTGTAGAGCTAAATGAGCTGAACATTTAAGCAAGCAAAAGCTTTTTTTATCTGCAATACTTTTCATTCTATAGGCCAAAAACACTATTTTTGACCTTTAAAGGGCCATAACCCCTATTAGGGTTCCT
Organism: Arcuatula senhousia; assembly: GCA_963971305.1. NCBI lineage: Eukaryota > Metazoa > Mollusca > Bivalvia > Mytilida > Mytilidae > Arcuatula > Arcuatula senhousia. The sequence goes on along the minus strand of OZ020307.1, from coordinate 44,448,044 downwards.
CTGACAACTTCGACTCAATGGAGACTCTTGTAAAGCTTTTGATCCTGAAGAGTCTAAATTCCTTCGGATTTTTTCTATCTGTTATGGTTGCTGAGTTATAAGCCATTTAAAGTGGTTTTACCCTATGTTCTATTTTTAGTAACAGCAGTCATGTTTTTAAACGAATCATCAAAAATGAGGATCGTTTGTTGCCAACATGTCATATACCATTCCTGCAAAGTTTCAGTTAAATTGGTTAAGTGGTTTCAGAGGAGAAAATTTTTGAAATTGTTAACGGACGACAGACGACGGACGACGACAGACGACGACAGACGACGGACGACGACGGACGCATAGTGATTGCATAAGCTCACATGACCTTTGGCCAGGTGAGCTAAAAAATGAGTTTCGTAAATGAAATCAAAGGCTTTTGGGAAGAAATAATATTGACCAGTGGATATATTATCGCATCGAAAACTGTGACAGATTTTTCCTGTGTCATTCTAATAATACAGAATAAAGACAATGCTTTAAAAATATATACATGTAAGAAGACACCAAAATGGTGAAGAGCAAAATGTTGATTTTTATGCCCCCGCGACGACATGTCGGGGGGCATTAAGTTTTACTCATGTCCGTCCGTCCGTCCGTCCGTACGAATTTCCGTCAAGCTTTTCTCAGAAACCGTAAATGGGAATGACTTGAAACTTGGTAGGATGGTTCAGTATTACAAACAATATGTCCTAAGCAAATTTTAGACCTATCGGACATCTACTTCCTGTTTGGGGCTGGATCGATACCAAAATCGACATGAAAATTTCCGTCAAGCTTTTCTCAGTAACTGTACATGGGAATGACTTGAAACTTGGTAGGATGGTTCAGTATGACCAACTATGTGTCCTAAGCGAATTTTAGACCTGTCGGACATCTACTTCCTGTTTGGGGCTGGACCGATACCAAAATCGACATGAAAATTTCCGTCAAGCTTTTCTCAGAAACCGTACATGGGAATGATTTGAAACTTGGTAGGATGGTTAAGTATGATAAACTTTGCGTCCTTAGCGACTTTCAGACCTGTCGGACTTCAATTTTTTATTTGAGGCCAGCGGGGGCATCCGTGTCCCATGGACACATTCTTTCTTTATTTAATCTTTTTCGACACAAAGGCTGTACAAATCATAATAGATGAGACATTCTTTCGTAAAGTTAGCATGCAGGTTATATTAAGGTATTTATTCATTTATTTTCGAATCCATAGTCTTTATATGGAAATGCTAATTTATTTGTATTTTTTCGAAAACTATAAATAAAGAAGTTACTGAAAAGAAATATCCAATCATTTGTCCTTTCCTTTTTATAGTATATATACTTTAAATCAAAATTGAAAACAAAAGGACTCTCGAATATTTTGAATAAAAGTCTGCATTAAAATTCCACATTCACAATTAGAATATCGTTTTGCACAGTTGATTAAGCATAGCTTTATCAAAAAGAACGGAAAAAGAAGGAAGAAGTATTTTGTATTTGATTATAAAAAGACTCATTCTAGTAAGAATAATTTACAGTTTGGTGGACATGTTTTTCAGCAAATATTAGGTATCTCAATGGGCACAATTTGTGTACCATTGCTTGCAATCACTTTTAGACAAAAAGGACCACAGACTTGCTTTATCCTTCAATCTCACATTTCGTTATATTGATGATGTCCTTTCATTAAACAATTCTCGATTCGGTGACTATTTACATCTCATATATCCGAAGGAACTTGAGATAAAGGAAACTTCAGATTCTAGGAAGTCCGCTTCACATTTGGATTTATTTCTCGAAATTGACACACTGGGAAGGCTTTGTACAAAGTTCTATGACAAACGTGATGAATTCAACTTTCCAATAGTCAACTTTACCTTTCGGTCAAGCAACATTCCGTTCAATCCATCATATGGAGTTTAAGTATCACAATTGAATCGTTATTCCAGAGCATGTGGGAAGTATAACGACTTTGATAGAGCAACATGACTGACAAGCAAATTGTTAAAACAGGGGTATATTTCTTCCAGGTTGTCATCACTCAAGAAATTTTACGGAAGACATCATGTGCTTGTATACGGAATTACTATCTCTCAGATGAGCACAGATGTTGGTTTGACATAGAGTTTGGTAATGTCATTCTTTCCGGATTTGACCAACACTAAATCGATCTTTGGAAACGTGACGGGTGTGCTATAGCAAGCAGGAACTGTTTACTCTTCCGGAGCACGTGAGTTCACAGTCGTTTCGACTTGACTTCACCTTGCTGAATGTGATTTTGTTGTTATGTGTGTTTTTAAAGTTGTGTGGTTCGTTTTGTTGTGATGTTTTTTCTACCGATTTTGTCTATGTCTTTTCGGTATAATAATATTTGATTACCCCTTTGGTACACTTTTGCCTCTGCATTATAGTCTATACACAAATGTAAACAGTTTGGAGCAAATATGTCTTTTCGTTGAATAAATTATAACTTAATTTAAGTTTATGACCTTCCTCGAATTGGCCATGCACATTCATTGAAGCGGATCACTCTCAAAACACAATGGCTCACTATAGAAAGTCAGTTGTCAGGCTTTCGATATTGTGAACTGACAACTCCCCCCATCCGACGCAAAATGGCAACCATACTTAGAAATCTAGGGTTCGTGTTTATATCAGCCTGTGGTATTTGTACTGTCTCACAATCAGCATCGCAAGACTCTAAGTGGCCTCTTAGGTTACGTTTTGTTTTTCTATGTTTCTTGCCAATTCTCAACCCGGGTTGCAAAGTAATGCAACATCTACACGCATGTACATATATATAATATTTTTTTCTAGATGAGTAAAATTCAACTTACGTGTAGGAGGACACGGTGTATTAAGTTTTCTTTCATATGAAGCCTCTACTATTGCTCGATCAGAATATTGGTTTGGTGTCATTTCTGTTGCCTTGGTAACATTAATTAAACACAATATATTGAATTGTACAGGATAAGTGTATTATAGTTACACCGATAGACGCTTATAGTTTCAGAGCTGTATGATGTTCATTCCAATACCATGTATACCCACCACTTACATTTTGCAAAAGCTGCAGTGTTTATTCATATTACAGAGCAATTTATCTAGATGACAACAAACCAACAATTTTACTTTGGATATACTATAAAAGGTAAATTATACATGTATATAGTATTTAAAGAAGGTTTTTACTTGATTTTGTAATTTTTGCTTTTATATTACTACACAATTTTATTCTCGGAGTACTTGGAAAACCATCTTATTTCTACATCTGAAGATTTGTCAAATCTATATATACTTTAATACGGTATCATCGAAATCTTACCTTTATAATTATCTTAATAGAATTAACATTTTTTAATTCTAATGGCTGTTGTTGAATGACTGTAAAGGACAATGAAGCCTGTAATGTTACTCTTTCTAAGATAAAATGATCTTCATATCCGCTTGGTATGGCTAAAAATTAGTGATAATTAGAATATATGGTCGATAAACAAGAATACAAGGGCAAAATAAACTACAACAACAATAAACATTAAACTTAAAAACAACGTCAATAGCCTTGAAATATTATATATGTTGTGTACAAGTTACAATATTGTACGTGTTGCAACATATACAAATAACATGTACATAAGCAGAGGCACCAAAGGGGCATTCTAGTGTCAAAAGTCCGAAAAGGCAACGACAAAACCGGTAAACATGAACAAGAACAGCACAAGGAAACACAAAACATAAAAACAACCGAACAGAAATCAACAACGCGAACTCAAGTCGTAACAAGAGTGAACTCGGGTGCTCCGGAAGAGTAAGCGGTCCCTGCCTGCTATAGCACACCCGCCGCGCTGCCAATTTCCAATTCAGTGTGTCAAATCCGGTAAAGGAAGACAAAACAAAACCCTATGACAAACCGACATCTGCACTCATCTGAGAGATAGAAATCCCATATTTATCTATGAGTACATGGTGTCTACCGTAAAATTTCTTGAGTGAAGACAGCAACCGAGGAGCAACATAACCCTGTGTTAGCAATTTCTGTGTCAAACGTGACGCTCTGCCAAGGAAATCGATGTAACTCCCACAAGCTCTGGAGTAACGAATCAATTGTGATACGTAAACTCCATAAGCTGGAGCGGACGGAATGTTGCTACACACGAAGGGAAAGTTGACGATTGGGAAGTTGAAGTCATCACGTTTGTCATAGAGCTTTGTTGATAGTTTTCCTTGAGAGTCTATTTCGAGATGTAGATCTAAATATGAAGCAGACTTCCTAGAATCCGTTGTGTCCTTTATCTCAAGTTCCGGGGGATATATGAGATGGAGAAAGTCACCAAATCGAGAATTGTTCAGTGAAAGGACATCATCAATATAACGGAACGTGAGGTTAAAAGAGAGAGCTAGTCTACGATCTTTTTTGTCTAGAAGAGATTGTAAGAAGTCTGCTTCATATGAATGAAGAAACAAATCAGCAAGCAAAGGTGCACAATTGGTGCCCATTGGAATCCCTATTGTTAGCTGAAAAACAAGTCCACCAAACTGAACAAATATGTTGTCTATAAGAAAGTTGAGCATGTCGATTATTTGATCTTCTGTAAATTTGTTCTTACTTTTAGACTCATTGATGGCGAAGTAAGTCTTATTATAACCGACTACCAGATATTTGTACCTGCGTTTTCCATTCTTTTTGAAAAAGCTGCGTTTAATCAGCTGTGCCAATCGTGACTTGAGTTGTTCATGTGGAATAGAAGTGTAAAGTGTGGAGAAATCGAAAGTCTTGATGCTGTTGCAAGATGAAACTGATTTAGAGTTAAGAATCTCCATCAGTTCTTTCGAATTCTTCAGGATCCACATTTGATCGACACCATTTCTAGAATAACAACAATCGTAATATTTCTGGAGGCCGGATTTTATTGCCGTCAGTATTGAGGTCAACAGGACTGAAAGAGGTTTAGTGGTACATTTCGATGACCCTGCAATGAAGCGCTGTTTGTATGGATTTTTATGTAATTTAGGAATCCAATACAGGGATGGAATGTCATCATTGTCAGCACCAACAGAGAGCCCGAAGGAGGAAATGACAGATTTATTATTGTCAATAAATTTCTCCTTAGACAATGTTGTAGCTGTGTACGTGCTGCTATTGTTGGTACAACTAACCCCTAATTCAACTGTCAAGCACTCAATATAGTGTTTCTTGCACACAAAAATGATGTTATTTGGTGCTTTGTCTGCAGGTACAACAACATATTTGTCGTGTAAGGTGGACAGTGTTTTTGCAACATCAGCGTTGTTAAATATGGATGTTGCTTTAGTGCTCATTGAGCTCTTCAAAGAATTAATTCGTTTCAAAATCAATAACCTCACAGCTTTAACCCACTCTGACAAAACGTCCGTTTCTTTCTCCTGTTCTTTCTTGGCCCATTTTCTGGCATAGTCTTCAACTGAATCCATAATTGTTTTAAAATTATGGTTCCAGTTGATACGTCTAGGCTCACGGTATTTTGGTCCTTTAGCCAAAACATCGCGAAGTAAATCATTTTCCACGATGTTTAGGTCACCAGTTATAACGTGGCCAGAGGGACTATATTTGAATGGGGACTTTTCACAAGAACAGTCTAGAGGTTTTGCTTTGAGGTCATTGATTTGGAAATCCCGCAACACTTGTTTGTAGTTGAAGACCTTGGGTGCAATAGTGGAAGTATAGGTATAAGAGATGATTGGAATACTTTTATCTTTGAAATAAGGAGGAATATGTGCCGTAACAGATTTATGATGTAGAATATTTCCTAAATTTATGGCATTTAAACCTTTGTTTAAAAAGGGTAGTGAGAGAGAAAAGAACGGTTGTCTTTGCTGTTTTCGTGTGGAACTCCAACAGAAATGTTGCAACATGTATGGTGCCATTGTACAAGTTGCCACATGTACACCGTTAAACTTTGACATGAGTTTATCCTTATAAGCCATTTGTACAAATTAAAACCAATATCATTAAAAAGTCTGTACATGTGCAACATGTACAGAAAATGGTGTACACGTTGCAACTTGCATGATTGCACCATACATGTTGCAACATGTACATTTCATTTGTACACGTTGCAACATGTACATTTTATTTGTACACGTTGCAACATGTACAAAATTGCAACTTGTACACAACGTATATACAATGTACAATACAAAGCCTTTGCCAAAAAATAAACGTAGAGGGTGATGCTTTGATACATGTATAGATGGGAGTTTTAGAGATAAGTTTTGCCTGCTACGTGTCGATTCCAAATAATTTCTATAACACACAACGTTTGATTTGTATATAAATGATTTCTGATCGATAGATTTTTGGGAAAATAGTAGCACATGACATTCCATAAAAAAAATCGCTTGCCAGTGGACATTAAATTGTTAAAACAGTTTTCTAAAAGCTTTCGAAGGAAAGGACTGGCAATATATGACCATTCTTTAATTAAATTCCTCCTAAGACATTTGGAATACGGAACTATAAAAAACAGTAATTGCACCATGGATGTAGATTGTGCCAAAAGTTTCTGAATTTTGAAACTTCCTCTAGGAGTTGGGCAACGTACTAGTAGGTAGACTAAGGGCGTGTAGATTTTTCCAAAGGTTTCAAAATTATGAAAATGCCCCTAAGACCGCAAATATGTGTCTGCCAAATGTTAAGTTACATTGGATTCGGTTAAAACCTAACCCTAAACCATGTATGAATAAACTTATTTTTTTATTGAACAATTTGCTGGTTTAAAATATAACTGTCATAACCAGCAGCAAGTCTAACAACAAGATTGCTAAACGTAGCCAATGTCCCCCGCCGCCGCATTAAAGTTGAAAATAAACTTAATTTTAAAAGATTAAATGCCTTTGCGATATGATTACCTACATATCATGACAAACAATCCTACAAAATTTCATCAAAATCTGAGCTCACAAAGTGTTCTTATAACCTAAAATGAACAAAGTCGATAAAGTCCCATAACTCCTACAAAATTTGTTGAATCAAAATGGCGATGCGATATGATCAACTACATATCATGACAAACAATCCTACAAAATGTCATCAAAATCCGTTGAGCGGTCGCAGAGAGGTTGAGCTCACAAAGTGTTCCTATGACCTAAATACAAATGACAACAAAGTTCCAGACAATAAATTTTGCTACGCCTGACGCGCGTTTCGTCTACTTAAGACTCATCAGAGGCGCTCTACCAAAAATATTGAAAATGCCAAACACTGTATGAATATGAAGAGCATAGAACAGTATAACCAAAAATACAAACAGGGGAACCAAATTATTACTAAGATATTCAACCTATGTCTGGGGTAGGAAGAACCTTAGGGTTCAAACAATTTTGAAATTTAGACGGATAATTTAAAGCTTTGATGTATTCTCCAACTCAAAAGTGTTGGTGACGGAGCGGGCAAAATGAACAAAGTCGATAAAGTTCCATAACTCCTATTAAATTTGTCGAATCAAAATGGCGGTGCGATATGATCAACTACATATGATGACAAAAGTCCTACAAAATTTCATTAAAATCCGTTGAACAGTCTCAGAGGAGTTGAGCTCAAAAAGTGTTCATATGACCTAAAATGAACAAAGTCGATAAAGTCCCATAACTCCTACAAAAATTGTCGAATCAACATGGCGGTGCCATATGATTAATTACATATCATGACTAAAAATCCTACACAATTTAATAAAAATCCGTTGAGCAGTCGCAGAGGAGTTGTGCTCACAAAGTATTCCTATGACATAAAATGACACAAAGTCGATAAAGTCCCATAACTACTATCATATTTGTTGAATCAATATGGCGGTTCGATATGATCACCTACATATCATGACAAACAATCCTACAAAGTTTTATCAAAATCCGTTGAGCGGTCTAAGAGGATTTGAGCTTACAAAAGTGTGACGGATGGACGGACGAATACCACTACTAGGTCCGTCCGTCGCGTTGCGGTGGGGGACAAAAATATCTAACAATTGATAATGCTCATTTTAGTCCCAGTTTGTTTTTTTCTGTAATTTTCCTCTTATACTATCAACACAAGAATAGCGTGTGTGTATATATATGCTGCATGCATATGGCTGCTTCGACTAGTTCACAATTTCTTTATAAACTTCGAAATGCATATTTTAATAGCTTCTCGTCAGAGGCATTAATTTACAATTTGATAATATTTATTTTGTTGTTTTAAAGAACCATCGTAGGTTACAAACGGTTCGTGTTAAATTTCTACCCCTGACAAGAGGTTCTGTACAAAGAGAGATAATATTTATTTTAAATAAAGTATGTTGCACTGTGGCTTGTGTATAAATAAAATAGATAAATAAATGGATGGTGAAGCCACATTTAAAAGGTAAAAACTAAATAAGAAATACAAAGAAATAAAACCTTTAAAACAAATAAAACAAGAATGCCCAAATTTTCGGACATAAAGTCCTTCTTCAGGGGCTAAAAAGTAAAAAGGATGTTCACACATCGACTGACGAGGACAGAATGACATAAAATTGACTCGAAGAACATCATGTGGTATTTTGATCCTGAACTTGATGACTAATTTATAAATATTAAGAAAAGGTCTGTCTTTTTACATTCATACCAAAGGGTTGAAAAGTGCCTAAAAAGTTGATTATTCTTTGCTCAAGAAACTGTCTTTGTTTTTCGCCGGTGCATGTTTCAAGGAGAACGGTCACCTGAATACGTTGGTCCTGTTCCTGACCTAAACAAACAATATATAGATGATGTTTTCGGTGTATCCTCTGATAGTGAAGATGATTTGAACTCGTTCATCAGCTTTGTCTCTTCCTATCATCCTGCCATTCAGTACACCTTTACAATCTCACAAGAGAAACTCTCCTTCCTTGACTTGGAATGTAGCATTCTTAACGGCAGAATAGAAACGTCTGTGTTCTATAAACCCACTGATGCACACTGCTACCTGAACTACCAATCTTGTCATCCCCAGAGCTGCAAAAATGCCATTCCTAGGTCTCAATTTCTGAGACTTAAACGTATTTGCAGCAATGAGGATGATTTTAAAGTTCAAAGCAGCACTATGAAATCATTCTTTGTCAAAAGGGGATATCCTAACAACGTCTTGGATAAAGCTATCGACTCAGTTTCCCGGGTGACACGATCCAAGGCTTTGGAGCCCAGGTCAAGACGCAAGAATGACCGTATACCTTTGGTACTTACATACCACCCTCATAACATCGTTATACGGAACATTCTGTTGCGCAATTTCAAGTCCATCGTCTTGAAGGACGAACACATGTCGACAGTGTTCGACTCGCCACCCCTGACTGCTTTTCGCAAAGGTAAGAGTTTGAGGCAACATCTTGTCTCCAGCTCATTTGACAAATCCAAGAGACGTCCTCGCTCTGACTTTTCAGGCACCAGGGGTTGTGGTCGATCAATCTGTGTCACATGTCCTTTTACCTGGGAGACTGAAGAGATAGTTGGCCCCTCCAACACCTTCAAGTTGAAGAACGGTTACACCTGCATCTCCGAAAATGTCATTTACGCCATCCGCTGTGCCAAGTGCCTTAAAATTTACGTAGGAGAAACTTGTCGTCGACTGGGTGACAGATTTGCTGAACACAGGAGAAGTGTTCTCAAATGCGACGATTGCCCAGTCGGCCAGCACTTTTCATTGCCAAACCATGGCGTCAAGGATATGCAGGTGACCGTTCTCCTTGAAACATGCACCGGCGAAAAACAAAGACAGTTTCTTGAGCAAAGAATAATCAACTTTTTAGGCACTTTTCAACCCTTTGGTATGAATGTAAAAAGACAGACCTTTTCTTAATATTTATAAATTAGTCATCAAGTTCAGGATCAAAATACCACATGATGTTCTTCGAGTCAATTTTATGTCATTCTGTCCTCGTCAGTCGATGTGTGAACATCCTTTTTACTTTTTAGCCCCTGAAGAAGGACTTTATGTCCGAAAATTTGGGCATTCTTGTTTTATTTGTTTTAAAGGTTTTATTTCTTTGTATTTCTTATTTAGTTTTTACCTTTTAAATGTGGCTTCACCATCCATTTATTTATCTAATATTTATTTTGTTTGTTTAGAACCACCATAGGTCACAAACGGTTCGTATGAAATTTCTAGTTTTGACTATAGACCCTTGACATGAGCTTAGCCTTTATCATGGTGATTTCAATTAAAACAATGTATAAACAAGAATGCTACACGAAGCCAATGTCCACAGCAGCTGCATTAAAATTGAAAATTTACTAAAATTTGCAGAATTAAAATGGCACTGCAATATGATTACTTACATACCTCATGACAAACAATCCTACAAAATTTCATTAAAATCTGCACTCACAAATTGTACCTACGACACTAAGTGAACAAAGTCGATAGAGTACCATAACTTCTACTAAATTTGTCGACTGAAAATGGCGATTCGATATGATCAACTACATATCATGACAAACAAACCTACAAAATGTCATCAAAATCCGTTTAGCGGTCTCAGAGGAGTTGTGCTCACAAAGTGTTTCAATGACCTAAGATTAACAAATTTGATAAAGTCCCATAACTCCTATTATATTTGTCGAATCAAGATAGCGGTGCGATATGATCAACTACATATCATGACAAAAAATCCTACAAAATTGCATTAAAATCCGTTGAACAGTCTCAGAGGAGTTGAGCTCACAAAGTATTCATATGACCTAAAATGAACAAAGTCGATAAAGTCCCATAACTCCTATAAAATTTGTCAAATAAACATGGCGGTGCCACATGATTAATTACATATTATGACAAACAATCCTGCACAATTTAATAAAAATCCGTTGAGCAGTCGCAGAGGAGTTGCGCTCACAAAGTGTTCCTATGACATAAAAAGAAACAAAGTCGATTAAGTCCCATAACTACTATCATATTTGTTGAATCAAAATGGCGGTACGATATGATCATTTACATATCATGACAAACAATCCTACAAAGTTTTATCAAAATCCGTTGAGCGGTCTAAGAGGATTTGAGCTCACAAAAGTGTGACGGATGGACGGACGAATACCATTACTAGGCCCCTCCGTCGCGTTGCGGTGGGGGACAAAAATATCTAACAATTGATGATGCTCATTTTAGTCCCAGTTTGTTTTTTTCTGTAATTTTCCTCTTATACTATCAACACAAGAATAGCGCGTGTATATATATGCAGCATGGCTGCTTCGATAAGTTCACAATTTCTTTATAAACTTCGAAATGCATATTTTAATGGCTTCTCGTCGGAGGCATTAATTTACATTTTGATAATATTTATTTTGTTGTTTTAAAGAGCCATCGTAGGTTACAAACGGTTCGTGTGAAATTTCTAGTTTTGACTTTAGACATGTTAGACCCTTGACAAGAGGTTCTGTACAAAGAGAGATAATATTTATTTTGTTTGTTTAGAACCATCATAGGTTACAACCGGTTCATCTGAAATTTCTAGTTTTGACTTTAGACCCTTGACATGAGCTTAGCTTTTATCATGGTGACTTCAATTAAAACTATGTATAAACAAGAATGCTACACGAAGCCAATGTCCACAGCAGCCGCATTAAAATTAAAAATTTACTAAAATTTGCAGAATTAAAATGGCACTGCAATATGATTACTTACATACCTCATGACAAACAATCCTACAAAATTTAATTAAAATCTGCACTCACAAATTGTACCTACGACATTAAGTGAACAAAGTCGATAAAGTACCATTACTCCTACCAAATTTGTCGAATAAAAATGGCTATTCGATATGATCAACTACATATCATGACAAACAGACCTACACAATTTAATAAAAATCCGTTTAGCGGTCTCAGAGGAGTTGTGCTCACAAAGTGTTTCAATGACATAAGATTAACAAATATTATAATGTCCCATAACTCCTTTTGTCGAACCAAAATGTAGGTGCCATATGATCAACTACATACAATGACAAACAATCCTGGAAAATTTCATATAAATCAGCTGAGCAGTTTCAGAGGAGTTGCGCTATACAAAGTGTTCCTATAACCTCAATAAAGACCCATAACTCCTATAAAATTTGTCAAATCAAAATGGCGGTGCGATATGATCAACTACATATCATGACAAACAATCCTACAAAATTTCATCAAAATCCGTTGAGCAGTTTCAGAGGAGTTGAGCTCAAAAAGTGTTCCTATGACCTAAAATGAACAAAGTCAATAAAGTCCCATAACTCCTATTATATTTGTCGAATCAACATGGCGGTGCCATATGATTTATTACACATCATGACAAATAATCCTACACAATTTCATCAAAATCCATTGAGCAGTCGCAGAGGAGTTGCGCTCACAAAAGTATGAGGGACGCACGGACGTACAGACGGACGGACACACGGACAGACAAAGACCATTACTTGGTCCCTCCATCGCATTGCAACGGGGGTAAAAATATGCTTACTCTCTATTATTGTCAGCGAAATAGGAGAATTTAGCGTGTCTTGGTCTCGCACTTGCATATTTACAATGGTCGATGGATTCTGTGCAGATCTCAGCATCAGTGGTCCAAACTAAAATTAAAAAATGGAAATAAGCTTTAAACAATGCTTTTGTGTGCAATAAAATCTAATATTTTGTTTATTGGTGTACGTTGTAAAACAACAGCGATATTTTAAGACGTATGGTGTGATCGAAATATAAATTGTTGCAGTATGGTAGATAACTCATAACCTTCTCAGAAATTATTGAATCTTCCTCTGTGAATGAGTTAGTAAAATTTGGGGTTGAAAAATTGCACCAAAGAGACCTTTTGAGTGTTAGAGTAATTTGTGAGCTGATTAACCCCTTTCTTTTATAGCGTTCATGCATGGGTATCATAGAGGGTGAATAAGTGGGCTCATGTTTTTTGACCTCGTAACACTTAGCAGCTTAATTAAGAGATACGCACCTGCAATGAAAGTAATTAGATGTTCCTAAAATGTTCTCTTTTGTTAGAAAAACACAAAGTTAAATCAAAGAAAAAAAAAAAATATGTTCACGAGTTGGTTTTAAAGATATATGGGTTTTAGAATTAGCAGGGAAATCGGACTTTTCAGGATATCTATTGATATAACATTGAAACAGTTTTTGACCTATTAAGCATGGAAATAATAATTAAATCTTGCTGAAATTTGTTACAGGTAACTAGTTAGACATGATATTATAAATAATGAAAAGAAAATAGGGGGTCGATAGGTAAATTTATTCCCATGCTTTTTAATGGATAAAGGAAGAGGATATCAAAAAAGTATTCAAAATATTCAAAACCACAGGATCGTATCGCCTTAACCATGTTAACATCAAATGATGATAAATTGGATATTTTTGAATACTTGAAAGAAAAGGCAGGTAGGATCGGAAAACTAGCTATTGTTGTCCCTTTTTTGGCTATTAACATAGGGATTTTTTACGTACAATAAGCATAGCAAAAGCTGGCTTAATGTGTTCAGTCATATGGCTTTCTATATTAAATATGCCCTGACAACCCCGTGCAACATCCCATTTAGCAACCTAGTGTCACAACTTGATCGTTCTGTGGTATGAGCCCTAACCTGTCGCCGAAATGTTCAGACCCAGACCTTAGTCGCTGCTTTCGACAATATGTTCTATACTGTGAGTCTGTATGCCACTCGGGAGCCGTAAGGGATGTTTTAACAGATAAAACTGTCGACGTTAGGAAAAAAACTGACAAAAATCAACATACAGTTGAAAAAACCTGCATTTTAAAGTCATGACAAAATTTCAAATTTACACATTGTCTGTCTATATGTCAGTTTCTTCGTTCTTTTGTCAGTTCTCAATGTTTTGTTTTGATTGTGTAAATACTAGTAGAAAATTTCACTACTGAAACGAACAAAACCTACTTGACAACTACTAGATTTACTGGAATCTCAATTTGTCCAGTATTTCAAAAAATCAGTATAAATTCAGTATAATCTTCTGCCAGTGAATCAAGTAAAATCAAGATCGTGTCCAGTAAAATTAAGGAGGCTCGCGGGTCTAAATTTGCGCATCTTTTTTGCGCAACAGTATTGTATCGGTAAATCCCTCCAATGACTGTACACCGTCACTGATTACATTAAACAACAAACTTTCAGTGTAAATTTGAAGAAATTCTATTGTTCAGTTCTTTCTTTATGCCGTGTTTTACATTGAAATCCTCATTTTCTTTGTATTTTGTTTGAAAATTGGCAAAATTCCAACAGTTTTTTTTTCATTTTTTTAATTGCACAGTGATCCCCCTTTTTATTGATTCGATTTAAAGAATGCATTAAAACACACATTCTTTGTAAATTTGAAGAAATTCTGTTGTTTAGTTTTTTTCTATATAAGTTTTAAAAGATAGAAAATAGTCTATTTTGAGTACCTTAATAGCGGGCTTAAATGAACGGTGACCCCCATTTTTTATTGCATATTTTTGATCCATACATAAAGGACTATAAGTGTGTTAAATTACAGAAAAATCTTTAATTTCAAATTTAAACCCTCGAGCCCCCTTAAGGGTAAAATCACTGGACACTACTGGATCGGCATTGAAGATAAACTTCTGAAATTAAATGCAACTCTTTACACTACTGAACAATTAACAAGTTCAGTGTTAACATGACTTGTGACGTCAAGTAAATAGCTTTCTTTCAAGATATTTTTTTCTTATCTAGTGCACGCATGCTGCTCTTCAATCGTATTGCTGGACTTGGATTAGAAGAGAAGGGGCAAATGCCAAATCGTAGACAATTTTAAGAATTAATCTATGGAAATGGTGAAATTACGTATAACACATTTTTAAAAATTCTTTGTAAAATTTCGATCCCACACTTACATAAACAGAACTAAGTCCAAACTCCGTTTGTAAGGTTCGCGGTATGTTTTTGTTCCTGTGGATAAAGCAACAAACAATATATGTTACTGTGATAATACGGAAGTATTACCTTGACGTTTTAAACCATAAAACTAAAGGGTCATTCACCTTCATTACCGTTCAATCTACGAAAACAAATAATATTGACGATCATATCATAACAACCAACCACAGCACTGCAAGTAGCCCTACACACAATTAATTACCTACGATAAACTGGATACCTAAATTACACAAAGCCCATATACATCCCATTTTATTTTTGCGTCTAGTAAGTGGTCTTTGACCAATATTTCTATTTTTTCGTTTGCTTTGACTACAATGAAAGAATTTATTGTTCGATACAGGGACAAAATTGTTGAAAATAGTGATATAAATCATTTTTGGAATGTCAAACATTCTCTTGATGTTTCGGACAAACTTTGGGCATTTGAAAATACTTTCCAGAGTGTTGACAGCTATTTTCTATCTACCTTGTTTAAAAACATATCTCATAATGGTATTAAAAAGAAATTTGAATATTAAGTTAAATGGTGCTTTGATAAATCTAAAAGTGACTGTTCTAAAGGTTCAAGAGTATTAAGTAAAATACAATACCGAATCGGGTATAATAACGGCTAATTGATTATGCTGTATATCGATATTTAGGAGTAACCTCTCATCAGCAGCATTTGAACCAAAACAACTGCGAGTGTTCTCAAGAGAATTCCTCTACATCTCATACTTCTCGTATATTGCTCTTGTCACAGGTTCTCTCTTGGTGAATTGAACTTTTAACAATTTGATTTTAGAGTGTGTTATTTCTGTGCTTTGTACAATATAAGCCATAGGGGGAAGATTGGGCCCACAAAAACTAGTTTAAACCCGTCACATTTAATATGTGCATGTGCTAATCCATGTATCCTTGTCAAAGCTTTTGTTTGTCCCTGTCATCAATCTAGTGTTTGTTCAATGCCGAGAAATAGGCCTTGCGTTGATAATTTAGGGATTGGTTTTGAATCTGATGTATTGTATTTTTAGTCTTGTGCCAATGCAAGACGGTGAGCAGCGAACTCTGGTCATGTTGAAGACTGCTGGCTGTTTTCCATTGTGAATTTTTTTTAAATTGTCGTGCCGTTTTTTATGTTAGTTGTGTCGCGTACACATATTCAACTTTTCTACATCGTCTATTGGTATTATATCATATATTATTAGATGCCTTTTTATGTTTACCGAGTTTGTCTTGGTACTTACTGATTGGTCTGATATTTCAGTTAAGTAGTATGGGTTGAAGCAGCCTTTTCCTGATTGGACACAGTATTGATCCTCAAAGACAGGGCCAAGATCATCGGCATCAAGAATTGAAATAAATACTCCTGTAGTTGATGTTCGAGATAATGATCTATTTGATGGTATATCCTAAATATCATAATGCAAATCTCAGATTTTCAATAATATAATTGTTAAAGCTATAAGAAGGTCAGTAATATAGTTATATTGTAGGTTAAAACCACAAAAGCTGCAACAATTAATGATATATTGAACAGTTGCTGAAACATATAAGATGCCACTTTTCACCATGCTTTTTTCAGTTCAAAAGATGTATTTATTGTATAACTTGTACAGCATTTTGATGTTTACAAAACTGCCGTTGGATTCATGATTCATTGAATGTGGCACATCTATAATAACGGCAAGTTCACACAGGACATCACGCGTAATAAACAACCCATAAAACGATGGTTTAAGTATGCAATTTTAATCGAATATTAACTAGTTTTTGTGTTAACTTTCGGATGTTTACACCTATTTTTTTTTATATTAGCCAGTGTACGGGTAAAAACAATTCGAGCTGGGATAATAAATCTCAAATTGCTAAGAAGCAAAGAGGATACACGCATACATTTCTCAAAGGAGAAATTGAGAAATGTTTACAGATGCAGTTTTACAGTTCCTGGATTATCTTTATACATCTGTGTAGTGCTACCTTTATATATCTGCTAAAAGCTATCAATGTAAAAAGCTAGGAAGGATGAAGTGGTTGAGCAGATGTTACATCCTTTTTCAGCTCACATCATGAACGTGTGATATCCCGAGCGTTGGCGTCGGCATCCACTTACAGAAGAATGGTTAAGGTCCATACCAGCATACAGACAAGTGCCAAATCAACCATATTGGTATGATAGATGAATCTAGTGATGTTTAGCACAATTCAAGCCTGTTTCTTGCTGTGACCTACATTTTCTACATGAATGACCACTTATTGAAGATAAGTTTACTTTGCCGCCCGCTTACAGGCAAGTGCCACATCGGTAGGTGAACCTATAATGATGCTAAGTTCAATGCATGTTTCGGATGCTGGCTTTAACTTATTTTCTGCATGGGTGACAACATACAGAAGAATGGTTAAAGTCCATTACCGCCCATTGCCGCTTACAGACAAGTGTCACATTCACCGTATTGGTATGTAGGTGCACATAGTGGTGATCAGGAAAACATATGCTAGCAGTGACCTATATTTTCTACATGAATTATCCCTTTGGATTTGAGTCCATTCCCGTTTATCGACAATACTGCATAACGAGACAAGCTTCGTGATCGATAGATTACCTATTAAAAGTGATTGTTATATATGATTAATATGCATATGAATGACGAAACAAATCGGTCTTGGTGCACAAGTTTGATAGAGAAAAACTAGAGGCTCCCAGGAGCCTGAATTGCTCACCTGATCTCTTATGCTAAAGCCTCTTACCTAGTGTGCAACATGGTCAGGTACTTGGTAAGTAACATTAAAGAAACTAGTTAGGATAGAAAACACTTTTAAGATCAACAATACTAAGTTTACAAAGCTTTCTATTTGAAAAAAAAACCAAAACAAACAAGTTAAAATCGATAGAAAAATCAGTTAATGGGGAATAACTCTTAAACGGTTCATCTGACAATTTTGACCCTGAAATCATTTTTGTAAATCTCAATAAGCTGAACAATTTTGCAATGGTAACTTTTCTTCTAGCACTTACAGTTTTCAAGATAAAGTCCAAAAACTGTGAAAATGGTCAATTTTGACGATTAAGGGGAAATAACTCCTATAAGGAGTCATTCCACAACTTTGACTCAATGGAGAGTTTTGTAGAGCTTTTGGTGCTGAAGAAGGGAAGTTGCTTCGGATTTTCTCTATCTCTTATATTTTTTGAGCTATAAGCTAAAAACTATGGTCTGACCACCCTGTTCTATTTTTGGTTACGGCAGCCATGTTGGTTGGTCGACGTTCACAAATTTCACAAACTTGGTAGAGGACATCCTTAAGATCAAGTGTACAAAGTTTCAAAGCAATCCCATCAGTGGTTTCAGAGAAGAAGATCTTTGAAGAAAAGTTAACGACGGACGACGGACGGACGCCTAACGATCGGGTCAGGTGAGCTAAAAAACTGCTTATGAATTGAATTTAAACTAATGACAAAGCTACTACATTGTTCTTATACCTAGTTAAGGACCGTTCAATATTTATCAAAGTACTGGGCTGGTACAATTTTTTCCCTCTTCAAAATATATATGTACAGACACACCAGTAAAAAAAAACATAAGGCCCAGTTTATTGTCAAAGCAGAAAAAAAATTGTTGCCCAGCAAAAGATCTTCCTTTTTAATTAAGACCCAGGTCCCTTCAGTTACTGGTAGGATGTCGAGAAGTACTGAGACCATATTATTCACATTCATATCTTCAATCATTCAAAGTCTAAACAAGGTGTTGAAATACATTTAATTGTTTTTTTTAAACAAATTAATGATAAACTAGAGGCTCCCAGGAGCCTGAATCGCTCACCTGATCTCTTATGCCAAAGTTTGAATAAATTTCACAAACTTATAAGTATACAAAGTTGCAAAACAATCCTTTCAGTGGTTTCAGAGAAGATTTTTGGAAATCAGTTTAAATTAATAGAAAAAAACAGTTAAAGGGCAATAACTCCTTTAAGGACCTTTTGATGCTGAACAAGAAAAGTTGCTTCGGATTTTCTCTATCTCTTATACTTTTCAAGTTATAAGCCAAAAACAATGGTCTGACCCCCTGTTCTATTTTTAGCAATGGCGGCCATGTTGGTTGGTCGACATGTATATAATTCACAAACTTGGTAGATTCATCCTAAAGATCAAGTGTACCAAGTTTCAAAGCAATCCCTTCAGTGGTTTCAGAGAAGAAGATTTTTGAAAATCAGTTAAAATAAATGAAAAAAAAAAAAAAACAGTTAAAGGGGAATAACTCTTAAATGGCTGATCTGACCATATTGACCCTGAAATCATATTTGTAGATCTGAATGAGCTTAACAATTCTGCAATGCTAACTTTTCCTCTAGCTCTAACGGTTTTCAAGATATTGTCCAAAAACTGCAAAATTGGTCAATTTTGATGATTAAAGGGCAATAACTCCTATAAATAGTCGTTTCACAATTTTGACTCAAAGGAGAGATTTGTAGAGCTTTTGATGCTGAACATGAAAGGTTGCTTCGGATTTTCTCTATCTCTTATACTTTTTGAGTTATAAGCCAAAAACAATGGTCTGATCCGCCTGTTCTATTTTTAGCAACGGCGGCCATGTTGGTTGGTCGACGTGTATTTAATTCACAAACTTGGTAGAGAACCTCCCTATGATCAAGTATACCAAGTATCAATGCAATCCCTTCAGTGGTTTCAGAGAAGAAGATTTTTGAAAATCAGTGTAAATTTATGGAAAAAAAACAGTTAAAGGGGAATAACTCTTAAACGGCTGATCTGACAATTTTGACCCTGAAATCATTTTTGTAGATCTCAATGAACTTAACAATTCTGCAATGCTAACTTTTTCTTTAGCTCTAACGATTTTCAAGATATAGTCCAAAAACTGCAAAAATGGTCAATTTTGATGATTAAAGGGCAATAACTCCTATAAATAGTCGTTTCACAACTTTGACTCAATGGAGAGATTTGTAGAGCTTTTGATGCTGAACAAGGGGGGTTGCTTCGGATTTTCTCTATCTCTTATACTTTTCGAGTTATAAGCCAAAAACAATAGTCTGATCCGCCTGTTCTATTTTTAGCAACGGCGGCCATGTTGGTTTGTCAACATTTATATAATTCACAAACTTGGTAGAGGACATCCTAAAGATCAAGTATACCAAGTTTCAATGCAATCCCTTCAGTGGTTTTAGAGAAGAAGATCTTTGAAGAAAAGTTAACGGCCGGACGGACGACGGACGCTTAACGATGACAATAGCTCACATGACCCTTCGGGTCAGGTGAGCTAATAAAAAACAGTTAAAGGCAATAACTCCTGTAAGGACCTTTGCGGATTTTTCTCTATCTCTTATACTTTTCGAGTTATAAGCCAAAAACAATGGTCTGACCCCCCTGTTCTATTTTTAGCAACGGCGGCCATGTTGATTGGTCAACGTGTATATCATTCACGAACTTGGTAGAAGACATCCAAGAGATCAAGCATACCAAATATCAAAGCAATCCCTTCAGTGGTTTCAGAGAATAAGATTTACGAAAATCAGTTAAAATTAATGGAAAAAAACAGTTAAAGGGGAATAACTCTTAAATGGCTGATCTGACAATTTTGACCCTGAATTCATTTTTGCAGATCTCAATTAGCTTAACAAATTTGCAATGCTAACTTTTCCTCTAGCTCTAACGGTTTTCAAGATATTGTCCAAAAACTGCAAAAATGGTCAATTTTTACGATTAAAGGGCAATAACTCCTATAAGGAGTGGTTTCACAACTTCGACTCAATGGAGAGATTAGTAGAGCTTTTGATGCTGAACAAGGAAAGTTGCATTGGATTTTCTCTATCTCTTATACTTTTCGAGTTATAAGCCAAAAACAATGGTCTGACCCCCCTGTTCTATTTTTAGCAACGGCGGCCATGTTGATTGGTCAACGTGTATATAATTCACAAACTTGGTAGAGGACATCCTAGAGATCAAGCATACCAAATATCAATGCAATCCCTTCGGTGGTTTTAGAGAAGAAGATTTTTGAAAATCAGTTAAAATTAATGGAAAAAAAACAGTTAAGGGGAATAACTCTTAAATGGCTGATCTGACAATTTTGACCCTGAAATCGTTTTTGAAGATCTCAATGAGCTTAACAATTCTGCAATGCTAACTTTTCCTCTAGCTCTAATGGTTTTCAAGATATAGTCCAAAAACTGCAAAAATGGTCAATTTTGACGATTAAAGGGCAATAACTCCTATAAGGAGTCGTTTCACAACTTCGACTCAATGGAGAGATTTGTAGAGCTTTTGATGCTGAAAAAGAAAGGTTGATTCGGATTTTCTCTATCTCTTATACTTTTTGAGTTATAAGCCAAAAACAATGGTCTGACCCCCCTGTTCTATTTTTAGCAAGGGCGGCCATGTTGGTTGGTCAACGTGTATATAATTCACAAACTTGGTAGAGGACATCCTAAAGATCAAGTATACCAAGTTTCAAAGCAATCCCTTCAGTGGTTTCAGAGAAGAAGATCTTTGAAGAAAAGTTAACGGACGACGGACGGACGACGGACGACGGACGGACGACGGACGCCTAACGATGACAATAGCTCACATGACCCTTCGGGTCAGGTGAGCTAAAAAGTGACTGCCTGGTACAGGTTCAATTCTAAATTTTTTTATGCCCAGCTGAAAAAGGCACAAAAACTCTTTGCTCCGTATACAATTGCACCGGCCCAGAAATTTGATAAATATTGAGCGGTCCCTTATATTTATACTTACGAATGCAGATACAACCAAATTGTATCCAGATATATTTCTAGAACTTGAGCTTTCAAAATCAAGATGGTTTTTGACTGTGATATGTCCCGTGAGAGACGATATGGAAAACAGGTTTGTTGATTCACTCTAGCAAATATAAAAGAAACATAATGTAGAGCTATAATTTAGAAAAGTATCTTGAACATAAAAATTGCAATTTTAGACAGTTAATAACCAAATTTAGATTTAGTGACCATTCTCTTGGCATTGAAGTTGGTCGCTACACAAGAATTCGAAGGGAACAAAGACTATGTAGAAAATGCCAAGTCTTAGATGATGAAAAACATTTCTTTTTTGATTGTGAAATAAATGCCTCTTTACGAAAGGATTTTTTGGATGAATTAAAATACTACATAACCTCTTTCGAAAGACTGGACACTCAAAATAAATTAATTAAAATATTGTGCCCCTTTACAGAACTTGTTTGTCACACTGGAGTCTTTATTAAACAGTCGTTAGAACTGAGAGCTTCAGACCCTGGTCGGACAGGTTCCTAATTTGTATATTTTTTTATACTCGTACATTGTCATAGATGCTTATATGGATCGATCATTTGTTTTTATTCAAATTGATCTATACATGTGACTTTTATTTCAGCTTGTGCGTTTTGTATTATTTGTATGTTGCTTTAGTCCTTATGGACGTAATTATGCTAATAAAGATTTCTTTTAATGACTTAATATATAAACTGATAATAAATATGTCATATTAAAAAAGCATATATTTGCCAAGACACGTTTTATTGACAAAAAATGTATTAAGAGTTCGAGACATTTACAAAAGACAATGCCAATGATTTGTAATTCATACTTGCTTTCGTAATCGACATACATCCTTACCGTTTGATATAGAAAGAATGATACATAACAATGCTATAAATTTCTAATCTCACTCATTAAATTTAGAAATTTATTTATCGATGACAACTCAAGTTTCAAAACAGACAAATATTTTTTTTTCATTTCAATTAAATCTTTTATATCGGAACGTGCATATTCTTACACGCATGAGAAATGATGGTTTATTTCAAGTGAAGTGGCATGTGACTGTGTTTGTATTTTACGCCCTTGCAACGCTATATAGAAAATTCAAAGGCGATGAACATGAAAAGGATGACAAAATGAACATGAAATGATGACGAGAAATGAATTATGGGGATGGAAAGGGAACAAAGGAACTGCAAATTTTAAAAAACACAAGAAAAGGATAGATTAGTAGGGACAGAAATTTAAGCCTATGTGGTGCACTTCTTGGCGGTCCAAAAACGCATCTTTAACGTGCATGAAGTGTTGTCCTCTCCACACACATTGGCCCATTATCATTTGCGATCAGGTATTCCACATTCCTGACGACCCCGGCATTCATTATGACAGGGCTACTTGATTCAACCACCTGGGGCACACATTGCAGTCGCTTTAAGGGCTAAAAGTCCTAACCCGGTGGCAGGTTTAATTTCTGATGGCTCTTTAGTGGACTTTTACCGACAAGCTTAGCGCTGCTGCGTGCCTATTTGCCTACCAGCCCCACACGGGACTACTATACATGTGAATATATCTGATGTACTAAAAAACAAACTTACCGGGCTACCTGTAATGATCTCAAATATGATAACGCCGTTAGAACCACTATCAAGATCTGTGGCAGAAATATTTTGGTAAATCGTTGTTCCTATGGGCATCAACTGGAAATAAACATTCACAATTAATCTTGGAAAATACATTATATATCGATATGGATATAGACAGTGGTTCAGCGTACCAAGAATTCATTAAAGACTTGAAATATTTTATTGTATGTGTTTTACTTGGAAGTCAAGGACTTCCAAAGTATAGTAATTAATCCATCCACGTTTTTTCTCGAGACCGACGTACAACCTATTCTATTGTGCATTCGCTCTCCGATAGAAGTGTGTTGATTTTTTTGGTCAACAAGCTTTCTTATCTATGTTAGTACAACCCCTTATTATTACTTGATTTGTTTATTTATTTCGTTTTAAATGATGATATAGTATTTCTATATTTTTCATAACCTGTAAAAAAACTACATTTTGTCTATCACGTGACTTTAGTCACTTGTGCGATGGGGGAAAATATATTTTAGCGGGAATATACAAATTATAGAAATTAATACCATTAATGCTTTATATAAAAGATGAGATAATTAAACTAATGATTTTCTCAGATAAAAGTTACCGAAAATACATGTATTTTATCGATTTCATATCGTTGTAAGAAATCATGCATGGTTCATACATAAATAAATTTAGTAATTGCTTTCTTCTGTCGTAAAGTTATAAACCACAACACAAATCGCTTGCCTTCTTTCAAATGTGACTTCCAAGTACACGGTACCAACGGTACTTTGATTTTCATATCTAGTAGTGAACGTAAAAAGCTATAATTTTACTACTTACTGTTTATATCAAGTTCACACCTACATGTCAGACCTTACTTTTGACTACATGGGCATTCGTTATTGACGAATTTGATTTGAATAAATGAATGGGATATTTCACAAATTACGTTACCCCATTTAAAAGAGCAGCAAAAATAATAAATAAGAAAATATCCCCCACCCCCACCCCCGCCGTAAAAAAAAAACCAAAAAAAAAAAAAAACCCCAAAAAATCATAAAAAAATAATAAAATAAAAACACAAAAAAAACGGAAAACAAACAAATAGTGTAAAATTACAAAATAAGCGTAGCGAATTGTTTTGGTCTCTATAGTTTTATATCTTTACACCTCGCTAATCTATAGTATGTGAGGATATACAGTAAGATTATTTCAATATTGTTTCTACGTGAACCTACCTCGCTTATTGCAGTGTTGTATGGTGTCCCGATGAATGTTGGCGAATTATCATTTATATCAACGACATTAATTCGTACTGTATAAACAGTAGTTCCGATTTCTCCATTCTGTAATAATAAGATGAAATTTTATTAAATTGTTCACCAATGGATTCATTATACCACTGCATATACATGAACTCATCCTGTCTGTCCGTACGTTTGCCTGTCTGTAGAAAGTACATTGGAAAAGTACATGTAAAGATGTAACATCATGTTGGTACTGGATCAGATGTCACTCATGGGAGATAATTTGACTTTTTTGTGAATTGCTCAAAGTATTCCTTGTTTTTTTTATGTTTTGTTTGGTAACTTTAAACATAAGCGCACCAGTTTTAGATAAAACACCAACCATAATTGTGAACGCTGATAAAAAAGCTGTATATGAGGGTCTAGTTTTAGCCAGAAGAGTTACAAACAATTAAAACAGTAAAATGAAAATATTGTATCATTATTATATGTCGATATTGGATTATCATCGGTGCTAGATTCGGCTTCCCTGTTCGAACATGTTTTGGTTTTGTGAACTTTTCTTTAAATACTTTTGGTTTTGACCTTTCAATGTATTGAATCAAATGCTGCTGATGGGAAGTTTCTCTTTGAAATGTGCAAATATAGTATAATCAATTTAACTTCTTAAAATGACTACTTACTACGCCGCCTCGACAAACGAGTAAAAATTCAACCACGTTTAGATCGTCGTTTGTTGTTGGACTTGGGCCCTATAATATTGATTGAAAGAAAACAGTAACATGTGCGAATTCCTTAGCTTCAGCATAAGGTATATGTGTCCTATGAATATATTGCTGAAAAAGATGAGTTATGAGCATAAACGTATGAAGAGACTGCAT
Organism: Arcuatula senhousia; assembly: GCA_963971305.1. Lineage (NCBI taxonomy): Eukaryota > Metazoa > Mollusca > Bivalvia > Mytilida > Mytilidae > Arcuatula > Arcuatula senhousia. Next base: position 44,422,677 of record OZ020307.1, on the reverse strand, counting down.
GCGCCATTTATTGTCCCCCAAAATTGTAACGGACACTTCATATATATGTTCACCTTACAAAAATCTGAAGTAATCCTTAAACTAGAAAAATATAAGTAACTTCCATACAATTGTTCAATCAAGATTACTTTACTCCCAGACATAGACTTAAGTCATGGTTTCGGATTTGGCAACTTAGTTGATAATCGAACTTGGTAGATACAAGAATATACCAAGAGAACAAAGATTTTGTAAATCATGCAAAATAATTGATGATGAAGCTCATTTCTTCTTTCATTGTCAAATTAATAATTATATAAGAAAAACATTTATTGACTCAATACAAAAACAATATGCTAATTTTAACCAGCTTGAAACTATTGATAAATTGATTTTTGTACTTAACCCAAATATGGATGTTTTGCCCACGGTTGTTGATTTTATAAAGCAATAATTTGAGTTGCGACAATGAGATCCACATTGGTCAAAGTCATACATATTTGTAAATACAATATAATGTCTTTGTATGTAGAGTTACATGTTCATTGTTTTTTGTATGTTTTTACACGTATATTTGTATTTGCTTAACCTCTTTGAGGTTTTATTATGTAATAAAGTATAAAGATAATCTTTGCTGATTGTATACAATACAGGATTTAAAACTTGGAGCCTGGAACCATGTCACAGACTACAGACTTCAACTGTTGTATAGATTGTTGACTCGTATAGTTAGAGCCTTTCAGGTATTAAAAAATATATAGATAAACCTTTCGAAAGTTTGCTATTTTCGATACGATTTTGCGGAAAAAGCGGTTTTGGTTCTTTCTCTTGTTTTTGTACAGGATAAGTATACGCAATGTATAAAGCAATATGTTCATTAAGTGTTTTAAGATTTGTGAACAAATGACAAAGATCAACGTCTTTTAAAGAACAGCATTCTAGATGGTCCAATAAAATTCTTAAATAAAAAGGAAAAAAGGGTGTATAGAGTTGTTAATCCATAGCATCTGGAACATATGTTAAAGTCAGCAGCAATCACAGATACATACGTCTCTATCCAAAGGTTGGTTTAGAACCAAGAAGCTTCTTTCACTATAACCAAACTCAGATGAGTTCAAAGTACGTGATTCGACGGTGAAATATTCTTGAGCATTAAAGTTATTGGTCTGTTGAATGATTAGTGTCACTCCTCCATCAGTAACACCGTTCAAGATTCCATTTATCGTTGTGTCAACGAGTGCTGGAAATAAATTTAGGTAATCTGTTTAGTCTAGCTATATAGATTACATGTACGAGTAAATGAGTAGAAGGGTCTAGTCATGAAAACTCGTAGTTCTTGTATAATATATTTTTTGAATAGCAAAATAATCCACACATGTAATAATTGAATTAAGGATGTTCGCTACTATTATAGAAAATAAATAGATTTCAAATTCGATTTCTCAAATTAAAAAATAATAGTTAAGGGTATAAAATAAGCAAAACAATGTGATAGGTTCGTGACCTTGTTTTCAAAATAATTGACGTTAAAGTTTTGGCGGGAAAAGGTTTTCTCTGACTTTTTCATAGGTTTAGCATTAGCTCTTTTTTCCTGTTAAAACCCGTGACAGAATAAAAAGGATTTGATAAAACTTTGTAAATCAGTCCTTTATAATATACTTAAGGCATTTATAAAAAGAAAATAGGGGGTTTGTGGGCAAAACATTTAACCCTCTTTCTATGGTAAAAACCCGAGGATTCCGACAAATCACAGACATCCCCAAACAAGACTAGCAAGCATCCTTAAAAGCTAAATGTAGTGGACTTATTGTTCTAGAAGCTTACTGTTTTATGATATTGGGTTTATTACAATATCTACAAATATGTGGATGCCCCAACATAGACGTACCTCCTGAACTTGATTCTTGAACAGATGCAAGTATGGTTAAATTCTGTGGTTGTCCGTTCCCTCTTGTGCAAGCTAAATTAAACAATTGAAATGTCAAGAATAACTTAACTAACTAATAAAATGAGATACTTTTAAGCATTATCAATCACCAATTATTTTTAACTTGTAAAGCCCCTTGTAACATTGGTTCCATGTGTATATGCATGTAATTAGAATCGACAGTTACCTGCTAAAGGAATGATGGATTCTTCCATAAACTAGTTTTCTACATGATTTTAAATGACATTACTTTAAAAATACGAGATCAAATCTATCCCAAATAATCAACCAATCCACCACATGGATTCATTCTCTCTCCTCTTAAAGCATCACTTTGAATTGAATTCAGTGTGCCATACGAATAAATGTTTTCATTTCTGATAGGCAACTTTGACTTTGTTGTTAAACGTTGTTTCAGAGATATTTTTTTGCAAGCCATTAAACTCAATACTTTTTCCATTCATGACAAAGATGCATAAAATTTTGAAAAAATTTGATTTCCAAAATATGATGGAATTCCTTATTGTTGACTGTTAGTTTTATTGTTTTTTTTACTTTACGCATGAAGATGCATAACAATAATCCAAAATTTAAATAGGGGCCTGGGTGGCCGATTGGTCTAAAGCGCTGGTTTAAAAACCACACTATTGATCACCTCTCAGCTGGTGTTCGAGTCCCGTTTGTATTTAACAAAAAGGGACTCCCCACACTGTATGCGATTTGGTTTGTCAGTTACCTGCCCAAGGTCGGTGGTTTCATCCAGGTTATCCGGTTTCCTCCACCATTAAAACTGACCCAGGTGCGTCGAGAAAGGGGGTTAAACACAAACACACACATCATTATCATGAACAAATTTATCTGGCATTAAGGTATTATTTTTTTAATGTCTCTACCTACATTTCACCTCTGTCATGAATCTTTGCAACTTACGAGGTACACTTGCTTGGCCATTTATTGTTCTCAGTTCATAAACAGTCAGCAGGATTGACAGGAAAACAGTCTTTAACGACATTCTGTAAAAACAAGCATGTAAACAGGATGGAATAACACATAGAACGAGCGAAAAGACCAAACAAATTCTACACGTTTGACACATTCGAAAGTCTCGCGTTGTTGGTTTCCGTTCGGTTTATTTTGTGTTTTTTTCGTGCTGTTCATGTTCGTGTTTAATGGTTTCGTCGTTGTCCTTTCGGACTTTTGACACTCTAATGCCCCCCCCCCCATTGGTGCCTCTTTGCTTCTCTCAACTAAAATATATCATTGAGAAATTGCTACTAAAATCTTAAATTAGTTAACAAATAATTGCCAATTAATATGAAATAAAATCGAAGGGCATTGATTGCATGTAGTGTAACAATAGGCTCCATGGAGCCTGAATCGCTCACCTGGTCCTTAAATCATACAGGTGTTCATTAAGGGGACATTTGACAACTTCAACCCAATTGAGACTTTTGTACAGCTTAATGAGCTAAAGGTTAAAGCAAGCAGCAGCTTTTCGCTGTATGCAATAGTTATCATTCTTTAGGGCAAAACATGAAAAACGCTAATTTTATCTTTAAAGGACCATAACCCCTATTAAAAGTCATCTGACAACGTTGACCAAATGGAAACTTTTGTAGAGCTTAATGAGCTGAAGGTGTAAGCAAGCGACAGCTTTTCTCTATCTGCAAGAGTTTCCATAGGGTAAAAAGATGAAAAAACGTCAGACGACGACGACGGACGCCAAGTGACGGTAATAGCTCCCATGGAACTTCGGTCCAGCTCTAGTCCAGGTGAGTTAGAAAAGAATTTCTCGAAAATCGAATTTTTCTTCCAACCGCTTTTAGCCCTAACATTAGTCGAATTTCTTCTTTCATGTCATTTTGTTTGCATTTCTAAACCAATTCTCGTCTGAATTCGATTTTTTTATGATTGGCATTTGAGGATGGAGACTTCCGTCATGTTCGTGTCCACATTACTCCGATTTATTAAGACCATCGAGATTCTCAACAAGAAGTTTTACCATAATAAATTAAATGTACAGTATCTTTGTTATACACGACCTAAATGAACGGATTTTAACGAAAACATTGCCTTTCATTTAGTCGAGACCAAAGGCTAAAAGGGTTTGTCCGTATGCAGGGTATATATGAGAAACTACAAAATTTCTCTCATTGTTTGCCAAAAAGATAGCCATATCACCTATACATTGTCACATTCTTTTAAATCATATTCAAACGTGTTCGTAAATATGCCTCATCACAAACTCAATTGAGGTTATTAAATTTATTAAAAACACGTTAAACACTGAAACTTCTTTTTGTGAATTCGATATTTTAAGCGTATTTTTTTAATGAAGTGATCTGGTAATCCAAGATTTAACCAATAAATCTTTCATCTGTTTTGTTAACCCCATACCTGTCAATTTAATAGGAAGTAGATGAGCGACAGGCCTGAAACCACGATAAAGGCCAATTTTTTAGGCTGTGAAACTAAAAAAATGTTTCAAAGTTTTCTCCCGACAAACACCATCTTATAACCCGGCATTTTACTCTATGAAATCCGGTTGTTAAAGTGACAAAGTTGAACCTACTAAAATTGAAATATAAAACATCAAATTGAAAAATCATATTCTGTCTTGTGTCTAGAAGCTTTGTAAAATGTCAATACAAAACAAGAAAGGTTTCGAAAGGATAACCTTACGATAGGTTTTAGCTAGGTCCGTTTTGCAGACGATACTGGATATTGAAACACCCCACTTGATCGATCGCAAAATTGTAGTTGGGATGTTTAAATAAATTTTAATTATAATAATTAGTGATATTTACATGTATACTCACGCACTGTCCTACAATAATAAAGCTTTACCTCTCAATGTTACTGGTCGACGCTGGCATATGTGTTCTATTCACGTTTAAATGATATAAATACACTTTCAGGTTTTCAGCTTTTTTTAAATTGAATAAACGTTACGGGTTGTTGATCTTGCTTACCGTTTAAAATGGAATGTTAAAAATACTATCTTTATCAACCACTAGGAGGACTTTAATTTCGTTTTTTTATTAATATATGATGTGTAATCCTGTTACTGAATTTCGTGGAAAATCCAAGACGGCCCACACTCTATCATGGTACGACTGCATCGTCACAAAATGGTGAGTTTATTAATTCTCATAAAAATAATAATTTATGCAATTTCAAGTTACCACGGGTACAATTTGAAAATTTTATTTCGTTTAATGGTGCAGAACCCATAATACGTAAATATTATGCTAAAATCTACATTGGAATACAACTAAATGTTTTTGAGGAAGTCCAGTGGTTTCAGAAAGCATCAAAGATTTGTTTTTTTGTAGAAATACTACCTTATCGATCACTGACTAGTCAATACTCAAATCACAAAATACGGCTAAGCCACCACTTTGTTATTCAGTTTGTCAGTTATCTGTCTAAGATCGGTGATTTCCTCTCGGTACACCTGTTAACGACACTTTCGGAACTGATCACTCAATTTAGTCCATGTGTGTCGAAGAAAGAAACGCTCACTCACTTTGAAAATATGCCAAGTACAGAAATCTCTCCGTACTAATTTTAAAATCATCATTATGTCGCTTGACAACAAAATTATACATGCAGTTTGAATGATGCTTGATACTCAGAAGCTCATACAATATTTATTTCTATTTGAACTTAGTTAAATTTAAAAAAAAGTTCGGGCTTCGATCCTCGTCAGGGGTGAAAATTACATGAACCCACTTTCCGACTCTCTATTGCGACAGGTCTCAAGAAACGGAAGGGAAGAAAAAAAGTTGTCTCGATCGTGACGTATATAGGGAGAATAGGCTTACTTGGGATAGTTAACAAAGGCCATACTTCCAAACTGGTCGCTGGAGAGGGATTTTTCGAAGCATTTAGTCTGTTTACCTATCCAGGATAAATAAATATGTTTAAACTTTATTTTTCATCTTTTTTAAAAATAGCATATTTTATTATCGTTAATGTACCTTATTGTTCATGGTTTTTTAAATGTATTGTATTCATTGACAGGAAATGAACGGAATGCAGGCAATGACCCGTACAAAGAAAGCATTATGAGATATATTGTTGTTGGACAGAATAAATTCTGATTCAAAGTTCCAATTGAAAGGTAAGTTTAATTTAACACTAAAGATATAGAAAATATTGTACTGAGGCAGTATCACCTTAAACATGTTGTAATTACATGTTTAGAACAGCTGCTGTAGTAAATTCATGAAATTATAGGATTAACTTTTAGTCTGATTTAAATATTATTGCAATCTTTTATTTCCAAATTTTATGATGACTCATTTAGTCTAAGCAAATGTATACACCTATAGTTTCAATATCCTGAAAGCAAGATCCTAAATGTACAATGTATAAATAGGCGTAACAAACAAAAGTTCAGAAAATGGACGTTACGTAATGTGTATTCTTTCACTCATTTTTGAACGACTGAACAATTTCTAAAAAAAGCCTCTGGAAAACCTGCATAGAATTTCTTTAGTATTTAGATTAACCTTATACCGCTATATGTTAATTTGTCTTCCTGAATCGAACAATTTGGTAATGTCTCGTACTAAACTATATAGTTTTTGGCCTCTGTCATTTATTTTGATTCAAAGACATGCTGTAGTATGAAAGCTTATTTGGGTCACATTATGTGGTGCCACATAAAAAAAAATCAACACAAATCGTTCCCACGATTTGATCATTCGTGGCCACGAATTGTTAAGTAAACAAATCGTTCCCACGATTTAACAATTCGTGGCCACGAATTGTTGAGTAAATAAATCGTTCCCACGATTTAACATATCGTGGCCACGATTTGTTGAGTAAACAAATCGTTCCCACGATTTAACAAATCGTGGCCACGAAAAACAAATCGTTCCCACGATTTAACAAATCGTGGCCACGAGCAACAAATCGTTCCCACGAATTATCAAATCGTAGTCATGAGATACAACTCGTTCCCAAGAATTAAGGAATTGTTCGTGGCCACGAATTGTTAAATCGTGGGAACGATTTGTTTCTCGTGGCCACGATTTGATAATTCGTGGGAACGATTTGTTAAATCGTGGGAACGATTTGTTTAGCCAACAAATCGTGGCCACGATTAGTTAAGTCGTGGGAACGATTTGTTTCTCAACAAATCGTGGCCACGAATTGTAAAATCGTGGGAACGATTTGTTGCTCGTCGCCACGATTTGTTGCTCGTGGCCACGATTTGTTTACCCAACAAATCGTGGCCACGAATTGTTCAATCGTGGGAACGATTTGTTTCTCAACAAGTCGTGGCCACGAATTGTTAAATCGTGGGAACGATTTGTTTCTCGTGGCCACGATTTGATAATACGTGGGAACGATTTGTTGCTCGTGGCCACGAATTGTTAAATCGTGTAAACGATTTGTTTCTCAACAAATCGTGGCCACGAATTGTTAAATCATGTGAAGGATTTGTTTCTCAACAAATCGTGGCCACGAATTGTTAAATCGTGGGAACGATTTGTTTCTCCTGGCCACGATTTGTTAAATCGTGTGAACGATTTGTTTCTCAACAAATCGTGGCCACGAATTGTTAGTTAGTTAGTTAGTTATTGCTTTACTCCCAAGCAGCACGATTTCGGCTATATCTGGGAGATGAACATGAAAGTGGTGATACAATGAAGATGAAATGATGATGAAGTGGAGGAAATGGGGACACAAGGCCAATCGGGTAGGAGAGTTTTGACTGCCACTGGAAAAAGGAGTGATGGGTAGGGACGGGAATTTTCGCCTCCTGCATGGGGATCCTACGGGTCTTACTCCTACCGAGACCTGCAGCAGGGTTCTTTAACGTGCGAGGAACGTGACATTTTTTCCCAACACGGTGCACCACTATGGTTTGCGGTCAGGTTTTCCGCATTATCGCCTGACGACCCCGCATCTCTCGATGTCAGGGCTGCCCCATTCAACCACCTGGGGCACACATCCCAGTCGCTGTGTGGGCAAAGCGGCCTGACCCGATGTCAGGTTTCTGGGCGCTCTTTAGTGGACTTTTACCGACAAGCTTAGCGCTGCTGCGGGCCTATTCGCCACCCGGAACCCGCACGGGTAGCCACGAATTGTTAAATCGTGGGAACGATTTGTTACTTGTGGCCACGAATTGTTAAATCGTGGGAACGATTTGTTTCTCGTGGCCACGAATTGTTAAATCGTGGAAACGATTTGTTATTTCGTGGCCACGAACCGTTAAATCGTGGGAACGATTTATTTACTCAACAATTCGTGGCCACGAATGGTTAAATCGTGGGAACGATTTGTGTTGATTTTTTTTATGTGGCACCACATAATGTGACCCAAATAAGCTTTCATACTGTAGAGAGTGAATGAGTTGGTGTTTCACGCCCGTGCAACGCTATATAATATATATTTACAGGCGATGAACATGAAAAGGATGATAAAATAAACATGAAATGATGATGATAAATGAAAAATGGGGATAAAAGAAGTTACTAAAAGGAGTATGAGTATATAAACAGCATTACGAAATCGACAGTGTTATACATGGAATTGTCATTAAGTTTGACTACAGTGTTTGTGTTTGTATTTTGAACAACAGGAAGCATAAAAAGTAAAAAAAACAAACAAACAAAAAACATTGATTTACCGATCTTGATTTTCCTTTTATAGTCACAGTTGATTCTAAATCGATTACAAACTAGAATGGCGGTTTTCCATGAAAGACATACATTGTATGTTGCCAGCGTCTTTAAACATTCGGTAAACAAGAAGTAGATGAATTACCGGCATAAAATCGCTTTACACCATAATTTACTATAGGGGGAAGCTTCATGCCAAATATCAAGAGGCTGTGATATGAAGTTGCACGGAAAAATGTGACGCAATTTTTTTGTAACGCCGCAGGACGACGCAAGACGACGGATAGTGTCAAAGTAACCCCTATATGTTGCTTTGTAACAATTGCAGATGTAATAAAATTGTCTGCTGTTTTTTTTTTTGTTTTTTTTTAAATCATAGGGTTTATCACTTTAATGTGTATATCTCGGTGCTGGATTTGGCTTGTTCGAACGGTTCGGTATAGAGTACTTTTTGTTTTCAACAGTTTTGGAATTTTACCTTCCAATGCTTTGATTTAAATGCTACTGTTGAGAGGTTACTTCTTGAAATATCGGTATATAGCATATCCAAATTAACCGTTTATACACGCGTGTTGGTATTTGTAATTTTGAAACCGGCACTGGGCGATAACCGCTGCTGGTGGACCAAAGGTCCCCCAGGGTAATCACAAACCCGATCGTCAGACTTGTCTGACACGATTTACCATTAAATTTCTTATATTTTTTGTCGCTGAAATTTCCGATTTTTAAATTCAAAATTGGTTTAAACACCAGGGGCCTGTTTAACAAAACTATCTAAAGATATGTCTAAAGACGTGCATAAGAGATGGAATTGAGATGGTCTTTTGACCATCTTATTACATGATTGTCTAAAACCACACAACAAAGCTGTCTTATGGGTATCTTGTTTCAGATGGTCTTTTGATTGTCTTAATCTCATAATTTAATGTAAGCATCGGTTATAATACTATAAGTGATTGACAAGAATTGACTGTTACCCTTTTCGCTATGTTATAATATATTAAAAAGAAAAAAGAAAAAAAATCTATTTTATTTATAGCATTTTATATCGAAATGATGGCAAATAAACAGAATTAAATAGAATTAAAAAGTAATAAAGTTTCAAACTTCAACTTATTGTTGAAACTTTATATTTAACTACAGGTATTTACAAAACAACTTATTATTACTCAGTGTATCCTCTTCAATAAGAAAAAACTATCGTGTTAACAACTTAGATACAATAAGATCAACAAAGATCAAGTTGGTTAATACATTTGCATGTTTAAATACTTACGAATTGAGAAACAGAACGGTTACACTAGTGTAATTCACGTGCAAAAATAAGGTGTAATGCAAAAATAAGGTGTACGTTCAGGAGTCCGTATTTACTCGAATATTTAGCAGACTAACTTATACTTTGTAAAAATGCACCAAAGTCAAAAATACGGAATACATATTGAGGTTTTGTTTACTTTTTATAGATATTAAAACCAATTTTTGTCTAAAGACCATCATAAGACAACTAATTCGTAGTATTAATTTTAGGATTCAAAATTTGCGATGTCTAAAAATAAGAGGTCTTCGATAAACAGAATTAGGACTAAGATTTGTCTATAGACCATCTTTAGACACGTCTTAGTTATAAGACACATTTGTTAAACAAGCCCCAGGTTTCTTTCCTTGTAATGCACATGGTCGATATCCTCGGTGCTGGATTTGGCTTCCTTGTTCGAACGGTTTGGTTTTGAGTACTTTTCGTTTTCAACAGTTTTGGAATCTACCTTCCAATGTTTTTATTTAAATGCTACTGATGAGAGGTTACTCCTTGAAATATCGATATATAGCATATCCAAATTAACCGTTTATACCCGCGTGTAACTCTGTTGGTATTTGTAATTTGAAACCGGCACTGGGCAATAACTGCTGCTGGTGGACCAGAGGTCCCCAAGGGTAATCACAAACCCGATCGTCAGACTTGTCTGACACGATTTACCATAAAATTTCTAATATTTTTTGTCGCTGAAATTTCCGATTTTTAAATTCAAAATTGGTTTAAACACCAGGTTTCTTTCCTTGTAATGCACATGGTCGATGTCCTCGGTTCTGGATTTGGCTTCCTTGTTCGAACGGTTTGGTTTTGAGTACTTTTCGTTTTCAACAGTTTTGGAATCTACCTTCCAATGGTATTTGTTATAATGCAGCAACCATTACAAATTGAAAAATATGAAGGTTGATAGTCCTTCAGAATCATTAATTCTACAAATACCTTCATTTGGTCGAAAGTGATAGTGTTTATGACCATTTTACATGCTTTGGCTTTAAAAAATTGCTTACACCTCCAGCCAAATAAGCTACATGTATACAAAAGTATTTTGTGGGGTTGAAATTGTCCGATAATCCTTTATAGGGCTTATGGTCCTTTTGCTTATAAAGCTTTACAAAGACGTTGGGTCGAGGTTTCTTAGATAGGTGATATCCCTTAGATGTGATCTTTATCAGGGAAGGACAGTGTGATTGGTTCAGACTCCAGGAGCCTATTTTTTAACTTTAAATTTAAACAGTTATTTTTGCCATTTCAGAAAAAAAAACTGCTTACAACCAGTATCTACTTAAAGTAGAGTTAACGTTGGAAAATGGCGTCCTCAACGCTGGCATTAACGGAAGAGGAAAAGAATTTCATCCGATTTTCAATTCTGAACTTCAAAGTTTCTCCACCAGTAGTACGAACGTTCTTTGATACCATATTTCCACCGACTACCTTGGCTCAGACTCTGAACCAGAATATGAAAACAATCAAAGATCTAATAACGAAGAGACGCATTACTTCAGTTCAGGAGGTAATTCTACGTAATATACCAGGAACAGTCTGGCCTCAAGGAAATCCTGCAATAACACATGGAATAACAGGTACATGTACACTTTTTAAAATTAACCTTCTGCTTTGTACCATTTCCAAAATTTTCACTTCTTATAAAATACATAACCATGATTAAGGATGGTCACTGTTCATGTTTCTGAATTTCAGTCTGATTTTGGAACTCCTCTAGACTTTACCTTTAAATACTGTAGACATTTTTGCACACTAACCGCTCCTTTTTATGACATTGGACCTAAAATACCAACTATATAAAATTTCTTGAAATTCTTGATACAACTTCATGGTTGTTAAAACCTAAAACGTCACAATTTTAAAAATATGTAAAATCTCTAGGAGTCTGATTTCCAGCCAAATTTTGACGTCATCTATCTTGAAAACTAACACATGGATCTATAGGTTTCTTTTTGTCAAACAATTAAGTGCACAAATCATAAAATCTTTGATATAAAAAAAAATCAGGAGTGACTATCCTTAATTTAATTTGAAAATATCTTATTGTCCCCAAAATAAAGACAAATTAGCTCTAATGGTTTCCATTAATGAATATTTTGCTGCTGCTACATTTATAATTGTAAACTAGGACGACCAAAGATTGGTATTTGAGTAAATGCAAAAAATATTAAAACTTAAACATGTATCTGAAGAAATGAAGAAATATTTTTTTCTTTAAATCTAAATGCTCATTGGAATTGTCGATCAAATATTAGTCTATACGAATGCTAACATTGTCGATCACCTTAAAAAGGAATATTCTTTTACAATTTTACTAGATATTTTGTGTCTGGTGGTCTCAAATAGACCCAGTGCATATATCTGCCCTTAAATCTCCTAGTTTGTTTTTAAAATGTCGTAGGATTGATTGATTGCTGTTTGTTTTATGTGCAGTCGACCGTAATATTTCAGACATAATCAGAACAAAATAAAATGGAAAAAAACAAACAAAAACAAATTGAATTATGTAGACCTACCCAGAAATTAAAGACTGCAAATTTTGAAGACCACTGGAAAAGGGAGAAGTGGGTTGGGGCGATAAATTAACCTTATGTGGCGCACTACTTTGCGGTCAAAAATGGATCTTTTACATGCATGAAACGTTGCACTCTGCGCACACGTTGGTATACAACAATGTCTTGCTGTCAGGTTTTCGGCTACATCGCTTGACGGCACCGGCATTCATTATTGTCCAATTCAACCATCTGGGCCGCAAATCCAAATCACTTTGTGGGCTTAGTGACTGACCCGATGTCAGGCTTTTGGGCGCTCTTTAGTGGGCTTTTACCGACAAGCTTAGTGCTGTCGTTGGCCTATTAGCTGCCCAGAACCTTCACGGGTGATTTTTGGGGGAAAATCGTAGTATTATCATTCAGATACTCTTTTCCAAGCCGATTTTACAATTATGTATATTAAAATGTTTTTTGACACATTTGGCATAAAGTAATAAAGATTATTATAACTAAATTCCAAACAACAGATTTTTTCTACGCCTGACGCGCGTGTCATCTATTCAATACTCATGAGAGGCGCTCAACCCAAAATATGACCAAAGCTTAACACTCATCATGAAGAGCATTGAGTAATAGTCCTTTTTAGAAACTATTTTACGGACGCCCGAACCTGAGAAATCTTTTGATTATGCATTACAATTTAACGATTTCCGAGTCGGCCTCACCATTGAAAATCTGTTGAAATTAACTAAACTTGTCAACTTGATAAAACATTTTAAACCTGTCTGTCGAAGTAAAAAAAAATGCTGAACTAAAACTTCACTCCAAACCAGTTTTTTTTAATTGTGGAGGGGGAATAACGACAAAAACGGATAGGGGATAAATTAAAATTTTCCTTAGCTTAACATTGATCACACTATGTGGCCGACCCACAAAGGGAAACTACTCTTACAAAAATGAAAAAAAAATCGGAATCGGAATTCGGGATGACTTTTTGAATAGGGCTATGAAACATAAAGTACCGAACATGAAATCAAAATTAAGACAAAAATCAACTTATGTATGATCTACAGTACTGTAGGAAGAAACTTAGGGGTTCAGGCTATTTTTAATCTATTTTTGATGGATAAGGGATCCGCGTATTTTCCAAAGTTTTCCTTAACTTTATCCTATCTTCATTTTCATTCAGCTCTTACTTCTTCGTCTGATTTCGACCTTACTCTTATGATATGCCTAATACGAAATATTGGAACAGTCAACCCACCGTCTACTGGATGGGATAAGTTACCGAGCATTTACGACAAATCTGATGGAGCACACTTGGCAAGATTGAAGTTCTATAGAAATGGGTTGGCTCATTCAACTGATAGCACCATGAGTAATACTGATTTTAAAGACAAATGGTCTTGTATTGAGGAGGTATGACAATAATGTAGTTAATGGCTGTTATTGCCGTTTCTTTAATGTTGGTTGTGTCGCGTACACTTATTCCACATCTCTTTATCGTCTAACTATGAAATCTATACCCTACAATTTTTGGCCGGATTTCACCAGTGAAAATCCGGGTTATGAAATGGTGAATGTCGGGCGGGCGGCGGGCGGACGGCGGGCGGGGAAAAAATTTCGTAACAGTTTTTTCAGCAACTACTAATCACAGCCATTTGATATTTGGTATACAGCATCAGGGTGGGGTCCCATAAAGTGGGATTCAATTTCAGGTCTGTCGCTCATTTACTTCCTGTTAAACGAAATCCAGCCATTTCTGTCTTTTTTTTCCAAGTAAAGTGTGTTACAGCATTCATTTACTGATTTAAAATTTTACATGTAAAATAAGACATTTGAACATGTTTGGGTTTTTGGAAAGTTTTCACTAATCAAACCCTACATGTACCCAAGGTTTGAAGGATTGAAAAACATGTAACTACGATGGTGTATCGGTTAAGCATTGCGGAATCTTTCACCAGAACAGACAACCACATTCGATGATTTTGACGTTCAAGCAAAAATATCTTAAATAGAAAATAAAGAGATGTGGAATAAGTGTACGCGACACAACCCACAATTAAACGGCAATTTAGAAAAACCACAATGGACAACCGCCAGCAGCCTTCAACGAGGCCATTTGGCACTGCTCGCGGTTATGCAATTGGCCCATGGTCTAAATAAGATGCATATAAGTCAAATCCAGCCCTGAAATAGTCACAGATAGACCCCCTTCTTAAACAAGGAACAGAAAACATCAAAAAGACAAGTACAAACGAAAGCTTTGTCAAGGATTCCTGGCTTAGGACAGGCACATGTAATATGTGGCGGGGTTAAACTAGTTTTTTGGGCCCAACCTTCCCCCTATCAATATTCCTAGACAAAGCACAAAAACTAAACACACAATAAAAATCAAATCGATCAAAGTCCAATTCTACTAGAGAGAACCTAAGACAAAAAACAAGAACAAACAAAAGGACGGTAAAGGAACTCTCTATAGAACACTCGCTGTTACTGACAGCTAGCTGAGAATCATCAATCGACTGATGTAAAAAAATCATTAAAGACATCTTCTGAATGAAGCAAAAAAGTACTATTTTGGCCTATAAGTGTCAAAAGTCCCAAAGGGGGATGTCAAAACCAGTTAGTAAACATGAACAAGAACTCCACAAAAACCCATCAAAACTCGAAATCAACTGAAGAGAAATCAACATCGAAAACACAAGTCGTAAGTGAACTTAGGTGCTCGGAAGAGTAAGCAGTTGCTGTATGCATAGTCACAATTAACCGTCACGCATCCAATTGTCAATTTAGTATGTCAAATCCGGTAAAAGAAAGACAAATTTGTCTATGAGCGTATTATGTCATCCGTAAAATTTTTTGAGTGAAGACAGCAACCGAGGAGCAACACAGCCTTGAGATAGAAATTTCTGTGTCAGACGTGACGCTCTGCCAAGGAAATCAAAGTAAGTAAGTAATTTTATTCTCTGACATAACAAATCAATTGTGATACGTAAACTCCATAAGCTTGGGTGGACGGAGTGTTGCTACACAAGAAGGGAACGTTGACGACTGCAAAGTTGAAGTCACCACGTTTGTCATCGACCTTTGTTGAAAGTCTTTCTTAAGTCCCCGAGGGTATTCACAAGCCTTGTTGTCAGACTTGTCTGACACGATTTACCATAAACTTTCTAAGATATTTGTCGCAGTAACATCCGATTTTTGAATTTAAAATTGTTTAAAACACTAGGTTTCTTTCCTTGCCATGCACATGGTCGATATCCTCGGTACTGGATTTGGCTTCCTTTTTCGAACGTTTTGGTATTGAGTGCTTTTCGTTTTCGTATTGAAATTTGACCTTCCAATGTTTTGATTCAAATGCTACTGGTGAGAGGTTACTCCTTGAAATATAGATATATAGCATAACCAAATTAACGGTTTATACCCGCGTTTTGGTATTTGTAATTAAGATCCTATTTCGAGATGTGAATCCAACTATGAATCCACTGTGTCCTTTATCTCAAACTTCCTTGGTATGAATGAGATGAAGAATTATCAAATCGAGCTTTGTTTAGTAAAAGGATGCCATCAATACAACGGAACGCGAGGTTAAAAGAGAGCTAGTCTATGATTTTTTTTTCTAGAAGTGGTTTTAAGTAGTCAGCTTTATATGAAGAGAGAAACAAATCAGCAAGCAAAGGTGCATAATAAATGCCGTTTGGAATCCCGCTTGTTTATTTAGACACAGATCCAAAACTGAACAAACATTGAGCATGTCGTTTATTTGGTCTTCTGTAAATTTGTTCTTTTCTAAGACTCATTTATGAAAAATCTTTTAGTAATAGACAACCAAATATTTGTACCTGCGTTTTCTTTCTCTTTTATTTAGTTGTTCATGTGGAAACTTGATTATCCAATGACGCTTTTCTTATTAAAAAGTTGTAATGCAAATGATGTAACTGTACACAAAAACACAGTATCTGGCCCTCGTTTTACTAAAGGTCGTAAGTCCTAAATTTGGTCATAACTCTTCAATATTCTATATAATTTGCGACTGTTCGTAGGTGGTAATTTCTTAAGTAAAAGAGGGCACAGAATCATATCGAACTGCAGACTAACAAAGCAAACATAAATCACATGGATGATTGCGGTATGCAGTCTATCTTATTAGTAGGATTTTAACAAACCTATGCCATTGAGGAAAATGACATTTAAATCTAAGAAGAAAAGGATCCTCAATTTCTCATGAAACCCTGCTTATTTCTCCTTAAAACCGTATTATATATGTATAAATTGCTTATTTTAAGGCTCTCACACATTTGAACGGCCACAAACCTTTGCAAGAAGTAACAAATATTTTAAGCCTTCACTTGGATGGACAAAATGACACTTTATTAACAGAATTGGACAATCTGAAGCAAAAGTACAGAGACTGTGAGGTAGAAATGGAACAACTGCGGAGTGAATTTGATCACTACAAAACTGGAAATTTGCCACGAAATATTGCAGGTCAGTATGATTTTAAAAAGTAGAATTGAATCTATAAAGATAAAAATAAGCACCAAAATCAAAATATCTACAATAAGAAAAACACATTTAAAAAGCAGAACAACATAAAACAACAAACAGAACAAAAAACTGTATATCAAGCAAAAAAAAAAAAAAAACTACAACAGCAAAACAAACGAAAAGGGACACAAATCAATTAAGCAATCTTTTTTTTCAGGTAATGATATCTTACAATACATGTATAAACTGATTGGACTACCTATAGGAAACAAGACTAAAGTTGCAACAAAAAGAAACAATTTCCTATTTAGTTCTTAACAAGAACACACGAAACAGAGATGCAAAGTAATGCCATTAAATAGTAAGATTAAGAGACATGACATGACATCATGATAACAATTGTAATACATTTTTATTTTTAGTAAATATGGAAAAACTATTGGCAAAATGGCAGAGCGAAGACATAACATATTATGAAACATCAAGTTATGAACTTTTCATAAAAGAAGTATCAACAAATGGCCACGTAACTGTAACAGGAAGTCCAGGTTCAGGGAAATCAGCACTTGTGCGGCACGCGGCCTTACATTTCCAGAACAGTGCACAATACTCTATTATATCAGTTGAGTATCCAGATCAAATTTTACTGTACAATACAGACAAAAAGCAATTATTTATTGTGGATGATGTTCTTGGTAAATACAGTATAAATCCTGACACTTTGGACAAATGGGAAAGGAACGAAGAAAAATTACAGCAATGCATAAAATCGATAAACACTATAATACTTTGCACATTACGTAGTCAAGTGGCCAACACTAGTAATTTTGAGAAAATACATTCGTTTCTAAACAAAAATGTTTTTAATCTTTGCGATGAATCGCGACTGCTGTCTAACGATGAAAAAAGGCAAATTTTTATGCAGCATTTTAACAATTCTGATTTCTCAAAGGATGTGAAAAAGAATGTATCCGACCAAGACATTGCAGAAGTGTGTAAAACAAATTTTATGTTTCCTCTATTGTGTAGACTTGTCACAAGTGATTCAAAAAGGTTTGGCGCAAAGCTCGACTACTTCAGAAATCCATTTAAAGAGTTCGAAATTGAACTCGACAAACTCTCTTGTGACAATAAAGCAGTTTACTGTGCACTGGTTCTATGTATGCTATTTAACGGAAAAATTGAAAGGGCGGACATTCAATCAAAAGGTAACAAAGAATTGATAAATGCAATAGTTGAAGGATGCGACTTGACAGAAATGAATATTTCTTCGAAAAACATCCTTGATAATTTAGAACATGCCATTGGTTCTTATATTATTAAAAATGGAGATGAATTTAAATTCATCCACGATAGGTTGTTTGAATCTGTCAGTGCCCATTTTGCTGAAAACAATGCGCGTCTTATGCTACATGTCTGCAATTTTGAATTCATTAGAGATCGAGTGCGCATCGAATCGAAGCTTCCAAATGATGACGAATCAGTCGTACTTATTGACTTGTCAAATGCAGATATCATTTCGGAAAGAATGCTTCATCAGCTAGAAATGGGAAATTTTTCGAATGTACTACTGTCTTCAGTTGTAAGGAATGATGATGTTGTAGAAGAATTATGTAAATTAATATCCAAAAAACATTTTTCTTACTATGATTTTCTCCAAAAGTTAGGAAAATCATCTGAGGGTTTGATAACGAAAATTAAAAACTATATTACAGGTGAAAAGATGCAAAACCTAGTTTTAAATCAAAGTGCTATTACACATGTAATGCGGTCCCTTAAGTACAGGAGCAAATTTATCAACTGGCTTGTAGCATTTCAATGTGACAATCTGCTTAAACTGCTGTGGAATGGAATTAACGAAAGCCAAAAGAGAAAACTTCTTGGAAGAGACCTATATTTTCCATTATCGAAGCCGTTGTTTCCTCTATCAATCCTAGCAGGCAACAAAGCCATAGTTGAACTATTTTTATCATATGCAGACATAAATTGTTACTCTGAAATTGGAGCTACACCCTTGTCTATTGCGATTATGACAAAAAGATTGGATATTGTAGAAATACTAGTACAAAATGGTGCTTTTGTAAACAAGGCGGAAATGTTTGGACAATCATTTCCTTTAATAAAATCTGTTCAAGCTGATCACCTTGAAATCATTGACTTTTTTGTTAAAAGCAATGTCGATTTTTTCTCCTGTGATATTCTTGGCAACACCTTTATGTCTGAGATATTACTTACTAAGAGCTCGCATATCCTACAGAATCTCTTGGGGTCTGACATAAATGGTATCAGCGAACTGTTTAAAGCAATATTGAACAATAATGAAGAAGGGACTAAAGTCTTGAGGGGCCACCCGAACTTGAACTGTTTTATCAGATTAACTCAAATACAGGTTGCTGCTGCATTTGGTTTAACTAACATTGTAAAAGATCTTATATCTCATAATATGAAGAGAGAAATAGAAATTTCTCCATTGCACATTGCTGTGATTAATAACAACATTGAACTTGCAGAATCATGTATTCAATACGAGAGTTTTAGTGTTGATGAAGTAGACCTGTTCGGAAGAAGCCCTTTTCATTACGTGCAGAGCGTCGAAATGGCTTCTTTATTGATAGAGTCCCCAAGAAACTTAAGGAAGGCGGATGGAATTCGAATTCAAGATTGTGAGAATCAGGAATGTGGTTCTTGTAATGAACAATCATTTTGGGCAATCTTCCGCAACACATATTCAAATATTTTATTCTTATTCAATTTTGGTTTTGTAACACAGCAGTTGGTTGCACCAATGAATATAAGAGACCGGTCCGGCAACACAGCCCTTCACCATATAGTAAAGAATGGAACCATAGGTGACAAAAATCATATAATTAAAACACTGGTAGAAAATGGAGGAAATAAATATATAAGAAACGGCCAGGGTCAATATCCACACGATATGATGGATGAAAAAGATCAGCTTGATTCGCTTCCCAAACCTAGTGACACATATATAAGAAGTGAACGAATAATAACAGGCGTTAGTTCAGTTTTCTTTTTTGTGATGTTTTGTCTGTTGTGTTTCGTCTCTTTCTGGTTGAATCTCAAAAGGGAAGTTTATTTACCAAGCAAACAACAAGAGTGTTTGGTTAAAGGGATAACGCCTTGTACCTCTGATAAGTGTAATAAAACAATTACAGAGTTCACCATTTTTCAAAACAACAGTACATCTAAAATGTTTGATACTTTTATTCCAATCTTGATGTTTACAGTATTCTATGTTTTCAAATTCCGATCAATATGTTTTGTTAGGAATCTTGGTATACAATTTATTACCTATTTTACTTTTCTGCAGATTTTGAAAGTATTTAGTTATATTGTATTCATTTTGTCTGTTGTTTATACCAAAGAATATTCAACTGACAGCGACTTTCTATCATTTATGCAATTTATGTTCATTTATTTGTTTTTCGTTGATTTTAAGAACTTTTCTATCCTACGATCACCGTCTTATGATTGTTTTTGGAAGTATATTGTACTTGTAACAACATTCTGTTTTTATATTGTACTTCTTATAGTTGCATTTACTCAGCTGAATCAAATTGATATCAGTACTAATCATTGGATATTGTCATTGAACTGTACAGAACTAGAAATAGATGGAAATGTTTCAACGTCACTGTGCTCCAGGAACGATAACGGAACTATTGTAATTTTGAAAACGTTAACGGGATATTCTGATCCGGAATACTTCATTCTTAAGAATATTTCTACGTTATGTAAAGGCGATATTTCAGAAGAAACAATTTTTAAGAACAATATTATTTATTTTGTTCTGAGTTCTTTCTGTGCTTTTATAAGCATGTTTTTCTATTTTTATTGTGTGAAAACCACTGTATTTTTATTTATTTCAACTTGGTTCATGACAGAGGTTAGAGTTCCAGAAAATGAGGTCACCTCGATTAAATGGGTGTTAAAATCTGTGTTAAAGTTTGATATGATTTTTATTACTATATTTGATTGTTTTGTTTTGTATGCTACGTATTCTGTCATTATGTTCTCGATTAATAGTTTTTAATCTTTTTTATAACATCTAAAGAAAACATTGGAAAATGGAAATGTGTAATACAGATGATCTGAATTACCGTATAGAGGGAAATTTTGGCGAGGTTGTATTTTTCGCTTTATTCGCGGCCGTTACTCTATCGCGAAATTTAGAACCTGCGTAAAATAGAATCAACTTAAATTTATTTAATTTATTAAACGTATTGACAATTTTATTACATCGCGAAAATAAATGTCCGCGTATATTACAACTTAGTCATTTGGTATGAAATCGCGCAATTTGCACGCCGCGAAAATTACCCGCTATACGGTATTGTTTTGGAGTTGTATTAATTAAACATTTTATTGTATCAATATTTACGATCTTTACGATATTATGAAGCGGTTGTACAGTTCTATATATATGCACAAAAGTAAAAAAAAAAAATACGATGTTTAAGGTTGGTGAACTATTTTATTGACATGTGCATGTATTAAAGATTGATGATGATTAAGTAAAAGAGCGGGTATGCCATAAAAGGGAACAACTGTAGGAGAGGGCTATCGTGATTTAAAAAAAAAATGAAAAGGAAAAGGGCCATAAATTTGGATATAAAAAGGCAGGATGGTAGACGTATTTTTGGTTGTTAAATTAAAAAAAAAATCATAAAATGCACCCACTCTGAATTTTTCAAAAAGGGCGGGAAGAACAATACCAATACCCCATCGGAAAATATAATGGTTGTTCCCGAAATGAAATTTTAAATCTGTTAAATACTATTAAACTCGTCCAAAAGTTTCTTTTGCAGTGTCTTGTCCTAGTATTGGCTATTGTATTGTACCAGTATTTATCAACAAATTTACTTTCTATTCAATCTTACTCAGTTGTTGTGGTTTATTTTGACGATGTTTGTCATATTTTAATTGGTACTATTGCAATGTTATGTTGATCCTCGATTGCTGTCTTCACTCAAGACATTTAATGGAAGACATCATGCACTGATCGACATATATGAGATTTCTATCCCTAAAATAAGATCAGATATTGGTTTGTCATATGGTTTTGTTTTGTTTTCCTTAATCGGATTTGATACACTGTATTGATAATTGCCAGCTCGATGAGTGTGATATAGCAAGCAGGAACTGCTAACTCTTCCGGACCAACCCTGAGTTCAAGGTTGATTTTGTGTTATGGTATTTGTTTCCTGGTGCTTTTCACGTTTATGTTTTATTGGTTATGTTGTTGCTCTTTCGGACTTTAAACACTCGAATGCACCATGCATTTGTAGAAGATAATGAGATGTGAAATTAGTGTACGCGACACAATCTACAATATAAACGACAATTAAAAAAAATCAGCAATGGAAAACAGCCAGCAGCCTTCAATATGACCAGTGGTAGCTGCTGGCTGTTTTTCAGTTGACCCTGGATTGAAAATAAACTACATATGATTCAAGCCCAATCCTAAAGTGCAATGAAAGACATTCACCTTGACAAAGACAATTAACATAAATTCGACGATATACAAACATAAGCTTAGTTAAAGCCTCTTTGCTTGTTGGCACCCATGACTTTAAGAAGCCTTCTTTTCTTGTTATCATAGACACCAACTAAGGCGTTAACACTTAAAAGGTGAATCTAGAATTCTGCAATTATATCTTTTTTGATCGAAGATAACATAAACCAAAAAATACCTAACAAGGATAATCAATTTCAGAAAAAAAGAAAAAAAAAAACATCAATAATAGAAAAAAATGTGGACCGGGAAGGTCCTTGCTGGTACAGCTATTATTAAAGCAATTGTGAGTTAAACCAGGTTTTATAGCATCAAACCTTCCTGTCTGTAATATTTATTGCTTTTTGTGGTCTGTAGACCTACTGGAAATGAAGATTGACATACACATCATAAATATGTAACTTTTATGAAAACTCATGATCAATGAAGAAGGTCATAGCTTACATTGATTAAACCTCGTAAAAACTATACACCTGGAAAAAAGTTAAGCACCCCTAGACTTTTTGTACTTTTCGATAATTTGAAATAATTTCTAAATTTATTGAGTTTGGTCAGTTTTAATTCTTCAATATGTGACTGGAAAGATGTTAGCTTTCGGTTAAAAGAACATGTTTGCCTTGAAAAGCGGAAGATAACTCTATAGGAAATAAGACGCCAAACTGGTAGTAAAAAACAAGGATTCCAGCAGTCATTCGTGCTTAAGGTGGACATACTCGAAATTGACACTATGACGATACAGTATCAATCTTTACATTATGATTTACCTTTTCCAGTGCGATTTGACAATTAATTAAAGTTTTGAGCTTCAGGGGACCATACTTTTCGGAGACCATGTTCATGTACAAAAGCCATCTTTTTTTGCCATGTAGTGTGCATTTTATTCGAACATGTTTTTTGTTTTGTTTTAAACTTTCCAAACTCAGTATATACATTAAATACGAAAGAATATGGAATATGTGCCAGAAAGACACGATCCACATATTGAAAGTACAATGCAAAATTTCGCTGCGTGTGAAGCGCATTTCTGGATTAACCTTCATCAGACACGTGCACGCTAGGAGTAAACACTTTGGAAAACCGGTAGTATATAAGATTTGATAAAACAAAAAACAGAAGCCAAAAAATATTACAGCAATGACCAAACAAATAAATTTATCAATTTTTAAAGAAATAGCCAAACGTTGTCAAATTTTGGAAATATGTAAACTGTGTCTCTCCAACACATATTCCAGTACTCGAAAATATGTAAGAGCATACAACTGAAGCACGGGGAAGCTTTCTACGACCTCCACACGGCACTAAAGCCAAACTCTGAAATAATGTATATATTCGATTTCCTGCTCAACGATATTTTAAAATAAAATGTTTACAATGTATTGCAATTACATAATTATCAAAATGAAATTCATTTCTATTCTTTTGACACAAACATTCAGCTTGATAATTTTTCTCTGATAATACTTTTCAGTTTTCTATATTCATTTTATGATCTTTTTCTCTGATTGCAAATTTCTGATTCGGCACCGACCATTTGATTTTTAGGGGTGGGGCTATTATAGTGAAAATTCAAATTAAAAGGCAGGAGAAGCTTCTCCATCGTTTAGCTGGATGATTGATTTGTATCCTCTTAATTCTTAACCATTTATATACTTTTAATTACAAATCGAGGCAGACCAAAACACAAACAGGATTTTCTGAAAAGAAGGGGTGAAGTACACACTGTCTTTAAAATTACATCAATCGGATGCATGATTTGTAATATGATATCTCTGTCTCTTTCCTGTTTAATCTAAATAAAATTGAAAATTGAAAGAGTTTTTTTTATGTACCTGATCTAAAATTAAAAACGAAAGAACATGGAATATGTACCAGAAAGACACGAAAACTTTTTGTGTTAAGTGTTTCCCAGGATGATTTTAGATTTTTTGAATTTTATCAATTTAAAATGTATCAATATTTTGCATGTTTTTATCACATGAATGCGTTTTCTAGAGTAAAAGATTTAAGCCAATACAAATGTTTTTTAGTCCTTGTTAAAGGAAATTTTCAATTACCCACTTATTGAGTTTAAGACTGTTTGGCTATGATGTCGACTTTCGAGAAACATTTAGTCTTACTTAAGCCATTTTAATGAATGTTTGACGATCTCTGTTTTATCTAATTCAGTGTCTTCAACCTATTGTAAATGGACTTTTGCCTTTTGTGATTTTGTAGCAATCTGGAAATCTATTTTGTTTAAACTGAAAACAAAAATACATAGTTTACCAGGAATATGGAGTATTTAAGCATTTTGCATGACACAGTATTATCACACAGCATGATCAAAAGCAAAGGAACAGAATTGCAGAAATGTCTGCACCTCGCTGCAAGTTAAGAACGGCCAATAGCACCGATCCACGCGGAATTCTTTGCTATATATAAATGCCAATAACTTTACATCTGTTTATTCAAATTCATAAGTACTTGATAATAAAAAAAAAATACAAATAAAACTGAAAAGGATCAATAATACGCTGCCCGAGGATGATACGCTCAGTGTCTATCAAGTACTTAGATATTTTTCTATTTTTATAATTTTCTTTTATTACAATGTTAACCCCAACCCAGATGATGTTCATGTACAAAAAGTTGATATGATAATAACTTATCAATTCAATGACTGGGAAAATTTGATTTTCATATGACAAGTTTCCTTTCATTTTTACATTTAATACAAAAAGTTTCCTTCCTTTTATTGTGCAATTTCGGGAAACAAATTGGTAAACTGTTAAAATTCTAATCTTTATTTTGTTAAATTTTATTCATTTTAAATCACAATGGATGGGAAATCCGAAGCTATATTCTTATATATATGTATCAACACTTCTCTACAGTTTGGCCTTCGAAGTGACCTCCATTATGACATGTATGACTAGTCTTATCTAAATCTACAAGTATAAATTAAGATTCCATCTCTAATGTGAGTGAGGTATTTCTCTCTTCATACACACACAAAAACCCGCTTTTTCGAAGGTCTATGTATCTTCCTCAATTGATATGGCGTTAAGGCTTAAACACCACTATTTAAGTTACATAAGGGCGAATGAAACAATGTTCATAAAATGATTATGAGAAATATGGGGAGGGCGAGACAAAGAAACAGTCAATTTTCAAGACAACTGGAAAAGGTGAGATGAGGGTAAGGGCCAAAAATCATTGGATGCACTAATTGGCGGTCCATGAAGGAAACGTATTTGTACATACCTTAAGCCTGGTGCTCTCCACAAACGTTTGAGCACCTGATTTCACTCTCGTTTCCACTGGAGCTTGCGTTGTTCATTGATATTCATTTATTTTGTGTTTCCATGTTTTACGTGTTGTCTGTTTTTGTCCCGTTCTTGTTGGTGTTTACTGGATTTGACTCTCGAATACCCCATTGGTACCTATGCTTTCTTTGACCATTTGGGTCAGCGATCAGGCTTTCCGTATTAAAGACATGATACATGTAACACCAGCGGAAGAGAAACACCCTATTTAGCAACGTAGGGAACACACATTTGTCGATCTACCTTGATGTTAGTATAGTCCGATGCGTTTATCACTGCACCACTGGTCTCTGGTTTGTTTCGTAGTTAAGCGATAAACATGTTTTTTTGAAATCTAAAAATTTATTTTTTAAGACCGACTATATAATTTAAAATGTAATTCATTGTGGGTTTGATTCTTTGTTTTGACAATCATTCCATGTACTGCGGAACAAAAACCCATTTATTTTCTAAGGGTTCACGACACAATAGATATTTTAAAGGCGAAATTTGCCTCTACGAACGTACTCTTTTCTCTCTCGCAAAGATATGTTAAAGTCATTGATATTGTGATTCAATTTAGGAGCAAACATTGCTTTGTCTTGGTAACAGGCCACGTAATGCTTAATTTTTTGTTGCCAATTGACCCCCCTTTTTTTATTTCTTATTCAAATATGTGTACATTGAATATGCAGTTGACAAATTTCTATTTTATCAATCATTCATTTAAGAAGGTTTAAAGTTGTCAATTAGCAACGTTTCAATGCAAAAAGACTCTGGAGAAAATTTTTTTCCCGCCAAAATTATAAACGCTTATAACGTGAAACGAGCAACTGGACCTACATTTTGCTTGCTTATTTTGATCCTGTGAATATATTCTTTCAAATAAATGCAATTTTATTACATTTTTATTAAATCTGGACAGAGGAGCAAACCCCCTTAAACATGAAATCCTTTTACAGAAATGTCTTGGCTTTCAATTTCATAAGATATTTTGATAATTTAAATTGCTTTTACTCAGCACCGTAGGAGGTGATATTTGCAGTTTTCCAAACTGTCCAAAACCATTACAGAGACATTTGGATAAAATTAATCTTAGAATAGTTGAAAGTTTTGTTTTCAAGTCAGCTCATTTGGCAAAGTATTGCAGTTACATGTAGTTAAAACATATTTATTTATCCTGGATTGGGAAACAAGCTTAATGCTTCTATAAATCCCTCTCCAGCTAGCACTTTGCGATTGTGGCTTTTGTAGACGGCCCCAATTGAGCCTACTTTTATCGAACCCTACAAAGGGATCTTTAACGTGCACAGGGTATTGCTCTCCCCATACACGGGACAACCTTTTATCGTCCCTTCCGAAGGACTACCATCGTTTCTTGGGACCATCCTCGCAAATGGTGTCAGGGGAGAGTCGGAAAATCGGTCCATGAAATTTTCACCCCTGACGAGGATCGAAACACAAACCACGGTGTTAGTAGCCCGACGCGTTAACCACTACACCACCGGCTTTCATTTTACTGGATCAGGCCCATTGGTCGGCCATCTTCTCGGAAGAGTATTTTGCCAAAAGAAGTCTTCAAGGAAGGATTTTAAGTTATACCATTGCTTTAATAGCTCTGACAATATTGCTTCTGAACAAAATTTTAGACTTTCTGTGGTTTTCTTTGAGGCCCGCTCTGCAAACAGTTTTCATAAGCCCAAAACGATCACCTTCATCAACGAACGATACCTTCGCGATTGCTTTATCCTTCCCGATAAACAAGGGCCCTAATAATCCTTTTGACAAACAATTGTCTGACTTCCATCAAGATCACTGATGTTTTTTTTATTTAAATGATTTTTTTTTAAATTTCATGCCATTGTTTATCAAAATAATTATTAATATCTTGACCTTTTTGTGAGAAAATAATTCATGAACTGGATAATTGGGGGTTAGTTATAGTTAGTCACTGCCCTTCTCCCAAACAGCACGGTTTCGGCTATATCTGGGCGATGAACATTAAAGGAGTTATACAATGGACATGAAATGATGATGAGGTGGATGAATGATGAAGGAGAGTTTTGATTGCAACTGGAAAAGGAGTGGATAGGGACGGGCAATTTAGCCTCTTGCATGGGGATCCTACGTTTCCTACTCTCACCGAGACCTGCAGGGTTGTTCAGCATGCGAGGAACGTGGCGTTTTTCCCAAACACCATGCACCACAATGGTTTGCGCATTATAGCCTGGCGACCCCGGCATTCAATATATATGACAGGACTGCCCCGTTCAACCACATGGGGCACACATCCCATTGTCTTAATTTCAGGTTTTTGAACGCTCATTGGTGGACTTTTACCGACAAGCTTAGCCATGCTGCGGGCCTATTCGCCACCGGAACCCACACAGGTGGATAACCTGGGTAGATGGAATACACTATAAAACGAATTTCAAGTAGGCTTTTAGTTGACCGTTGTAACACAATGCATTTTGTACTTTTCAAGATTTTTATATGAAGAGCAGAGTTCAAATAGAGGTCACGCCAAAAAAAAAAAGCCTGGAAAAAAAAAAACTGGAACTGTAAAGAATTTGAGTGTGGGTCTTAGACCACCCGACTACAGTGTACCCAAGGCCTTGATTCCATAGCCATTCCATAGTTACATACAGGTAGTATTGGTGAGGAAGGAATTGATCTCATTTTTGAAACATTTATTAATGGTACAAGCTCTCTGACTAAGATAACATAAACATCAACTAAATACAATTAAAATTATGCTTTTACCCTTAAAGATTCAAAGTTTTCTTTAACAAATACAATTTATAATTAAAAATGTCCAAGAAAGAGGACATCAAATGTAAATGCTAGTTTATGTATTCTATCTCCTGTTCGACGATATATCTGCTTTTGATCCATCTTGCAGATGAGTGTGGGATTTTGAAGCAGCCAATATCGAGGTTGATTTGCACTTTGCCCTGCGTTGTAAGCTTCAGACATCCAGAAACACCAGTGTTGTCAAGTTTCATGTTGTCAAGTTTGATACAAACTTTGATGTCTCCAAGTTTTGGCAGATTAAACGATCCGCAAATAGGTTGTGGGTTTTTCACTGAAAAACATTGATATATTTTAAATTATCTTATTTGTAATCTCATAAATTTCTAGTTTTGTTTCTTAAGTCATACATTTATATATTAGCGGAACTAGTACTCAAAATCAGTTAATGTTTCAATCAACACTTTATAAAATTATTTTGTTTTCACCTTTTGAATAATAATTAAATGCAAGAAACTACAAAATATCCTTAAAGGAGTATTTCATTTTTTTTTTATTAATTTTCACAAAAAAGCAAAATTGCTTTTTTTACATCAATACATTTCTCGTTTAAGTTGTTTTATTGTTGTTTTACAAAACAGATGATGGTTTCTTTCGGTTACTCTGACTTCCGCCAAGTTGATCATTAAAACATCTCCCCTGCCATGTATCATTTGCGTGAAAATGGCGGGAGAAACCAGCACTTTGTAGAAATCGGCGACGTTAACAAACAAAAAGCAAACCTTTGATATTTTGGTGCATTATAACCTTCCCGTCGACAGTTACTTGTAGATCAACTCCAATATTAGCTTTGTCGTAAACTAGCTTGGCACAAACTAAAAAAAAAAGAAGCAAGTTAATATCAAGGTGTATTTAAGGAAGTTTGCTACTCATAATTTGGTATTTTTGTAAGTTTTTCGAGGTATTCGGGATTTGTCCATTTATTATGCTTGATTTTTTTTTGCCTATGAACCCTCTATTTTCTTTTTCTTATTCAAAAATATTTCCATCGAAAAAAGCAGTTCTCACTTTTTAATGAAATTTTATTTACTCTATAATACATATTAAATGGTTTAAAGATGCCAATCTGCCACAATGCGAAAGTAAAGAAAAATATAAAGAAGACTTATTTCCCGCCAAAATTATAAAAGCCTATAGCATAAAAACGAGCACATGGACCTACATTTTATGCATTTAATAACAAATTCTACTCTAAATGATGTACAATGATAAAACGGGATTTTTCTTACCTTGCTTCTTGATATGTAAAAATCCCAGCTTTATATTCAAAGTTTTACAACACTGACATGAACTGGTGTCACACTGGCACGCTTCCCCCTCCACTGCAGCATCTGTCAAGTCTTGCAGCGCAAAGTCCTTTGTCAGTCCATCGCTGGAGATGTCTAAAACAATTTATATGTTAAACGATAATCAGATGTGGAATAAGTTAATTGTTTTTAATTATTGTTGGAATAATTGTTTTTCATTATAAATGTTTGCCCTGTGCTTTTTAATATTTTCATGACATCAACGTTCTTAAACATAAACAAGCAACAATGTTAGAATACACAATCGAAAACAGTCAGTGACCAGTATTGAATTGACACAAGAATACATAAGATTCAATATCAAGCCAAAAATTATAAGCGAACCCCCCATTTCTCTACATAGAACAAGGGAAAACCACAAGCTTTAACAAAGATTCCTGGCTCAGGAAAAGCACATATAAAACGTGGCGGGGCTTAACTAGCCTTTTTGTTTTTTTTAACCTCTCTCTAATCTTTAACATAGCCCCAAAATAACACACAGTAAAGAATCAACGTTAAAAATTGTTTTTCATGATAAATGTTTCCTCTACACTTTTATTTTCATGACATTAACGTTCTATTTTTGCGTGGAAAATGAGTCCATATGGAATCTTCCACTGGCTTTATACTAAAAAGAATTTATATTGCATTAAATTAGCAGCGCCTGTGTTGGTTGGTAACCCAAAAACCCTGTATTTTAAAATGAAGACACAAATACATGTAAACACTCACCGATTTCTTCCCCAAGTCCATATGAATAGACAAGACAACTAGCTACAGTACAAAGTAATACATGTAGTAACATCCCCATCTTCCAGCAATCGTCTGATTCGGGGCATCTTCATCACTGTTTATATACTGTTAAAAGGCTTTATAAGGAAGTCAACAAAGTTTTTGGAAAACGTGTTCAAATTATCATTGTCTTATTATTTCCTATAGATCGGAAATACAATCATTTGACATTTCTTGTAATGTTTCCTTTTGATTTTTATAAAATAGGGAAGAATTTACAAGATATTTTAATATTAAGCGTTCAAATTTCATCTATCTTTATATTTATAATAGTTTCTTTTGTTTAAATTCTTGTATATGATAATTTGTTTCATTATCCATCAATAGTATCAATGATGTAGATGAATACCAGAGGGTGTGAAGTTTCTGTGCATGGCACAACATGGAAAAACAACCAACATCTGTAAAATTTCCGTCACGATTTTTTATCAAATAAAATAAAAGAATTACCTTCTCTAAACATTAAAATAGGTACATGTATTAAGAATATTTAAACAATCGTTGAATTGCTGGAGTTACAATTTTCCATTGAAAGCAATGGAAAAATTAGTAACTTCGGGAGGGTCCACTCCGGCTTTCCATAGTTTGGCTTACACAGTTAATGTGAAAGTTAAAACGAAAGATAAAAAAAAAACATTTAACAAAAAATCAAAAATGTTATATGGATCGTGGAAATTTAGAACCACGATCACCTTTACTTAAGAGAATATGATTTTTTTAATTCTACAAAATCACATAAACAAATATCTCGAACTCCGTCAAAAATGCGGAAATTCATTTTTTTTTTGCAGAATAATCACCCTTTTCGCATATGAACAATACAATGATCTCTGTTCCTATTTGGTACAATACTCCTTCCCCAATATGTTAATCAATTGGATAAGTCTAGTCTTTAAATGTACCACAAAAACGTTGTTCCTCGGGATCATGTAATTCATTATGTTTTATTTGCTTTGAGTTGACATTTCAAACCTGCTGGTCATATCATGTTGAAACCTTTTCATGGATCATAAAGAAAACGTTAACCCCCTAAAATGTGGCTTCAATGCATTTTTTCTTTGTTAAAAGCGTTAAAAGTGAAATTTACAAAAAATATAAAAAGCGGCGCTTTACCTTTTTCGAAGCGTTTATACTTGTATAGAAAATTGAGGAATCTTTACCCATTGAAGCACTCAATACAATTCATATCTTAGTAGGTAAATGCGTTGTCAAGCAAAGTCTTCGTGATCAAGTTAAAATGATGTCACAAGACTACAAAATGTATTTTGGATATTTAAACACGAAATTACTTCTTGTTCTCGTAATGGATCTGATTTCAGTTCTCAATGGGATGATCACAGACAACACAAATACATTCCCAAGTAAACTACCCAAGTCCCTCCCTGTCGTTCTGTAGGACTCTATATATAGTACAAACATTCAGATTTTACACAATTTGTCTTGGACCTTTTCATCTATATGCACTACAAAAATGCACCAGAACGTGGCTTCCCTTTTCGAAATCGTCATATATACATGCTTTTCTGTTGAAACTCTTGGTTTAGTTTTAATATACTTAATGACGAAGGTCACTCGTCGCCCTTATTACACTGCCACCCACCCGCACTTGAAAATAAGAGTATATAGTGACGGGTTTTTCATGAACCATTCACACAATGTTTTTGACATGTTGTAGATTCATTCACTATTCTAACTAAAGTTTCACTTGATTTAATTTGAAAGCCGGGAAACGATTTATTATATTAATATAGTAAAAAAAATTGTTCCCCATTTAAATATGCAACTCTGAATTTAATTTGTTTATTCATTTAAAGTCTAAAAGGTCATGTACATTTTATTTAACTTTTACAATATCCTTATGTCTCTTAAAAGCATACGAGTGCATGCATGGAATATACAAGAATTTTTCACAAAGTTACGTCAATCAATTTAAACATTTGGATAACATATTAAACATGAAAATAAAAAGCCCAAGTGTTGAACTATAAATAAATAAAAATAAATCCATTTCATTATAAGCGTCACATTTCATTTCAAATCAAAACTACTTAGTAACAGTGAGTTAAACTCTGATTTAACAATATCATGAACGTATCTCCTTTTGATCCATCTTTTGCCGGAACCCGGGATGTTGAAGCAGCCAATATTAAAGCCAATTGACACTTTTCCTGTAACCCTGCCAGTGAGACATCCAGATATACCAGTATTGTCAAGTTTAAGGTTCACAAAGTGGATGCAGGCTTTAACGGTTCCAAGTTTAGGTATATTTACCATTCCACAAACTGGTTGTGGGTTTTTAACTGAAAGAAAATCAAATTAAACTACATTGCAACACCTGTTTGTGGAATGAATGCTAGTTTTTACCTGCGTTGCCCAAAGGTGGAAGCTAACGTTCGCATGGCAATGTATTGTGTTATTTGAAACCTAAATTACTGGTCTGCATGGGTGAAATTTTCACAGGAATTACAGACACATTTCAATTGTGCACTATGATGATTAAATGCAAAAAAACGAATTTTTTGTGTCATTTTAAATAAAAGATTTTTCTCGCCGATTGACACAAATTCTGTCTTCTCCTTCTCATAGCTGCTCCAACAAACATTTTTTAAAGAGATTTGTAATTTTGCAGATATTTCATTTCTAAAATAAATGATGACCCTTACGTAGATGAATTGAGAATTGGTAACCCTCTTATCTATACCAAGTTTCAAATTATCTGATGAATGCACGTTGATGGTGACCCTCACGTAGATAAAATGAGAATTGGTAACCTCTTATCTATACCAGGTTTCAAATTATCTGATGAATGCAAGTTGATGCACGCCAAATTTGAATTTTGTGTGTTTTGCTTTTTTCCCCTTTTTAAAGAATTTTTCTGATATTTTATTGCTAACAGCGGCCAAAGCGGCCAAAGCGCCGAAACTCTTACCCATTTATTTTCGGGATACAGTTTACATCCATTATGAGGGAAGGGAGAACAATGCTGACTGACCGGAAGAGGAAAAAAGCACAGGAAGTGAAAATTTTCATTTTTTTTTTAACAATTCTGTTATTCGTGTCGTTCTGATTTTTTGAAAATAAAAATTATATTTTCTTTTTTTTCTGAAGCAGATACCTATCGTTTTAAGTTGCTATATTGAATGAATTCGAAAATATTTTTTGTAGTTGGAGTATCTTCTTCTCAACAGAACTAAATATTGTACAATAGTTTTCCGTTAAATTCCCATTTTTGTTTTTTTTATACTCGTATATTACCTTTCATTTTCTGGTGAATTATCATACCCCCGTCCACAGTGACTTCTACATCAACTTCAACAGAAGACTTGTCGTAAACTAGCTTAACACAAACTAAAACGTACAAACATATATAAAAAGACAGTTCGTAACCTCGATTTATATTTTGTTGATGTGTGAAAATTTATTAACTCTTTTGTTGGCTCTTTTGACATGTGAAAGATACTTTGTTTATGATGTGTATGTCCGAAAGCTTTTTGCAAATCCTGACATTTATTTTTTGTTTGATTGAAAATATATACCTTTCAATACATGCAACAGCCAGACAAGATTTAGGCATTGGATCATTTGGCAATCTTCTTTAGATGAATTGCATCTGGTGTGGGGAAAATGTCACGTTCATTGTAAGTTCAAAAGACTGGTTTTGGTAAGAGTAGGAACCAGTAGGCTAAATAGTCCTATTTTCATGGTCGCCCCCTTTTTCATTGACAGTCAAAACCCATTTCCTGGATTGGCTTTCTGTCCGCTAAAGGCAACGAAATCCTTAACCCACAAAGTGATAAAGTTTCACTATTCCCCTTACTAGTTATGCAATATTTTTGACCTTTTTGTACTAATAGCACCAATTGTCAATCATTTTCATAGAAAAATAGATTTTCCTACGCAACCACTTTGCCGTAACTTCAAACATCGTGTATATTTAATAGTTTTCTTTTAAAAATGATTGAAACCACACCATTTTATATACGAAACTTGTTTTTTTGCTTATTATAATTCATACCTAGTTTTTGAAGACGAAAGGATCCCCTCTGTATCTTTAGTGTTTTGCAGCACTGACACGAGCTGGTGGCACATTGGCAACCTTCGGCTTTCGCCGCTGTACCAAGCAGTGCCCTTTGTTGAAACTTGTATGTAAGAGCATCACTTTGGTGGATATCTAGGATAAAAAATGCCTTAAAGTATAGCATGTACGGTAAATTGTTAAAATGTCGTTAATTATAGAGTCATACTTCTTAAGGCACAATAAAAACTAACTACATATTAAATTGGATAAACGGCCACAGTTGAGCAAGGCTGTCGACATCTGACAAGAAAAACAGAATACCAAAATATTACGGGCAAATCTGTACACCTTTGGTATCAAAGGATGCTAAATTCCTCTTGTTAAAACAACCACCAAGAGAGAACAAGGGTCCCGACTCCCAATACGACGGGTCATATCCCAGAACCCCCTGTTACTTTATAACCAGGGGAGAACAGCAAATTTAAGGCAATTGTAGCAAATGGCAAAATTTAAGCAATTATTTAAGCAAACTAGGAAAGCCCAGACTGGTATCAGTTTAGAACCGACTACTCATGGCAACATGAGATAGTCTTAACCTGCAAACTTCCAGCGGTATCGCCGAAAAGTAATCCATGATATGATCCGACGTAGAATAGCGGGAACGATCGGGGCCCCTTATCTTGCCAGAACCCGCCAGCCTAAACTGTGACAAAATTTTATTATTACAAATATTATTAACATTATAAATTCTAAGTTCATAGTTGTATTTTCACTGATCAAAGGTCCAATATGGTGTCATTTTTCTCTGGAATGTCCTTTCCATATGGCAATAATGTAACTGCTTCCATGTAATATGACAACGGTACAGCAACTATAAAGTACTTGTCTGAAGTTCATCGCAGTCGAGAATCTCGCTTCCAACTTTCAAGGCAACTGAAAAATTAATACAACAGCAGCAGAAAATATTCTTACATCAACAAATTATATATGAGGGAGAATGTAGGGGAGGTGGGTGGGATTTTTGTTGGAGCAACTTTTTAACGAAGTGACCTTGCGATACAAGTTTTTGAATGAATGAACTGAGACGTCACAAATAATCAATAAAACCAGATTGAACTGGAAAATACTTAGAACGGAGTAAACGAAATTATCGCACAAACCATTTATTCCCTATAATTAAATTGGTTTATCAGATTAATTGATAAACCCTATTAATTATAGAGTCATACTTCTTAAGGCACAATAAAAACTAACTACATATTAAATTGGATAAACGGCCACAGTTGAGCAAGGCTGTCGACATCTGACAAGAAAAACAGAATACCAAAATATTACGGGCAAATCTGTACACCTTTGGTATCAAAGGATGCTAAATTCCTCTTGTAAAAACAACCACCAAGAGAGAACAAGGGTCCCGACTCCCAATACGACGGGTCATATCCCAGAACCCCCTGTTACTTTATAACCAGGGGAGAACAGCAAATTTAAGGCAATTGTAGCAAATGGCAAAATTTAAGCAATTATTTAAGCAAACTAGGAAAGCCCAGACTGGTATCAGTTTAGAACCGACTACTCATGGCAACATGAGATAGTCTTAACCTGCAAACTTCCAGCGGTATCGCCGAAAAGTAATCCATGATATGATCCGACGTAGAATAGCGGGAACGATCGGGGCCCCTTATCTTGCCAGAACCCGCCATAAGAGTGGGTCTATACACACTCTCTAACCCCCCCCCCCCGCGGTAGGAAATGGCAGTCGTGTCAAAATATTCACAACTTACTAGGGAAAAAAAATATCGAGAATTTCAATGATTCTTAAGCACATTGCTGTTTATTAAGCGTAATCTCCCCTACAATCTGTTTATATAGCTAAGATCTGAAGATGTCTTTGTAACTGGAAAACTGCACATTTGAAATTTAAATCAAGACCTTGCAACAACTAAAATCTGTCTTATAATTAGGGTAATTAAAAGCAATCTACACATTGTCAACTTTAATGAGTGCGCTATCTAGCGAAAACTATTAAGAGTTTCAAATAAATAAACAACCTTTAACGCAAACATACAGCATGATAATTACCATTACCTGTATGTACTACTATATCCAATTATACTCTAGATACAAATTGACGCTGGGTGTGCTTCGTTGCATTTTTGACATTTGTGCAAAAACTTACAACTATTGCCATATGTGCAACGTAGACCGCAGTTGTACATTCTACAGTAGCATTTTTGTTTTGGGTTTGCTGATGTGTTCCACTTTTGTGGTATCTGATTTTACGGATTATATTCCTGATTTTGAAAGCCTTCACTCGATTGACCTTGACTTTGACCGAACCAGGTTTTATTAGTTAGTATTTGGGGTTGTTACGCACACCATCCACAATTCCATATCAATACCTCCCCATGAAGAGGATGAACAACGGGCTTTACGCATACGAAACTGTTCATCATACACAACCCAACCCCCAGAGCAACCCCTGGATGCAGCTAATCTGACCGTATGCAGATATTTGAAAAATTCCAATCCCCTTTCCGGCCATTTTTCTAACATCACACTTGCATATATCATGAAAGCAGATGTCCATGTATCAATGTTTGTGATTGAATTATGTTATTTAGGAAGAACTGAAATGACACCCCCTATTATAGCAAGTTCACCATTAACATCTAAACCATTAGACATACTTTGATTTGATTTGAAAAGTAAGCTTAAATCAACAAACTCCCCATTCCGCTTTTGTCTTTGAGCTTAATAGGAACATTTGATGAAACACTCTCACCCGATTTAGAATAGGATGTCACAAACTTGAAATAGAGAGAGGTCGATATTTTAATATAGACGAGGATAAAAGAGTCTGCAAATTATGTAACAACGGGGTTGAGGATGAATTACACTTTCTTCTTGATTGTAAAACTCTGTCAAATAAAAGAGACCCAATACTTAATCTTATCTTATCTAAAATTCCAAATCTATAAGATCTAAGCAACCAAGCATTATTTATATGGCTTTTGAGTAATGAAAATAAAAATTGTTTAGTTCAAACTTGTCAACTAATAAATACACGAAACACTGTTAGAAATAATTCAATAGGTTAAGTGTTGTATTCAATTATATATTATAAAGGTTAAGTGTTGTATTCAATTATATATTATATAGGTTTTAAGTGTTGTATTCAATTATATATTTTTAATATACAATTAACTTTTAATTTAACTATACTAAAACCATCTGGGGCTCTCCAAGCTGGAAACAAATCATGTATTAAAATATATATGCGTATAAACCGGAATATAAATATAAATATTTAGTAATATCTATATCTTCATTCTTATATTATGTGGGTATTTTTGTTAGCAATCATAAATGTCTCCTTTTAGTCTTTTAATCAAAAATATCACATCAATCATATATCTATTGTTTTTCTTTTGTGTTATTTGCTTTTTTTTTTGTAATTATTACTTGATTTAATCAGCTCTATGTAGGGCGCATTTAATTTGCGAAATAAAACTATATTTGGTTTGTTTGTTTGTTGATGAAATGGGATCAAAAACACTAACCATAAAATCCGGAGACTTTTCACCTTGCAAAATTAAGCTATTAGTATCATTTACACGTATAAACCTACCCTGAGTTTGCCCCTGGTTTGAACTGTTCAAAGTATAACAGCTAGAGCTACCCGGGACCACATTTGTCTGCTCATCCCTCCTTATCATGGGGTCATCGTTGACTGGCTGGAGATTATTAGGCATCTGCTGGTCTTGTGAAGCACTTACAGTAGATGAAGGGCTTGGAAAATGAACTACTCGAGGACGTTGGACTTGACGCTGATCTGCTTCAGACGCGATGTTTATGACAGGGCCACGTGCCATTGAAATATTTGCTGTTCGGTGATGATTTTGCGTTGGGCCGACGACATTTTCGGAGCTTTCAATGTCCATCCTTTGACCTGGCACTCTTGAGGGTGTATTAGAATTGTCCTCAGCATGTATTAGCTGAATGTTAGTTCCGTGAACATGATTTGCCGACCTCGTGTTTGTCATGTTTGAAGTTCTGGCTTTCTTTGGGTCTTTATCTGACTTCTTGATCTGCTGGAACTTATTTGGAGACAGTCTCTTTCTATTTTGAGGCTTCATGGTAATTTCGATGACGGATGGTCCAGATGTTGAAACGATTTTTTCAATTTTTGTTGGAGCAACTTTTTAACGAAGTGACCTTGCGATACAAGTTTTTGAATGAATGAACTGAGACGTCACAAATAATCAATAAAACCAGATTGAACTGGAAAATACTTAGAACGGAGTAAACGAAATTATCGCACAAACCATTTATTCCCTATAATTAAATTGGTTTATCAGATTAATTGATAAACCCTATTATCTACTTGTTAGTCGTCTGGGTGGAGAGTCTTTGATAATTTCGGAATGGGTTTCGAATCATATTCTGTAGTTTTATAATGTATGGCCTATTGCATGGCAGCATGTACCGACAACTGTTGACACATATTAAAGGTGCAACATGGGTATTTTTATGAAAAAAAAAGAAAAAATCATTATGCACTGGGGTGTAAAAGCCGAGTCGCAGCATTTTACTAGCCAAAACCTAAAAGCAAAAGTTGTTACAGGCATGACATGCCAATTTAATACAAATTATTTGAGAGTTATTGTCAAGAAGTCACTTTTTGAGAAATTTACTAAGCTTTTTGCTGACCTAAATCATGAGTGAACACCCCCCCCCCCAAAAAAAAATCCATTGGGTTCCTTCTCTTAATATGGTTACCAATATCCCAAAGTTTCATAAAATCGGTTGAAAACCCAAAAGTTTCTTAAAATTGGTTGAATACATTTTTGAGTAATTGAGTGGTTGCCAGAAAACCACCTTTTCATAGAAATGAAAAGGTATACTAAGTGAACAAATTGGCCCCCTAAATTTGGCATACTATATACTTTTTATGAATATTTCATTGTAATTTTATGATTTTTAATTTAACAGGTTATATTTGATGAAAAAGGCATTGATTTTTCGAAATTGATAAAGTACGCATGTGCACAAAATCGTTTCACCAGCAAAATTGGCAAAATATGCTAAAAATAGCTAAAATTTATACATTTTTTGTTAATTTTTTTTAGATATTTTCACCTAACAATGGTATAGTGATGCTACACCCATCGTTGAAATTTTTGTGGGTCACAGGTACTCTCATACCTTTTTTATCAAAAGCATGTGATCGTTTGCCATATTCGAGCTTTTTGAAGAAAAAGTCATTTTACTCATATTTAGCTCAATACTAAGAAGAAATCTGACAATGGGCCCAAAAATAGCCCTTATCATACCTTGTCCTTTGCTTACATTTTTATGCCGCTGTGGCCTTGACTTAGAACAGCTTTATTCTAAAATCATATTCTAATTTAATTAATTTTCTAACCTAGGCTATTTGTGTTGCTGTGACTTTAACCTTGAACAGATTTACTCTTAATCAAATGGGTTACCCTCTTAAAGTATTCAACAATGTCTTAAAGTTTCATAAAAATCGACAACTGTTTAGTTACGAATCAAAAAAAAAAATCTAACGCTTTTCTGTCGCTCTGTTCTTGTTACTTAAACAAATTTACCCCAAAATCAATAGGGTCCCTCCTCTTACGGTATGTAGCAAAATCCTAAAGTTACATAAAAATCGGTTCACAATTTTGTGAATTATGGTCCGGAAACCACTAATTTTGCTGTCGCTGTGACGGATTAAACGGATTTATTCCAAGATCAATAGGGTTCTCCCTCATATACATGTAGTATGTAACAATAGTGTAAAGTTTCATTAAATCGGTTGACCACTTCTTGAGTTATGGTCTGGAAACAAATTGTTGACGCAAGCACGCCGTCATCGGTCATCATCATAACTATCCCGAGTTCAACTTCGTTGCAAAAACAAAAAACAAACGAAGGCAAATCAATTAAATACCAAAAGACATAACACAATACAAGTCATCAATTAAAAGTAAAATCATCAACAGACAGAAGCTTAATTTTGACGTGAGTTGTCCCGCCAATTTAAATTCAAGACGTTTTCTGTAAAATTTCATCGTAGATACAGGTTATCTTCCAGGGAAAGTCGAGCATAAACTGATTTCTCCACTCTTGTCAGTTATTTTTAGTTTCATAAAGCTCACATAGGCTCGAATATTAAAAATCTCGTAGTGAAAAAATCATGTAAACCTCTCCTGGCTGAAGGAAAGCACATCCAGTGTTAAAAAAACACTTTTGTTAGAATCTTAATAACATCGATCAAACAATAAATTAGTAAGAAGCTTTGAACATGCCCACCGAATATAAATTTGATACCCTTTGAGTAAGATATCTAGTGAGATAAAAATAAATTAAAATTTCATCTACTGTTGCCTGTATAATAACAAATTTAAATTTAAAAGTAACCTTTATGATTTTAGATTTAATTTAAATCTAAAAGTTACCTTTATAATAACAAATCAAAAACTAAAGTTACCTTTTTCCAACCTTAATCCACTACTGGTTGGCAAACTTAAAATACATATAACAACACAGAATAAAATTGTAGTATCCATCTGGCCTTTTGGTGTGGCAATACTTCAGTTTATTCATTGCATCCTAAGAGATGATCTTTTTAAAGGGAAATCGATAAGGAAGTCAATACCAAATTTTTGACAAAATTACTACCTTAATTAAAACAAAAAAATACTACCCAAACTTTCTTTGATCTATTGTCAATTTTTAAAACAGGAAATAATTTTTATTTTTTTATACATGTATGACTTTCAATTCCTCGTTTAAAAGTTCACTGTCGCCAGAGCATCCTAAAATCCCAATGAAACTGTGCTGGGTTACTTACAAAATTTAATGATGCGCTAACTGGTAGTTTCATCAGTTACCTTGCTGAAAGTAATATACATCTGCGAAATAAATTCAACAGCCAACGTAACCCTAAAGAAAAAGGACAACAACCAAAATGGAAAAAGAAAAAGGTGTACCAAAGGGACAACCAAATATTGTTTATCCGGTAAGAAAAAGACAAAATCGCTAGAAACAGAACAACCATTCACAACTTCCAACTATGCACATTTAGATAACCCTTTACTAGAACCGATTCGTCGAAACCATGAGCTGTACCATCACAAACCATTATGCAGACAAAGAGAAAGAACTGATAAAATCAGGCAGACTTTGTAACCGTAATTTAATATATGTGACAATTTTATAAGTAACAAGAACACTTATAATATACAAAATTTAAGTCAAAGTCTAATCTAGATTTAAAATGTATTTGACATTTAAAGTTACTGTAGCTTTATGACACCACAGTACTATAGTTGAGTCCAATAGCCTTGCGTATCAAAACATGAAGCTGTTTTAATAGGTTGTCGTTTGGCTTTAGGCAATAGGCCTAGTGCTGGCCTCTATTTTTCAGGCATAAGTCCTATGTCCTAGTCTTTAGACCTAATGCTTGATATCATTTAAACGATAACCTAAGTGAACAGGCATTAGCTGATTGTCTAGGCATTCAAGGCATAATGCCTGATTTTGCTTATTGCCGCTACGACTATGCACATTGGCTGTTATGATGTCGCACAATTTGACTGCTTTCACTATTTATCATGTTTATGACCACAGAAACCACGTTCATCAGCATTTACATCTGAAACAGTGTTGTTGTGAGAGATAAAGACGGGTTTTGCCTTGATACAGTAATTACAACAAAAACAGACATTCTAATTTGTTATTCACCTTGTTGACTGATCAAAGAGGATTTTTCGGCAACTTAATTTCCTACGTGTTTATACATGTATATGGTACAGGGAATCAATGCATGTGATAAGGAATAATAACTGACCATTTCATGGAATACATGTACATGTAATCCCTGAAGTTTCTTAAAATGATATTCATGTCGTCATTACTGTTACAGTAATGTTCGTTGTATATTTTCCGGGCTGCGAATGGGTCCCAGCAGAGCCTGGCTTGTAAGAGGCGACTAAGGGTCTTGGACTTCTGACATCGGTATTCGGTCGCCTCCTTATAGAACCTGGCGACCTTGCACTGGGCGAAGAAGTCGGCATTGAAATCTACGGCAGGATAACGCTCCGCATTGTAGTAATAGTACCGGTAGTGCCCAGTCTACAGACCGACCAAAGTGTGTACAATAGGTGGCTAAGTATGGTGGTCCTTGTCCAATGGGGTTGTCTGGACACAATAAAGAAAACCTGACCGCTTACCATAGTGAGCAAACGTGTGTTGAATATGCCAAGCTTCATAGACGCAAACGATCCTTTTCGAGACCGCTATGAGGTACGCCACAATGAATAAGCCTAAGTTTCTGTCCATACTCTCTCCCCTTTTACTGTGGTCATATCAATACTACAACAAACGGTTTCATTTTTACCTCTGCATGTATAATGCGGGACCATCGGTATTTTTTTTTATTTCTCATCAATGTAAATCTTCCGTTTCGCTCTGTTTGTTTGCTCATTTGTTTTTAGATTGCTTTGGTATTATATACGGGTCAAAAATTTGGGGCACTGGATTTCCACTTCCATACGACAAGTTTGGCACTAAGTCTATCCATTTTACCGCGCATACAATTCAAATCATCGTTAGGCAAAAAAGCATGAAAGTATATAAATGAGGAATGTTAGTAACTTCTCTTTTTTTGGTCATGAAATTTTATTGTTAATTTCTGGGTTTCACACCCCCACGTTCCCATTTTTCTCATTATCAGTTTTTGTTCATTTTATAACGTTCTCACCCATGAAGTACCTATTATTGTTTTGCAAGGCTCGTAAAACGAATCACCAACACCAACTCAGTTGCTAACTCATGGATAATTTCTGATATTATATTTTATCAAGTATATATCTGATGCCCGTAATTTGTGTATTTCTGTCTGGGCTGGTGATAAATAATACTGTTGTT
Source organism: Arcuatula senhousia (assembly GCA_963971305.1). Classification (NCBI taxonomy): domain Eukaryota; kingdom Metazoa; phylum Mollusca; class Bivalvia; order Mytilida; family Mytilidae; genus Arcuatula; species Arcuatula senhousia. The sequence goes on along the minus strand of OZ020307.1, from coordinate 44,379,174 downwards.
GTGTTGTGAAAAATCCCCTTTCTCCATTAAGAGTTCTCTATGAAGCAAAAAGATAAATTGCTATGTTGAATAAGCAGTGGAGTGATCAGGTCTCAAGGAGTCTCTTGTTACCTATGTATTGCGGATCGTTGCGATTTTTATAACTTGCTGACATTGCTGACGTGATGAGAAATAGAAAAATAGTATGCTGATGACAAAAAAAATGGATACAAATAACATATGTAACAAATTCTTAGTATCTTACAACTGCAGACGGTATTTCTAGGTAAATTGGTTATGATAGGACCCCACTGGAAATAAGCTCTTCAATGTAGCTTTTGTGGATTATCCTTGGGTGCTAGCTTATTTTATCCTTCCTGTTTTTATATTTTAGTTGTGTCTATTCGTCTATTTCCAATAATGTCATTCCATATTATTTGTATACAGTCAATGTATTGTATGATCTGTATGTTAACTATTTGTATATATGCTTTGCACTCTAATAAACATTATTATTATTATTATTATGAGCGGTATAGAACAAGAGGTCTCAAACTTATAAGGCAATAAAGCACCCGTTTAAACTTTCAGAACTAAAATATCATATAAAACTACGCTCAATTCTACATCGGAAGAAAACTCTTTTATTTAACTTTTTCCTTCTCTTTTTAATGATTTTATGACCAATCTACGAAAATCAGGGGTAGATAGTGTTCGGGTCCGTTCGTCCGTCCGTCCAAAATGTTGCGAGAGGGATCATTTTGTCTGTTAGACATATTTTGTTTAGTATTTATATAAACATACAAAAAAAACAATCTCTTTTGCATCTTTATTTTTAATAAAGTAAACTAAATCAAATCAAATATATGAAGGAAGAGATTTTAAGGAAAACAAGACCTTATAAAAATATTTTAAAAAATGTCGTTTCACCCTTTTTGATTACAAACACTGAATGCTATTTCTTTTTTATGATATTTTACAAATAATGCAAGAAGTCTTTTGATTTTCAAACTTGTCCTTTGTAACGACATTTGTCTAAATTTTCATTCGTATCTGCTTGTCGCCTCAAAAGGCACAAAGGACAATCTACATATAAAGACGCTTTATTTTCAGCATTCTTGTATATTTCCTTTTGAGGTCGTACAGCTGTAACCTGTCCGCTGTCTGCAGACTTTCTACCATTGATCTTCCAATAGCTTCGTTCTCATCCAAAGGAATATGGAAGCATCCAATATCTAGCTTGACTGGCTTGATGAGAATGAGTCCATTCCCGTTTATCGACAATACTGCATAACGAGGCAAGCTTCGTGATCGATAGATTATAATTACCTATGATTTTTATATATGATTAATATGCATATGAATGACGAAACAAATTGGCATTGGTGCACAAGTTTGATAGAGAAAAAAAAACCGCTTATGAATTGAATTTAAACAAATGACAAAGCTACTACATTGTTTTTGTACCTAGTTAGGGACCGATCAATATTTATCAAAGTACTTGGCCGGTGCAATTTTTTCCCTCATCAAAATATCAATGTACCCAACAGACACACCAGTAAAAAAAAACATAAGGCCCAGTTTATTGTCAAAGCAGAAAAAAATTATTGCCCAGCAAAAGATCTTCTTTTTTAATTAAGACCCAGGTCCCTTCAGTTACTGGTAGGATGTCGAGAAGTACTGAGACCACATTATTCACATTCATATCTTCAATCAATCAAGGTCTAAACAAGGTGTTGAAATGAATTTAATTGTTTTTTTTAACAAATTAATGATAAAGAAGTGACTGCCTGGCACATGTTCAATTCTAAAAAATCTTTATGCCCAGCTGAAAGAGGGTGCAAAAAAACTCTTTGCCCCGAATACAATTGCACCGGTCCAGCACTTTGATAAATATTGAGCGGTCCCTTTTATTTATACTTACGTATGCAGATACAACCAAATTGTATCCAGATATATTTCTAGAGTTTAACCTTTCAAAATCAAGATGGTTTTTGACTGTGATATGTCCCGTGAGAGACGATATGGAAAACAGGTTTGTTGCTTCACTCTAGCAAATATAAAAGAAACAAAATGTAGAGCTACGTAATATATAAACTGATAATAAATATGATCTCTTAAAGAAACAAATATTTTGCCAAGACACGTTTTATTGACAAAATATTTGTATTAAGAGTTCGAGACATTTAAAAAAGACAATGCCAATGATTTCTAATCCCAACTTGCTTTCGTAATCGACATGCATCCTAACCGTTTGATATAGAAAGAATGATACATAACAATGCTAAAAATTTCTAATCTCACTCATTAAATTTAGAAATTTAATTATCGATGACAACTCAAGTTTGAAAACAAACAAATATTTAAAAAAAGATCTTCATTTTAATTAAATCTTTATTGGAAAGTGCATATTCTTACATGCATGAGAAATGATGGTTTATTTCAAGTGAAGTGGCATGTGACTGAGTTTGTATTTTACGCCCTTGCAACGCTATATAGAAAAGCCAATGGCGATGAACATGAAAAGGATGACAAAATGAACATGAAATGATGACGAGAAATGAACTATGGGGATGGAAAGGGAACAAAGGAAATGCAAATTTTAAAAAAACACAAGAAAAGGATAGATTAGTAGGGACAGAAATTTAAGCCTATGTGGTGCACTTCTTGGCGGTCCACAAACGCATCTTTAACGTGCATGAAGTGTTGTCCTCTCCACACACATTGGCCCATTATTATTTGCGATCAGGTATTCCACATTCCTGACGACCCCGGCATTCATTATGACAGGGCTACTTGATTTAACCACCTGGGGCACACATTGCAGTCGCTTTAAGGGTAAAAGTCCTAACCCGATGGCAGGTTTAATTTCTGATGGCTCTTTAGTGGACTTTTACCGACAAGCTTAGCGCTGCTGCGTGCCTATTTGCCTACCAGCCCCACACGGGACTACTATACATGTGAATATATCTGATGTACAAAAAAAAAAACAAACTTACCGGGCTGCCTGTAATGATCTCAAATATGATGACGCCGTTAGAACCACTATCAAGATCTGTGGCAGAAATATTTTGGTAAATCGTTGTTCCTATGGGCATCAACTGGAAATAAAAATTCACAATTAATCTTGGAAAATACATTATATATCGATATGGATATAGACAGTGGTTCAGCGTACCAAGAATTCATTAAAATCTTGAAAAATATTTTATTGTATGTGTTTTACTTGGAAGTCAAGGACTTCCAAAGTATAGTAATTAATCCATCCACGTTTTTTCTCGAGACCGACGTACAGCCTATTCTATTGTGCATTCGCTCTCCGGTAGAAGTGTGTTTATTTTTTTGGTCAACAAGCTTTCTTATCTATGTTAGTACAACCCCTTATTATTACTTGATTTTTTTATTTATTTCGTTTTAAATGATGATATAGTATTTCTATGTTTTTCATAACCTGTAAAAAAACTACATTTTGTCTATCACGTGACTTTAGTCACTTGTGCGATGGGGGGGAAATATATTTTAGCGGGAATATACAAATTATAGAAATTAATACCATTAATGCTTTATATAAAAGATGAGATAATTAAACTAATGATTTTCTCAGATAAAAGTTACCGAAAAATACATGTATATATATCGATTTCATATCGTTGTAAGAAAGCGTGCATGGTTCATACATAAATAAATTTAGTAATTGCTTTCTTCTGCCGTAAAGTTATAAACCACAACACAAATCGCTTGCCTTCGTTCAAATGTGACTTCCAAGTACACGGTACCAACGGTACTTTGATTTTCATATCTAGTAGTGAACGTAAATATACAATAATTGTACACTGACCCGAGCGTTTTGTTGTTTCGAGCCGAATTCGTATAAATACAATTTTATGTCGAGTCAGTGTACTATTATTGTGTTTATACTGCAATATTTTGTATTTTCTTTGGAGTATTCTTTATTTAAAAAAAACACAAATAAAAAAATCGAAAAATGATCCTACCTCGGGCCCCTCTCCTAATATGGTCATAACACCTGTGTCGCCAGGTAAGGGGCACACTGTATAACATGGAATGGTTTATGTACTATGACACAAATGTTCATGGTCTAAAGTCAATTAATGTAATGAAATTTGAAAAAAATAGAATAAAAATAATATATTTATACTGAAGCATAAATTTAAAATTAAAAATTGAATGCTACCGTTTTTTTAACTAATATGCGCCTTACATGTAAGAATGCAGCTTAATATCATTATGCTAGAAATAAAAAAAAATAAAAATAATTGTTTTTCTTGGAATAAAATGTAATACATTTATCAAATACATTCGGCGTTAAAAATATTAAGATTACATATTTTTATCATAAGTATTTTAAATTCGGGTATTCAATTCAACGCATTAATATTTACACCTGTCAATCAAAAAGCACGTGGAGTCCGTGCAACTGCAAACTCAACTAGCTCTCTCTATATATGTTGTTTACCGGTTTATACGGATTTGATAGTAGTTGCCTAAATAAATTGGGCATATTTAATTACATGATAGAACATCCAATTATTTCCCACCCATTTTTTAAGTTTATAATTTTAATTTCACCTAACAAATACTTTTCTTGAATTTATTTATACGGGAATAAACGGTTAATTTAATTTTGCCGATTTCAAAATTTCAAGGAGTAACCTCTCATCAACAGCATTCACGTCAAAACATTGGAAGATCAATAACCAAAACTATGAAAATGCATTTGTACAAGTACTAGTAATCAATACCAAAATGTTCGAACAGGAAAGCCAAATCAAGGACCACGGATATCTGTATTCTAATTCCTTGCTTCTGTCCTGACTTCTCAATCCGAGTTGCATGAAAATTTTCACATACTATCCTTTTTAAAATTATATATTAAATAATTGGTGATTTATGTGGTTTTAATCGTCATTCCGGACCATGAAAATTCTTTAACAGCATTAGGAACAAATTCGTAGAGATCTCTGCTAGAGCGAATAACCCGCTTTCGATCTGTGCTCACTAATACCAATATTCATTTCCCCACTCATACGAAAGGTTTCTTTTATTTATACATATTTATGTGTCCTAGAATGCAACCCCCCAACAAAAAAATAAAAAAAACAAAAAAACACTGTGTTTGTATAGAGGTTGTACTGCTAATTTTGTGATTTACAAATTATCAAGTTCCATAAAAAATAATATAATAAGGTATCCCTTATAAAGGGACTTGTGTGGCGGAATCTTCATGCTTGAATACCACACTATCGGTAATTAGCCAATTACCAATAAAATTCTTCTTTTCTAAATATTTGTACCATACTATATTCGACCTTGTTTTACAGCATGCCTCGGAAAGGGGGCGTGTACTAAAAGTGATATACTGTCACTGACCGTATATCACATATCGATATACGGTCACTGTAATTTGACTGCTCAAATAGACCGATTGCAGTATAAAAAGCTTTATTCCAAGAAAAACAATTATTTTTATTTTTTTTTTATTTCTAGCATAATGATATTAAGTTGCATTCTTACATGTAAGGCGCATATTAGTTAAAAAAACGGTAGCATTCAATTTTTAATTTTGAATTTATGCTTCAGTATAAATATATTATTTTTATTTTATTTTTTTCAAATTTCATTTAGACCATGAACATTTGTATCATAGTACATAAACCATTCCATGTTATACAGTGTGCCCCTTACCTGGCAACACAGGTGTTATGACCATATTAGGAGAGGGGCCCGCGGTAGGATCATTTATCAATTTTTTTATTTGTGTTTTTTTAAATAAATTATACTCCAAAGAAAATACAAAATATTGCAGTATAAACACAATAATAGTACACTGACTCGACATAAAATTGTATTTATACGAATTCGGCTCGAAACAAGAAAACGCTCGGGAGACCCTCGCGTTTTCCTGTTTCTAAGCCTCATCCGTATAAAAATTTTATGTCGAGTCAGTGTACTATTATTGTATATATAATTTTACTACTTCCCTGTTAATATCAAATTCACACCTACATGTCAGACCTTACTTTTGACTACATGGGCATACGTTATTGACGAATTTGATTTGAATAAATGAATGGGATATTTCACAATTAATTACGTTACCCCATTTAAAAGAGCAGCAAAAATAATAAATAAGAAAATACCCCCTCCCGCCGACAAAAAATACCCCAAAAATAAAAAATCATAAAGAAATAATAAAATAAAAACACCAAAAAAAAAACCCCGAAAACAAACAAATAGACTAAGTGTAAAATTACAAAATAAGCGTAGCGAATTGTTTTGGTCTCTATAGTTTAATATCTTTACACCTCGCTAATCTATAGTATGTGAGGATATGTATACAGTTATCATTATTTCAATATTGTTTCAACGTGAACCTATACCTCGCTTATTGCAGTGTTGTATGGTGTTCCGATGAATGTTGGCGAATTATCATTTATATCAACGACATTAATTCGTACTGTATAAACAGTAGTTCCGATTTCTCCATTCTGTAATAATAAAATGAACTTTTATTAAATTGTTAACTAATGGAATCATTATACCATTGCATATTCATGAACTCATCCTGTCTTTCCGTACGTTTGTCTGTTTGTAGGAAGTACATTGGAAAAGCACACCGTCACGTAAAGACATTGCCACTGGATCAGATGTCACTCATGGGAGATAATTTGACTTTTTTGTGAACTTGCTCAAAGTATTCCTTGTTTTTTTATGTTTTGTTTGGTAACTTTAAACATAAGCGCACCAGTTTTAGATAAAACATCAACCATAATTGTGAACGCTGATAAAAAGCTGTATATGAGGGTCTAGTTTAAGCCAGAAGAGTTACAAACAATTAAAACAGTAAATGAAAATATTGTATCATTATTATATGTCGATATTGGATTATCCTCGGTGCTAGATTCGGCTTCGATTTGGTTTTGTGAACTTTTCTTTAAATACTTTTGGTTTTGACCTTTCAATGTATTGAACCAAAATGCTGCTGATGAGAGGTTTCTCTTTGAAATGTGCAAATATAGTATAACCAATTTAACTTCTTAAAATGACTACTTACTATGCCGCCTCGACAAACAAGTAAAAATTCAACCACGTTTAGATCGTCGTTTGTTGTTGGACTTAGGCCCTATAATATTGATTGAAAGAAAATAGTAACATGGACGAGTTCCTTAGCTTCAGCATAAGGCATATGTGTCCTATGAATATATTGCTGAAAAAGATGAGTTATGAGCATAATGGTATGAAGAGACTGCATGCGCCATTTATTGTCCCCCAAAATTGTAACGGACACTTACATATATATGTTCACCTTACAAAAATCTGAAGTATTCCGTAAACTAGAAAAGGATAAGTAACTTCCATACTATTGTTCAATCAAGATTACTCCCAGACATAGACTAAAGTCATGGTTTTGGATTTGGCAACCTAGTTGATAATCTTTGCTGATTGTATACAATTCAGGATTTAAAACTTGGAACCTGGAATCATGTCACAGACTACAGACTTCAACTGTTGTATAGATTGTTGACTCTTATAGTTAGAGCCTTTCAGGTATTAAAAAAATATATAGATAAACCTTTCGAAAGTTTTGGTGCTTTCTCTTGTTTTTGTACAGGATAAGTATACGCAATGTATAAAGCAATATGTTCATTAAGTGTTTTAAGATTTGTGAACAAATGACAAAGATCAACGTCTTTTAAAGAACATTATTACATAGATGCATATGAAATACCGATTTTTCCCAGTGAAATAAAATCTGGTAAATTCACATTGTGAAATAACAAAAATACTTTCACTCTTGCGTCCTTTCCGGTCAAACTCAATTATGACGTCATGAATTGTATTGCGTTGTCGGCATGACTCCTGCGGTCTAAATTCATACGCCATTCAAATAAATTTATTAAAAACTATTAAATAGCGGCATTTTATCTATGTAATAAATACGATAATCAATTAGGTCTCATGAATAACCAAAATATGATCACTCGTGCGGGAACGCACTGAGATTTAACTCGTTCGCGGAACAAGTTCCGCGCACTCGTATAAATCTGTGTGCGTTCACCGACTCGTGATCATATTTTGGTTATTCACTCGACCCAATTAATTATCCTATAAGTATTCTAGATGGTCCAATAAAATTCTTAAATAAAAAGGAAAAAGGGTGTATAGAGTTGTTAATCCATAGCATCTGGAAAATATGTTAAAGTCAGCAGCAATCATTCTTAATACACGTAAAATAAAAAAAGGATTCACAGATACATACGTCTCTATCTAAAGGTTGGTTAAGAACCAAGAAGCTTCTTTCACTATAACCAAACTCAGATGAGTTCAAAGTACGTGATTCGACGGTGAAATATTCTTGAGCATTAAAGTTATTGGTCTGTTGTCTGTTGATCTGTTGAATGGTTAGTGTCACTCCTCCATCAGTAACACCGTTCAAGATTCCATTTATCGTTGTGTCAACGAGTGCTGGAAATAAATTTAGGTAATCTGTTTAGTCTAGCTATATATATTACATGTACGAGTAAATGAGTAGAAGGGCCTAGTCACGAAAACTCGTAGTTCTTGTATAATATATTTTTTGAATAGCAAAATAATCCACACATGTAATAATTGAATTAAGGATGTTCGCAACTATTATAGAAAATAAATAGATTTCAAATTCGATTTCTCAAATGAAAAAAATAATAGTAAAGGGTATAAAATAAGCAAAACAATGTGATAGGTTCGTGACCTTGTTTTCAAAATAATTGACGTTAAAGTTTTGGCGGGAAAAGGTTTTCTCTGACTTTTTCATAGGTTTAGCATTAGCTCTTTTTTCCTGTTAAAACCCGTGACAGAATAAAAAGGATTTTATAAAACTTTGTAAATCAGTCCTTTATAATATACTTAAGGCATTTATAAAAAGAAAATAGGGGGTTTGTGGGCAAAACATTTAAACCTCTTTCTATGGTAAAAACCCGAGGATTCCGACAAATCACAGACATCCCCAAACAAGACTAGCAAGCATCCTTAAAAGCTAAATGTAGTGGACTTATTGTTCTAGAAGCTTACTGTTTTATGATATTGGGTTTATTACAATATCTACAAATATGTGGATGCCCCAACATAGACGTACCTCCTGAACTTGATTCTTGAACAGATGCAAGTATGGTTAAATTCTGTGGTTGTCCGTTCCCTCTTGTGCAAGCTAAATTAAACAATTGAAATGTCAAGAATAACTTAACTAACTAATAAAATGAGATACTTTTAAGCAATCACCAATTATTTTTAACTTGTAAAGCCCAATGTAACATTGGTTCCATGTGTATATGCATGTAATTAGAATCGACAGTTACCTGCTAAAGGAATGATGGATTCTTCCATAAACTAGTTTTCTACATGATTTTAAATGACATTACTTTAAAAATACGAGATCAAATCTATCCCAAATAATCAACCAATCCACCACATGGATTCATTCTCTCTCCTCTTAAAGCATCACTTTGAATTGAATTCAGTGTGCCATACGAATAAATGTTTTCATTTCTGATAGGCAACTTTGACTTTGTTGTTAAACGTTGTTTCAGAGATATTTTTTTGCAAGCCATTAAACTCAATACTTTTTCCATTCATGACAAAGATGCATAAAATTTTGAAAAAAATTGATTTCCCAAATATGATGGAATTCCTTATTGTTGACTGTTAGTTTTATTGGGTTTTTTTTACTTTACGCATGAAGATGCATAACAATAATCCAAAATTTGAATAGGGGCCTGGGTGGCCGATTGGTCTAAAGCGCTGGTTTAAAAACCACACTATTGATCACCTCTCAGCTGGTGTTCGAGTCCCGTTTGTATTTAACAAAAAGGGACTCCCCACACTGTATGCGATTTGGTTTGTCAGTTACCTGCCCAAGGTCGGTGGTTTCCTCCAGGTTATCCGGTTTCCTCCACCATTAAAAATGACCGCCCGTTATGACCCAGGTGCGTCGAGAAAGGGCGTTAAACACAAACACACACACACACCCTCACTCACCAAAATTTAAATACAAATCATTATCATGAACAAATTTATCTGGCATTAAGGTATTATTTTTTTAAATGTCTCTACCTACATATCACCTCTGTCATGAATCTTTGCAACTTACGAGGTACACGTGTTTGGCCATTTATTGTTCTCAGTTCATAAACAGTCAGCAGGATTGACAGGAAAACAGTCTTTAACGACATTCTGTAAAAACAAGCTTATAAACAGGATGGAATAACACATAGAACGAGCGAAAAGACCAAACAAATTCTACACGTTTGACACATTCAAAAGTCTCGCGTTGTTGGTTTCCGTTCGGTTTATTTTGTGTTTTTTCATGCTGTACTTGTTCGTGTTTAACGGTTTTGTCGTTGCCCTTTCGGACTTTTGACACTCTAATGCCCCATAGGTGCCTCTTTGCTTCTCTAAACTAAAATATATCATTGAGACATTGCTACTAAAATCTTAAATTAGTTAACAAATAAATGCCAATTCATATGAAATAAAATCGAAGCGCATTGATTGCATGTAGTGTAACAAGAGGCTCCATGGAGCCTGAATCGCTCACCTGGTCCTTAATTCATACAGGTCTTCATTAAGGGGACATTTGACAACTTCAACCCAATTGAGACTTTTGTACAGCTTAATGAGCTAAAGGTTAAAGCAAGCTCTGCAATAGTTATCATTTTTTAGGGCAAAACATGAAAAACGCTAATTTTATCTTTAAAGGACCATAACCCCTATTAAAAGTCATCTGACAACGTTGACCAAATGGAAACCTTTGCAGAGCTTAATGAGCTGAAGGTGTAAGCAAGCGACAGCTTTTCTCTATCTGCAAGAGTTTCCATAGGGTTAAAAAGATGAAAAAACGTCAGACGACGACGACGGACGCCAAGTGACGGTAATAGCTCCCATGGAACTTCGGTCCAGCTCTAGACCAGGTGAGTTAGAAAAGAATTTCTCGAAAATCGAATTTTTCTTCCAACCGCTTTTAGCCCTAACATTAGTCGAATTTCTTCTATCATGTCATTTTGTTTGCATTTCTAAACCAGTTCTCGTCTGAATTCGATTTTTTTTTATGATTGGCATTTGAGGATGGAGACTTTCGTCATGTTCGTGTCCACATTACTCCGATTTATTAAGACCATCGAGATTCTCAACAAGAAGTTTTACCATAATAAATTAAATGTACAGTATCTTTGTTATACACGACCTAAATGAACGGATTTTAACGAAACATTGCCTTTCATTTAGTCGAGACCAAAGGCATTAAAGGGTTTGTCCGTATGCAGGGTATATATGAGAAACTACAAAATTTCTCTCATTGTTTGCCAAACAGATAGCCATATCACCTATACATTGTAAGCAGCTGATTGTAAGATTCTTTTAAATCATATTCAAACGTGTTCGTAAATATGCCTCATCACAAACTCAATTGGGGTTATTAAATTTATTAAATTTACTTGCAGAAACACGTTAAACACTGAAACTTCTTTTTGTGGACTCGATATTTTAAGCGTATTTTTTTAATGAAGTGATCTGGTAATCCATGATTTAACCACTAAAATCTTTCATCTGTTTAGTCAACCACATACCTGTCAATTTAATAGGAAGTAGATGAGCGACAGTCCTGAAACCACGATATATAAAGAAACCAATTTTTTAGGCTGTGAAACTAAAAAAATGTTTCAAAGTTTTCTCCCGACAAATACCATCTTATAACCCGGCATTTTACTCTATGAAATCCGGTTGTTAAAGTGACAAAGTTGAACCTAATAAAATTGAAATATTAAACATCAAATTAAAAAAATCATATTCTGTCTTGTGTCTAGAAGCTTTGTAAAATGTCAATACAAAACAAGAAAGGTTCCGAAAGGATGACCTTACCAGAGTCGTGGGCGATAGGTTTTAGCAGGTCCGTTTTGCAGACGAACGAAATATCCAACCACAAAGGGGGATACTGGCCATCGGAACACCCCACTTGATCCGCAAAATTGTAGTTGGGATGTTTAAATAAATTTTAATTATAATCATTAGTGATATTTACATGTATACTCACGCACTGTCCTACAATAATAAAGCTTTACCTCTCAATGTTACTGATCGACGCTGGCATATGTGTTCTATTCACGTTTAAATGATATAAATACACTTTCAGGTTTTCATCTTTTTATTTAAATATTTGTTTATAGTTGAATAAACGTTACGGGTTGTTGATCTTGCTTACGCTTAAAAATGGAATGTTAAAAATACGATCTTTATCAACCACTAGGAGGACTTTATTATCGTTCTTTCTTATATATATATATATATATGCTGTGAAATCCTGTTACTGAATTTCATGGAAAACCCAAAGACGTCCCACACTCCAACATGGTATGACAGCATAGTCACAATATGGTGAGTTTATTAATTCTCATAAAAATATAATGTATGCAATTTTACGGTACCCTACCATGGGCACAATTGGAAAATTTTAATTCGTTTAATGGTGCAGAACCCATAATACGTAAATATAATGTTATAATCTACATTGGAATACAACTAAATGTTATTGAGGAAGTCAGGTGGTTTCAGAATGCATTAAAGATGTGTTTTTAGTAGAAATACTACCTTATCGATCACTGACTAGTCAATGTTCAAATCACAAAATACGGCTTAGCCACCACTATATTATTCAGTTTGTCAGTTATCTGCCTAAGTTTCCTCTTGGTACACCTGTTTACGACACTTTTGGAACTGATCACTCAATATAGTCAATATGTCTGTCGAAGAAAGAAACACTCACTCACTTTAAAAATATGCCTAGTACAAAAATCTCTCCGTTTTTAAATTAAATTCTAAATTATCATAATGTTGCTTGACAACGAAAACATGAACGCAGTTTTAATGATGTTTGATACACAGAAGCTTATACAATTTTTATTTTTATTTGAATTTAGTTAAATTTAAAAAAAGTTCGGGGTTCGATCCTCGTCAGGGGTGACAATTACATGAACCCACTTTCCGACTCTCTATTGCGACACCATTTGCGAGGCTGGTCTCAAGAAACGGAAGGGAAGAGAAAAAGTTGTCTCGTGACGTATATAGGGAGAGTAGGCTTACTGGGGTAGTTTACAAAGGCCACACTTGCAAAACTGCTTGCTGGAGAGGGATTTTTCGAAGCATTTAGCCTGTTTCCCTATCGAGGATAAATAAATATGTTTAAACTTTATTTTTATTTTTTTAAAGCATATTTTGTTATCGTTAATGTACCTTATTGTTCATGGATTTTTAAATGTATTGTATTCATTGACAGGAAATGAACGGAATGCAGGAAATGACCCGTACCAAGAAAGCATTATGATATATATTGTTGTTGGACAGAATAAATTCTGATTCAAAGTTTAAATTGAAAGGTAAGTTTAATTTAAAACTATAAATATAGAAAAGATTGTTTAGTGGCAACAAGTTGTAATTACATGTTTAGAACAGCTGCTATAGTAAATTATAGGATTTACTTTTAGCCTTATTTAGATATTGTTGCAATCTTTTATTTCCAAAGTATGATGACTCATTTAGTCTTAGCAAATGTATGGCGTCTATATACACCTATAGTTTCAATATCCTTAATGTACAATGTATAAATAGGCGCAACAAACAAAAGTTCAGAAAATGGACGTTACGTAACATGTATTCATTCATTCATTTTTTGAACGACTGAACAATTTCTAAAAAAAGCCTCTGGAAAACCTGTTCGCATAGAATTTCCACGCGAGAATTTCTTTAGTATTTAGATTAACAATTCATCTGGGCACTTATACCGCTATATGACTAGGTGTTGGTTTTAATTTGTCTTCCTGATTCGAACAATTTGGGTATGTCTCCTTCTAAACTATATAGTTTTTGGCCTCTGTCGATTGTTTTGATTCAAAGACATGCTGTAGAGAGTGAATGAGTTGGTGTTTTACGCCCGTGCAACGCTATATAATATATATTTACAGGCGATGAACATGAAAAGGATGATAAAATGAACATGAAAGGATGATGATAAATGAAATATGGGGATAAAAGAAGTTACTAAAAGGAGTATGAATACATGTATATAAACAGCATTACGAAATCGACAGTGTTATACATGTAATTGTCATTAAGTTTGACTACAGTGTTTGTGTGTTTGTATTTTGAGCAACAGGAAGCATAAAAAGAAAAAAAAACATTGATTTCCAGATCTTGATTTTCCTTTTATAGTCACAACACAGAGATCATTGGCAAATGGAACAATTTGTGACAGATTGTCTTTTTCAGACAAATAAAATTTTGAAAAGATTCATATAAGATTTTGCAAAGCTATTTTGGGTGTTAGAAAAACTGCTAGTAACAATGCAGCAAGAACAGAACTCGGGAGACTACCTTTGGAGTCATTCATTAAAAATCAAGTATTATCTTTTTATTCTAGAATTCATGCACAAGACATCAACCCATTGTTAAAAGATGCATTTATTATCAATAAAAAAATGAGTGAAGAGGGAATATATACCTGGTATAGTTTTGCTTCCTCTATAATGGATGACCTAGAACTTGAGAAAAAAGATTTTCACTATTCTGACAAACATTTTAATGAAGTGAAAAATAAAGTTAAGAAAGTAAGCAAAAATAGGGTAAATGACTTTTACAGTGCACTTATTATTGAAAAAATTAATAAATTAGACAATACCTCAAAGCTACATTTATATAGTAAACTGAAAACTGGATTACAACCTGCAGACTATTTGAAATTAACAAACTCAAATAGTCGCAGGATACTAACAAAATTACGAATAAGTGATCATAACTTAGAAATAGAACTTGGGCGTTATAACAAAATAGCCCGTGAACACCGGGTATGTAAAAAATGTCTAGTATTAGATGATGAATATAATTTTATACTTGAATGTTCATTAAATAAGGAACCAAGGAAACAATTTTTAAGATAAATTATAGTTTCACAACTAGAATTTAACCAACTTGAACCACTTGATTAACTTAAAGTAATTTTAAATCCAGATAATTCTATTTTGTCCATAGTTGTAGATTTTATAAAGCAGTCTTTTAGAATGCGAAAATGAGATCCACGTTGGTCAAGGTTATAGTATTTGGGTTATAATGTTTAATATTACCGTAATTAATTGTATATGTCATTTGTGCTTTGTCTGTATAATTTTCAGCTGTCTTTATTATATGTTTTTGCCTAACTTGACAGGGTTTAATGTCAATAAAGTATTCTATTCTATTTAAATCGATTAAAAACTAGAATGGTGGTCTTCCATGGAAGACATATGTTGCTAGCGTCTTTAAACATTCGGTAAACAAGGGGTCGATGAATTACCGGCATAAAATCGCTTTACACCATAATGTACTATAGGAGGAAGCTACATGTCAAATATCAAGAGGCTGTGATATGAAGTTGCACGGAAAAATGAGACAATTTTTTTTGTAACGTCGCAGGACGACGCAAGACGACGGATAGTGTCAAAGTAACCCCTATATGCTGCTTTGTAACGGTTGCAGGCGTCATAAAAATGTCTGCTTTTTTTTGTTTTTGTTTTTAAATTAGTTGGCTTGTTCGAACGGTTCGGTTTTGAGTACTTTTTGTTTTCAACAAGAAGTAGATGAATTACCGGCATAAAATTTTACCTTCCAATGTTTTTATTTAAATGCTACTGTTGAGAGGTTACTCCTTTAAATATCGATATATAGCATATCCAAATTAACCGTTTACACCCGCGTGTTGGTATTTGTAATTTTGAAACCGGCACTGGGCGATAACCGCTGCTGGTGAACCAGTGGTCCCCCAGGGTAATCACAAACCCGATCGTCAGACTTGTCTGACACGATTTACCATAAAATTTCTAGTATTTTTTTGTCGCTGAAATTTCCGATTTTTAAATTCAAAATTGGTTTAAACACCAGGTTTCTTTCCTTGTAATGCACATGGTCGATATCCTCGGTGCTGGATTTGGCTTCCTTGTTCGAACGGTTTGGTTTTGAGTACTTTTCGTTTTTAACAGTTTTGGAATCTACCTTCCAATGTTTTGAATTAAATGCTACTGATGAGAGGTCACTCCTTGAAAGATCGATATATAGCATATCCAAATTAAGAGGCTGTCCTAGCAAATCAGGCAATAGCTGGCACATGACAAATTTTGTTTTTCAATAATTTTCATTGATTTCCCATCAGGTTAACATCCATTCCCAAAAACAAATGCAGATTTTGGTTTATTGAAGTGATAACTTAGATAAAATTTATATAGAATGCATTGAAAATATGCAGAAAAAGGGAGATAACTCTTGCATATTTGCAAAATTTGGTTGCTTTGTTCATGAACTTTAAGGCTGAATCACAAGTCATCCATGATGCTTTCAAACGAATCCTGGTGATTTTTGTTTAACATATGAGTCCAACAATATATTAAAACAATAAATTTGCTGGGATAAAATTCTTAATGTGCCAGCTTCAATCTGTAGGCTTTTGCCTGATTTTTACATGGACAGCCTCTTAACCGTTTATAGCCGCATTTTGGTATTTGTTATAATGCAGCAACCATTACAAATTGAAAGATTTGAAGGTTGATAGTCCTTCAGAATCATTAATTCTACAAATGCCTTCATTTGGTCGAAAGTGATAGTGTTTATGACCATTTTACATATTTTGACTTTAAACCTAAAAATTGGTTACACCTTCAGCCAAATAAGCTACATGTATACAAAAGTATTTTGTGGGGTTGAAGTTGTCCGATAATCCCTTATATGGTTTATGGTCCTTTTGCTTATAAAGCTTTACAAAGATGTTGGGTCGAGGTTTCTTAGATAGGTGATATCCCATAGATGAGATCTTTATGAGGGAAGGACAGTGTGATTGGTTCAGATTCTAGGAGCCTATTTTTTAACTTTAAATTTAAACAGTTATTTTTGCCATTTCAGAAAAAAACCGCTTACAACCAGTATCTACTTAAAGTAGAGTTAACGTTGGAAAATGGCGTCTTCAACGCTGGCATTAACGGAAGAGGAAAAGAATTTCATCCGATTTTCAATTCTGAACTTCAAAGTTTCTCCACCAGTAGTACGGACGTTCTTTGATACCATATTTCCAACGACTACCTTGGCTCAGGCTCTGAATCACAATATGAAAACTATCAAAGATCTAATAACAAAGAGACGCATTACTTCAGTCCAGGAGGCAATTCTACGTAATATACCAGGAACAGTGTGGCCTCAAGGAAATCCTGCAATAACACAAGGAACAACAGGTACACTATTTAAAATAAACCTTCTGCTTTGTACTATTCCATTTTTTTTCACTTCTTAAAATAGACATAACCAGCAACAATAAAAAGTAATTAATCACTTTATTTCTTTAAATTTTAATTGAAAGACACTTCTATTTAGTTAAATAATACAGCATCTAGTTATTCTATTTCAATACTGACCAATGAAAAAAAGCATTTAGAAATGACCAAAGACAATTTTTTTTATCATTTTTCGTATTAAAGTATGCGATTTAATCGTTGCCATGGCATCCAAGACCAATAAGCAACATTTCTTTGATGTCAAAGTTTAAAGTTTATGTAATCTTGTTTTTGCATGTCAAGCTGTTCAGTTTTTACACTACTTTGAAAATAACAGTTGATTTTGCATGAATTTAAGCTTAAAATGTGATGCACGGTAAAGAGTTAAGGATGGTCACTCTTCATAATTCTGATTTTCAGTCTGATTACCTCCAAATTTTTTGACGTCATCTATCTTGAAAACTAACACATGGATTTATAAGTTTCTTTTTGTCAAATAATTAAGTGCACAAATCATAAAATCTTTGATATAAAAAAAAATCAGGAGTGTCCATCCTTAATTTAATTTAAACATATCTTATTGCAAAAAAAATAAAGACAAATTAGCTCTAATGGTTTCCATTAATTAATATTTTGCTGCTGCTACATTTATAATTGTTAACTAGGACGACCAAAGATTGGTATTTCAGTAAATGTAAAGATATTAAAACTATAACATGTATCTGAAGATATGATAAAATATTTTTTTCTTTAAATATAAATACTAGTACATTTTGTACTCATTGGCATTGTCGATCAGATATAAGTCTTTCGGTTTTTAACTCAGACACGAATGCTGCCATTGTCGACTCTTCTGATTTTAACGCCTTAAAAAGGTATGTTCTTTCACAATTTAACTAGATATTTTGTGTCTGTTGGTCTCAAATAGACTCAGTGCATATATCTGCCCTTTAATCTCCTCGTGTGTTTTTAAAATGTCGTAGGATTGATTGGTTGCTGTTTGTTTTGTGTGCAGTGGACCGTAATATTTCAGACATAATAAAGACAAAATAAAATGAAAAAAAAAAAACAAAACAAAAAACAAATTGAATTGTGTAGACCAACCGAGAAAACAGCACTCATTACACAGACCCATGTATGTCCTGCGAAACGGGCCAACGAACGATCATAGAAAGAAAATGAATCAATTCACAAATCAAGCAAATGTACCCTTAAAGCGCCATGCAAATGCACACAGAAAGAGACGAAAATCTCGGCAAATTTTTGCACATTCTACAACACCTACCTATTGATACAATGAATAACCCTGACTTGATATGGCCACACAAGATCGGGAACACCAACCTACGTTGGATATAGCCAGTCCTTACCCAATTGTGTATAAACAACCCTTAACTGTCAAAAATATAATGCTGAATTATATTTGAACCTGTACATACAGGAAGACGAAAAATGTGAATGGGGCACATGGGAAATGAAGGACTGCAAATTTTGAAGACCACTGGAAAAGGGAGAAGTGGGTTGTGGCGATAAATTGATCATATGTGGCGCACTTCTTGGCGGTCATCAAATAGATCTTTTAAATGCATGAAGCGTGGCACTCTCCACACACGTTGGTCCACTATGTCTTGCTGTAAGGTTTTCCGCTTCATCGCTTGACGGCACCGACATTCATTATGCCAGGGCTGTCCAATTCAACCATCTGGGTTACCAATCCAGGTCGCTTTGTAGGCTTAGTGCCTGACCCGATGTCAGGTTTTCTTTTATCGACAAGCTAAGCGCTGCCGTGAGCATATTTGCTACCCGAAACCTTCACGGGTGATATTTTTTTTTGAAAAATGCTTAGTTTTGTCATTCAGATGCTCTTTTCCAAGCCGATTTTACAATTATATAAATGTACATTAAAATGTCTTTGACACATTTGGGATGAAGTAATAAAAATTATTAACTAAGTTCACCCATTATTAACAAAGTTCCGGTACCAACCTTTTTTTTTGTTGGAGAACACATCGAAGCTTTAAATTTTTCGTTTAAATTTCAAAATTGTCTAAACCCAAAGATTCTTCCTACAGACATAGGTTGATCATCTAAGTAATTATTAGGTTCCTTAGTTTGGTTTTTTTAGATTTTACTGTTTTATGCTCTCCATAATCATATAGTGTTTGATATTTTAAATATTTTTGGTAGAGCGCCTCCGATGGGTCTTGAAAAGACGAAACAGCAAAATTTATTGTCTGGAACTTTGTTGTCATTTGTATTTCGTACACCCGTGAAAGTAAGCACTGCTGGTGGAGTTTTAATTGCCCGAGGTTAGCCCGCTCTGGCACCAATACTTTTGAGTTGTAGAACACATCAAAGCTTTAAATTATCCGTATATTTCAAAATTGTCTTAACCCTAAGGTTCTTTCTACCCCAGACATAGGTTGAACATGTTAGTTAAAATTGGGTTCCCCAGATTGGTATATTTGGTTTTCTGTTTTATGCTCTTCATGCTCCTCCGATGGGTCTTGAAAAGACGAAACAGCAAAATTTATTGTCTGGATCTTTGTTGTCATTTGTATTTCGAACACCCGTGAAAGTAAGCACTGCTGGTGGAGTTTTAATTGCCCGAGGTTAGCCCGCTCCGGCACCAATACTTTTGAGTTTTGGAGAACACATCAAAGCTTTAAATTATCCGTATATTTCAAAATTGTCTTAACCCTAAGGTTCTTTCTACCCCATGCAGACATAGGTTGAACATGTTAGTTAAAATTGGGTTCCCCAGATTGGTATATTTGGTTTTCTGTTTTATGCTCTTCATAATCATATAGTGTTTGGCATTTTCAATATTTTTAGTAGAGCGCCCCTGATGAGTCTTGTATAGACGAAACGCGTGTCAGGCGTAGCAAAATTTATTGTCTGGAACTTTGTTGTCATTTGTATTCCAAACAACAGATTTACGCCTGACGCGCTAATTATCTATTCAATACTCATAAGAGGTTCTCAACCAAAAATATTACCAAAGCTTAAAATTCATCATGGCGAGCATTGAGCAATAAAACCAAAAATACCGAACATGAAATAAATCAAAATCAAGACTAAAATCAACCTATGTCTGAGCTACAGTACTGTAGGAATAAACTTAGGGGTTCATGCTATTTTTAATCTATTTTTGATGGATAAGGGATCCGCGTATTTTCCAAAGTTTTCCTAAACCTTACCCTATCTTATTTTTTTTTCAGCTCCAGGACCTACTTCTTCGTCTGATTTCGACCTTACTCTTATGATATGCCTAATACGAAATATTGGAACAGTCAACCCACCGTCTACTGGATGGGATAAGTTACCGAGCATTTACGACAAATCTGATGGAGCACACTTAGCAAGATTGAAGTTCTATAGAAATGGGTTGGCTCATTCAACTGATAGCACCATGAGTAATACTGATTTTAAAGACAAATGGTCTTGTATTGAGGAGGTATGACAATAATGTAGTTAATGGCTGTTATTGCCGTTTCTTTAATGTTGGTTGTGTCGCGTACACTTATTCCACATCTCTTTATCGTCTAACTATGAAATCTATACCCTACAATTTTTGGCCGGATTTCACCAGTGAAAATCCGGGTTATAAAATGGTGAATGTCGGGCGGGCGGCGGGCGGACGGCGGGCGGGGAAAAAATTTCGTAACAGTTTTTTCAGCAACTACTAATCACAGCCATTTGATATTTGGTATACAGCATCAGGGTGGGGTCCCATAAAGTGGGATTCAATTTCAGGTCTGTCGCTCATTTACCTCCTGTTAAACGAAATCCAGCCATTTCTGTCTTTATCCCATTTTTTTTCCAAGTAAAGTGTGTTACAGCATTCATTTGCTGATTTAAAATTTTACATATAAAATAAGACATTTGAACATGTTTGGGTTTTTGGAAAGTTTTCACTAATCAAACCCTACATGTGCCCAAGGTTTGAAGGATTGAAAAACATGTAACTACGATGGTGTATCGGTTAAGCATTGCGGAATCTTTCACCAGAACAGACAACCACATTCGATGATTTTGACGTTCAAGCAAAAATATCTTAAAGACATCTTCGGAATGAAGCAAAAAAGCACTATTTTGGCCTATAAGTGTCAAAAGTCCCAAAGGGGGATGTCAAAACCAGTTAGTAAACATGAACAAGAACACCACAAAAAAACCCATAAAAACTCGAAATCAACTGAAGAGAAATCAACATCGAAAACTCAAGTCGTAAGTGAACTTAGGTGCTCGGAAGAGTAAGCATTTGCTGTATGCATAGTCACAATTAACCGTCGCGCTGCCAATTGTCAATTCAGTATGTCAAATCCGGTAAAAGAAAGACAAATTTGTCTATGAGCGTATGATGTCATCCGTAAAAATTTTTGAGTGAAGACAGCAACCGAGGAGCAACACAGCCTTGAGATAGAAATTTCTGTGTCAGACGTGACGCTCTGCCAAGGAAATCAAAGTAATAGTCCATCAGCCAACTCTGAAAAGACGTCATATTTAAAAGTTGAGCGGATACCCCCGTAGACCGAATTTTTATGGTACAAAAATTTAGTATTATATCTAAGCTCCATATTTCCAAATGTTATACTTGTATAAAATATGCGGAAAATAGCGTAAAAATCATTTTTCTGGACCCTCTGGTGAGCAATTGAAAAGTAGTCATTCATTTATTTTCAATAAATTGAACATGGGGTTGAAAACTTCAATTACTGTTTTATAAATCTATAGTATGCATAGGGATTATTGACTTAGGAAAATAATTTGCATCATAACAATGTCTAAAAAAGATATTTTTTAGATTTAAAATTGCTAATTATTACGTTCAAATTTTCCCTATTTTTACAATTTGCGAATGTCTTCCTATGACTTCGCACGTATCACAGGTAAAATTAACTCAACAAGATTCACATAATTACAATGGTCACAATTAAAAATATTAAAACCACCAGTATTTGATAAAAACAGTGTTTTACAGAAAAATCCATTTTTAATGTCCATGTGCGGATTGTAATGGTTTGACCGATATGGTTTTATTTTTTAAATTATTAAATGTGAAGGTCACTTTTTCTATTTTTAGAATCAATATTTTTTATGATTTTAAGTCATTTCTATGGTATTTTTTTAAAACCAACATAAAAGAAGTTATATTACAGTAAAGGTGATTTTTTACATTATAGAAAACAAAGTTATAACCAATTAATCACGTTTTCTTGTTTTTGGCCTGTTAGACTTTACTTTAGGTCAGGTGTGTTTGACTTTATTTATACTTATATGAAATATTTACATTACTTTTTACTTATAACTTATCTATTCTTTATTTCTGGCGACAATTTATATCGAGCTGTCGCCATAAAATAATGTAACGATGTCGTTTTGTAAATTTATTTTTTTTTCCAATTCTATTGTTATGAAATCAAAGAATTGATGAGGGGGTTGGTGTTTTCCTTAAATAATATTATGAATCTGAATTTTGATGAAAAATATTTAAGTAACAGAGGATAAAATATTTTGAAGAAGGATTTCTGCCATATAGAATATTGCTAGTAATAAAAACAAAAATTTGTCTCGAGACACCTTTATGAAAAAAATAATTGTCTGATCGGAACAAACCCACCCCCTCTTTTCGTGGTTACTAGAAGTCCTCATTGATGATGGATTTTTACAATACTGCATTCCATTTTAAAGATTTAACAGCAATGTCATCTCATTCCTAAACCTTCCCAAAGACTCCGCCACATACAGGATTTTTCGGACGATTGCTGTTGTTAAGAATCAAAAGCACACCAAAGTTCCTCAGGCAATACTGGTACTGGTCAGCTGTAAATGAATAGAAAATGGTGCTGAAGCTTTTTCCATTGCAAAAGGCACGTTGATCTTCATGTACCAGCATATGCTCTTAACCTTGAAGTGTCTGTTCCCATAGAAAGTTTGTATGCGTTTGCTCAGTTACTTTGTCCCAAACGATGTCAGAATTTTGTATTTTTGTCTATAAAGTATTCTGTTAACAGGAAGTAGTTGAGTAATTCCTAAACTCTATTAAGAAATATAGAGTTAAGTTACATAAAAAATGAGACGGAATACTTAATAACTTTGCAGAGCGACGCTCGATTTAAGAAGACGAACAATCAAAAAGTGAGCCTATGTATGTCGCTTCTGTCTAATGTTACTGGCGACACACAAAGAATACAAGCATTTTAGGTCTACAGAAACTTATATCATTAGTGTACCATTATTTCTTTTTTTATGTAATATCATAAAAAATGGGAAACACTGAAATCAGCAAAGTTAAAAACCACACAAATAGTAAGATTACAGTATTTACATTTTAACACAAAATCAGCACAAGTAGTTTTCTTTGATTTTTTTTGAAATTTTGAATGAAGTATAAGACGGGACATATTGTACTCGTGGAGAACTAGACTGTCTACCTCTTTTTATCTCACGTTCCGTTATACAAGTATTGATAATGTCCTTTCACTGAACAATTCTCTATTTGGTGACTTTCTCCATCTCATATATCCCCAGGAACCTGAGATAAGGGACACAATGGATTCAAGGACGTCTGCTTCATATTTGCTCTATGACAAACGTGATGACTTCAACTTTCCCTTTTTGTGTAGCAACATTCCGTCCGCTCCGGCTTATGAAGTGTTCGTATCACAGTTGATTCGTTACTCCAGAGCTTGCGGCAATTACATCGATTCCTTGGCAGAGCGTCACGTTTGACACAGAAAAGGCTAACACAGGGATATGTTGCTCCACGGTTAATTGCTGTCTTCACTCAAGAAATTGTACGATAGACACCGTGCACTCGTAGACAATCTCTCAAATGAGTGCAGATGTTGGTTTGTCTTAGAAATTTGTTTTGTCTTCCTTTACCAGATTTGACACACTGAATTGAAAATTAGCAACACGACGGATGTGCTATAGCAGCCAAAAACCGCTTTCTCTTCCGGAGCACCCGAGTTAACTCTTGTTACGACTTGAGTTGGCGTTGTTGATTTCCGTTCGGCTGATTTTGTGTTTTGTGTTTCTTCGTGCTGTTCTTGTTCATGTTTACCGGTTTTGTCGTTGCCCTTTCGGACTTTTGACACTCGAATGCCCTATTTGTGCCTGTTTGCTTGTTTCAATTCATTCGTCGGTTAGCACAATCACTAACTTCAATGGTTTGATGATTTCAACTTCGTTTAGTTAACTTCTTTCTGGGAAAAATTGACCAAACTCTACGACATTGCTCAACAGCATAAAAAAGTTCACAATAAAAAGGCCTGTTTTTCAAAATATATTTAGTTACGATTGTAATGAGAGTTTCTTTTTTGTTGTTTTAGAAGTACGCTTATTGCTTTGAATTTCGTTAAAAATCTAGATTCTTTAGAAGACGGTACAGGAAACAACTGCCAACAATGAAGAAGCTAAATATGGATCTTCAAAGTATTTACAAATAAACTAGTAGTAATTTCAAAAGGCAAAACAATCATAACAAAGCGTCAAATAAATTGAAAAAAAAAGATCCATATAGAACTTTTATTAATTGGCTGGCATATTTCCTCGATAACAGTAACTTTGTATCCCTTTTGTAACTAAGTGCAACAAACGGTCAAACATGCAGCGCCATTATTGTATACATGTTGTATGCTGCCTTCCAAAATGATCCAAAATGCACATGTACGTGTAATTATGGCAACTTTTAAACGACAATTAAGACTAAAGTTCTTATATTCTGATACTATAGTTTCAAAAAGGTCAAATATATAAACTAAAATTGAAAAAATATATAATGAAACACATTAAGTTGATCATTTGTAATTACACATGAAAAAAATATAGATTTCAGGCGACTGGGGCTACATTCATAAATACCGAAACTTTTCAACCGGTACCACAAATATTTTAATGGAATTGTTTTATTTAATTTGTTATGTTGTAGGTAGATTCTTTCCACAAAATATTCCACCTAGCTATCCTATTTTTTTAGGAAATGAAAAAAAAAATGAAAAAAAACCTCATTTCAGTCATTCCTTGTATTATCTCCCTTTAAGACTTCTTTGAGTGAAAATCTTAACAAACTTTTGTCTGTCGTTGGTTGTCTGGACAACATTTAATATGTTAAAAGTTTTCTTTTCAATAATATTTTAGTAGACTTAGTATAATAGAATGTTTTATTAGGGTTGAAATTTTCTGACAGTTTATAGTACCCCTAAAGGGGCCTCTGTTATACCAGTTTCCGCATCTTTTTGCAAAGTATAACAAGTTGCAAAATAAAGTTCACATGTTTGTCTTTTGATTTCTGCAATAAAAAATCGGTCTACAGGGGTATCCACTCAAATTATTTTTTTCCGGACCTGGCTGATGGACTATAAGTTTCGTAATTTTATTCTCTGGAATAACAAATCAATTGTGATACGTAAACTCCATAAGCTTGGGTGGACGGAGTGTTGCTACACAAGAATGGAACGTTGACGACTGCAAAGTTGAAGTCACCACGTTTGTCATCGACCTTTGTTGAAAGTCTTTCTTAAGTCCCCGATGGTAATCACAAGCCTTGTTGTCAGACTTGTCTGACACGATTTACCATAAACTTTCTAAGATATTTGTCGCAGTAACATCCGATTGTTGAATTTAAAATTGTTTAAAACACTAGGTTTCTTTCCTTGTCATGCACATGGTCGATATCCTCGGTACTGGATTTGGCTTCGTTTTTCGAACGTTTTGGTATTGAGTACTTTTCGCTTTCGTATTGAAATTTGACCTTCCAATGTTTTTATTCAAATGCTACTGATGAGAGGTTACTCCTTGAATAGAGATTTATAGCATATCCAAAAATAACCGTTTATACCGTTTTGGTATTTGTAATTAAGAGCATATTTCGAGATATAGATCCAAATATGAATCCGCTGTGTCCTTTATTTCAACTTCCCTGTGATTAATGAGATGAAGAATTATCAAATCGAGCTTTGTTAAGTTAAAAGTTACCATCAATACAACGGAACGCGAGGTTAAAAGAGAGAGCTAGTCTATGATTTTCTTTTGTCTAGAAGTGGTTGTAAGTATTATATGAATGGAGAAAAAAATCAGCAAGAAAAGGTTCAAAATTATATGCCGTTTGGAATCCCGTTTGTTTGAACACAGATACAAAACTGAACAAACATTAAGCATGTCGTTTATTTGGTCTTCTGTAAATTTGTTCTTTTCTTAGACTCATTTGTGAAAAATCTTTGAATAATCGACAACCAAATATTTGTACCTGCGTTTTCTTTCTCTTTTTTTTAGTTGTTCATGTGGTAATTTGATTATCCAATGACGCTTTTCTTATTAAAAAGTTGTAATGCAAATGATGTAACTGTACACAAAATCACGGTATCAGAATCATATCGAAATGCAGACTAACAAAGCAAACTTAAAACACATGGAGGATTGCGGTATGCGGTCTATCTTATTAGTAGCATTTTAACAAGCCTATGCCATTGAGGAAAATGACATTAAAATCTAAGAAGAAAAGGATGCTCAATTTGTCATGAAACCCTGCTTATTTCTCCTTAAAAGCGTATTATATATGTATTAATTGCTTATTTTAAGGCTCTCACACATTTGAACGGCCACAAACCTTTGCAAGAAGTAACAAATATTTTAAGCCTTCACTTGGATGGACAAAATGACACTTTATTAACAGAATTGGACAATCTGAAGCAAAAGTACAGAGACTGTGAGGTAGAAATGAAACAACTGCGGAGTGAATTTGATCACTACAAAACTGGAAATTTGCCACGAAATATTGCAGGTCAGTATGATTTTAAAAAGTAGAATTGAATCTATAAAGATAAAAATAAGCACCAAAATCAAAATATCTACAATAAGAAAAAACATTTAAAAAGCAGAACAACATAAAACAACAAACAGAAAAAAAAACCTGAATATAAATAAGGTAAATAAATGATATCTTACAATATAAACTGATTGGACTACCTATAGGAAACAAGACTAATGTTGCAACAAAAAGAAACAATTTCCTATTTAGTTCTTAACGAGAACACACGGAACAGAGATGAAAAATCATGCCATGAAATAATAAGATTAAGAGACATGACATGAAATCATGATAACAATTGTAATACATTTTTATTTTCAGTAAATATGGAAAAACTATTGGAAAAATGGCAGAGCGATGACATAACATATTATGAAACATCAGGTTATGAACTTTTCATAAAAGAAGTATCAACAAATGGCCACGTTACTGTAACAGGAAGTCCAGGTTCAGGGAAATCAGCACTTGTGCGGCACGCGGCCTTACATTTCCAGAACAGTGCAGAATACTCAATTATATCAGTTGATTATCCAGATCAAATTTTACTGTACCATACAGACAAAAAGCAATTATTTATTGTGGATGATGTTCTTGGTAAATACAGTATAAATCCTGACACTTTGGACAAATGGGAAAGGAACGAAGAAAAGTTACAGCAATGCCTTGAATCGATAAACACTATAATAATTTGCACATTACGTAGTCAAGTGGCCAACACTCGTAATTTTGAGAAAATACATTCGTTTCTAAACAAAAATGTTTTTGATCTTTGCGACGAATCGCAACTGCTGTCTAACAATGAAAAAAGGCAAATTTTTATGCAGCATTTTAACAATTCTGATTTCTCAAAGGATGTGAAAAAGAATGTATCCGACCAAGACATTGCAGAAGTGTGTAAAACAAATTTTATGTTTCCTCTGTTGTGTAGACTAGTCACAAGTGATTCAAAAAGGTTTGACGCAAAGCTCGACTACTTCAGACATCCATTTAAAGAGTTCAAATCTGAACTCGACAAACTCTCTTGTGACAATAAAGCAGTTTACTGTGCACTGGTTCTATGTATGTTATTTAACGGAAAAATAGAAAGGGCAGACATTCAATCAAAATATAACAAAGAATTGATAAACGCAATAATTGAAGGATGCGACTTGACAGAAATGAATATTTCTTCGAAAAACATTCTTGATAATTTAGAACATTCCATTGGTTCTTATATTGTTAAAAATGGAGATGAATTTAAATTCATCCACGATAGGTTGTTTGAATCTGTCAGTGCCCATTTTGCTGAAAACAATGCGCGTCTTATGCTTCATGTCTGCAATTTTGAATTCATTAGAGATCGAGTGCGCATCGAATCGAAGCTTCCAAATGATGACGAATCAGTCGTACTTATTGACTTGTCAAATGCAGATATCATTTCGGAAAGAATGTTTCATCAGCTAGAAATGGGAAATTTTTCGAATGTACTACTGTCTTCAGTTGTAAGGAATACTGATGTTGTAGAAGAATTATGTAAATTAATATCCAAAAAGCATTTTTCTTACTATGATTTTCTCCAAAAGTTAGGAAAATCATCTGAGGGTTTGATAACGAAAATTAAGAACTATATTAAAAGTGAAAAGATGCAAAACCTAGTTTTAAATCAAAGTGCTATTACACATGTAATGCGGTCCCTTAAGTACAGGAGCAAATTTATCAACTGGCTTGTAGCATTTCAATGTGACAATCTGCTTAAACTGCTGTGGAATGGAATTAACGAAAGCCAAAAGAGAAAACTTCTTGGAAGAGACCTATATTTTCCATTATCGAAGCCATTGTTTCCTCTATCAATCCTAGCAGGCAACACAACCATAGTTGAACTATTTTTATCATATGCAGACATAAATTGTTACTCTGAAATTGGTGCTACCCCCTTGTCTATTGCGATTATGACAAAAAGAATGGATATTGTAGAAATACTAGTACAAAATGGTGCTTTTGTAAACAAAGTGGAAATGTTTGGACAATCATTTCCTTTAATAAAATCTGTTCAAGCTGATCACCTTGAAAGCATTGACTTTTTTATAAAAAGCAATGTCGATTTTCTCTCCTGTGATATTTTTGGCAACACCTTTATGTCTGAAATATTACTTACTAAGAGCTCGCATATCCTACAGAATCTCTTGAGGTCTGACATAAATGGTATAAGCGAACTGTTTGAGGCAATATTAAACAATGATGAAGAAGGAGTCAAAGTCTTAAGGGACCACCCGAACTTGGACTGTTTTGTCAGATTAAATCAAATACAGGTTGCTGCTGCACTTGGTTTAACTAACATTGTAAAAGTTCTTTTATCTCATAATATGAAGAGAGAAATAGACATTTCTCCATTGCACATTGCTGTAATTAATAACAACATTGAACTTGCAGAATCATGTATTCAATACGAGAGTTTTAGTGTTTATGAAGTAGACCTGTTCGGAAGAAGCCCTTTTCATTACGTGCAGAGCGTCGAAATGGCTTCTTTATTGATAGAGTTCCCAAGAAACTCGAGGAATGCGGATGGAATTCGAATTCAAGATTGTGAGAATCAGGAATGTGGTTCTTGTAATGAACAATCCTTTTGTGCAATCTTCCGCAACACATATTCAAATATTTTATTCTTATTCAATTTTAGTTTTGTAACACAGCAGTTGGTTGCACCAATGAATATAAGAGACCGGTCCGGCAACACAGCCCTTCACCATATAGTAAAGAATGGAACCATAGGTGACAAAAATCATATTATTAAAACATTGGTAGAAAATGGAGGAAATAAATATATAAGAAACGGTCAGGGTCAATATCCACACGATATGATGGATGAAAAAGATCAGCTTGATTCGCTTCCCAAACCTAGTGACACATATATAAGAAGTGAAAGAGTAATAACTGGCGTTAGTTCAGTTTTCTTTTTTGTGATGTTATGTCTGTTGTGTTTCGTCTCTTTCTTGTTGAATCTCAAAAGGGATGTTTATTTACCAAGCAAACAACAAGAGTGTTTGGTTAAAGGGATAACGCCTTGTACCTCTGATAAGTGTAATAAAACAATTACAGAGTTGACCATTTTTCAAAACAACAGTACATCTAAAATGTTTGATACTTTTATTCCAATCTTGATGTTTACAATATTCTATGTTTTCAAATTCCGATCAATATGTTTTGTTAGGAATCTTGGTATACAATTTATTACCTATTTTACTTTTCTGCAGATTTTGAAAGTATTTAGTTATATTGTATTCATTTTGTCTGTTGTTTATACCCAAGAATATTCAGCTGACAGCGACTTTCTATCATTTATGCAATTTATGTTCATTTATTTGTTTTTCGTCGATTTTAAGAACTTTTCTATCCTACGATCACCGTCTTATGATTGTTTTTGGAAGTATATTGTACTTGTAACAACATTCTGTTTTTATATTGTACTTCTTATAGTTGCATTTACTCAGCTGAATCAAATTGACATCAGTACTAATCATTGGGAATTGTCATTGAACTGTACAGAACTAGAAATAGATGGAAATGTTTCAACGTCACTCTGCTTCACAAACGATAACGGAACTATTATAATTTTGGAAACGCTAACGGGATATTCTGATCCAGAATACTTCATTCACAAGAATAATTCTACCTTATGTAAAGGCGATCTTTCAGAAGAAACAATTTTTAAGAACAATATTATTTATTTTGTTCTGAGTTCTCTATGTGCTTTTATAAGCATGTTTTTCTATTTTTATTGTGTGAAAACCACTGTATTTTTATTTATTTCAACTTGGTTCATGACAGAGGTTAGAGTTCCAGAAAATGAGGTCACCTCGATTAAATGGGTGTTAAAATCTATGTTAAAGTTTGATATGATTTTTATTACTATATTTGATTGTTTTATTTTGTATGCTACGTATTCTGTCATTATGTTTTCAGTGATCAGTCTTAAATTTGATAAGATCTAAAGAAAACATTGGAAAATGGAAATGTGTAATACAGATGATCTGAATTATTGTTTTGGAGTTGTATTAATTTAACATTTTATTGTATCAATATTTACGATCTTTACGATATTCAGAAGCGGTTTGTACAGTTCTATATATGCACAAAAGTAAAAAAAAAATACAATGTTTTAAGGTTGGTGCACGATTTCATTGATATGTGCATGTATAAAAGATTGATGATGATTAAGTAAAAGAGCGGGTATGCCAAAAAAGGGAACAACCGTAGGAGAGGGCTATCGTGATTTTTAAAATAAAAAGAAAAGAGGCCATAAAGGAAATAAAAAGGCAGGATGGTAGACGTATTTTTGGTTGTTAAATTCAAAAAAAAAATATCATAAAATGCATCCAATGTCAAAACAGGCTCTGAATTTTTCAAAAAGGGCGGGAAGAACAATACCAATACCCCATCGGAAAATATAATGGTTGTTCCCTAAAATGAAATTTTAAATATGTTAAGAACAATTTAACTCGTCCAAACATTTCTTTTGCAGTGTCTTGTCCTAGTATTGGCTATTGTATTGTACCAGTATTTATCAACAAATTAACTTTCTATTCAATCTTACTCAGTTGTTGTGGTTTGTTTTGACGATGTTTGTAATATTTTAATTGGTACTATGGCAATGTTATGTTGCTCCTCGATTGCTGTCTTCACTCAAGAATTTTATGGAAGACATCATGCACTGATCGACATATATGAGATTTCTATCCCTAAAATAAGATATTTGTTTGTCATATGGTTTTGTTTTGTTTTCCTTTACCGGATTTGATACACTGTCATGACAATTGCCAGCTCGATGGGTGTGCTATAGCAAGCAGGAACTGCTTACTCTCCAGGACCAACCCTGAGTTCAAGGTTGATTTTGTGTTATGGTATTTGTTTCCTCGTGCTTTTCACGTTTATGTTTTATTGGTTATGTTGTTGCTCTTTCGGACTTTAAACACTCGAATGCACCATTGGTAGAAGATAATGAGATGTGAAATAAGTGTACGCGACACAATCTACAATATAAACGACAATTTATCCAAGATTCTTATGCTAACATACAACCAATATGTGACATCACTGATTAATTCTTTGAAACTACACGTTTCCTTCCACTTGCAGCAACAATCAGGTTAAACATGCATATTTAAAAATCCAAAGTGTACTTTCCTAGAGGCAACAGATGCACATTTGCAGAGCAACAGTTTACTTTCAAGGATGTGACAGATGCACATTTATATTCCACAAGTTACTTTCATTGATGTGACAGATGCACATTTATATTCTACAAGTTACTTTCATTGATGTGACAGATGCACATTTATATTCCACAAGTTACTTTCATTGATGTGACAGATGCACATTTATATTCTGCAAGTTTACTTTCAATGATGTGACAAATGCACATTTGTAGACCATAAACTAGACATCATTGATATGATAGGTGCACATGTGCAAGTTTCATGATTTTCAAGTTTTAGACTATTGCAAGGGGGCAATATCTATTGTGTAAACTTCCTTATTCATAAATAAAACAAACTACTAATTGGTCACAGCATTTAATATTAATAAATATATATAGATTCACAAACAATGAACGCAGATTGCGTTTTTAGATGAACTGTCCGTATATTGCAGTTAGATGAATGGAGCCGGCATATTGCCTATTATGGCATCCACAGCTGGACAGTGTAGAAAAATTAAAATGCAATCAATTTAGCACCACTGTGGGAACACAAGTGATGAAGGACCAAAACCCTTAACTTGACAAAAAGATGCAGCGATTATGCTTAAACAGAGTCAATAATTCCACCATAAATTCAAATTAAGTAATTCGATCATCAATTCCATAATAAACGTTAATTTATAAAATCCCAATTAAGTCAGTTAACTCCATCTGGCGATATTTTTCTTTCCCTCTTTAGATACCATGATGTAAATTCCAAATTGATGGGACTGCACCTGAAAAGAAAAGCAACAACAACCCAAGCAGTATCTTGTTTATATTATATAAGCTCAAAACCTTTCCTTATATTTTTCAGCACCTGAATGAAGGAACAAAGAAGCAAAGACACAATTAAATATATTGCATGTTAATATTTAGGGAAGGGTAAGGGTGGGTTTTTACGTCTGTTCCATTCAGATTCTCTTCAAAAAAGACTCGATTCAAACAATTTGGCGCGAGCCAATCAAAACCCGTGAAAATACCTAATGGGATTCATCCAATTACCAAACTCTTAAAATAAGACAACAGGAAACCATAATGCATCATTACTTTGATAAATTAATTTAATCATAAGGCTTAAATTATATTATCCAAGATTCTTATGCTAACATACAACCAATATGTGACATCACTGATTAATTCTTTGAAACTACACGTTTCCTTCCACTTGCAGCAACAATCAGGTTAAACATGCATATTTAAAAATCCAAAGTGTACTTTCCTAGAGGCAACAGATGCACATTTGCAGAGCAACAGTTTACTTTCAAGGATGTGACAGATGCACATTTATATTCCACAAGTTACTTTCATTGATGTGACAGATGCACATTTATATTCTGCAAGTTTACTTTCAATGATGTGACAAATGCACATTTGTAGACCATAAACTAGACATCATTGATATGATAGGTGCACATGTGCAAGTTTCATGATTTTCAAGTTTTAGACTATTGCAAGGGGGCAATATCTATTGTGTAAACTTCCTTATTCATAAATAAAACAAACTACTAATTGGTCACAGCATTTAATATTAATAAATATATATAGATTCACAAACAATGAACGCAGATTGCGTTTTTAGATGAACTGTCCGTATATTGCAGTTAGATGAATGGAGCCGGCATATTGCCTATTATGGCATCCACAGCTGGACAGTGTAGAAAAATTAAAATGCAATCAATTTAGCACCACTGTGGGAACACAAGTGATGAAGGACCAAAACCCTTAACTTGACAAAAAGATGCAGCGATTATGCTTAAACAGAGTCAATAATTCCACCATAAATTCAAATTAAGTAATTCGATCATCAATTCCATAATAAACGTTAATTTATAAAATCCCAATTAAGTCAGTTAACTCCATCTGGCGATATTTTTCTTTCCCTCTTTAGATACCATGATGTAAATTCCAAATTGATGGGACTGCACCTGAAAAGAAAAGCAACAACAACCCAAGCAGTATCTTGTTTATATTATATAAGCTCAAAACCTTTCCTTATATTTTTCAGCACCTGAATGAAGGAACAAAGAAGCAAAGACACAATTAAATATATTGCATGTTAATATTTAGGGAAGGGTAAGGGTGGGTTTTTACGTCTGTTCCATTCAGATTCTCTTCAAAAAAGACTCGATTCAAACAATTTGGCGCGAGCCAATCAAAACCCGTGAAAATACCTAATGGGATTCATCCAATTACCAAACTCTTAAAATAAGACAACAGGAAACCATAATGCATCATTACTTTGATAAATTAATTTAATCATAAGGCTTAAATTATATTATCCAAGATTCTTATGCTAACATACAACCAATATGTGACATCACTGATTAATTCTTTGAAACTACACGTTTCCTTCCACTTGCAGCAACAATCAGGTTAAACATGCATATTTAA
Source organism: Arcuatula senhousia (assembly GCA_963971305.1). Taxonomy (NCBI): domain Eukaryota; kingdom Metazoa; phylum Mollusca; class Bivalvia; order Mytilida; family Mytilidae; genus Arcuatula; species Arcuatula senhousia. The sequence goes on along the minus strand of OZ020307.1, from coordinate 44,344,442 downwards.
AAATCCAAAGTGTACTTTCCTAGAGGCAACAGATGCACATTTGCAGAGCAACAGTTTACTTTCAAGGATGTGACAGATGCACATTTATATTCCACAAGTTACTTTCATTGATGTGACAGATGCACATTTATATTCTACAAGTTACTTTCATTGATGTGACAGATGCACATTTATATTCCACAAGTTACTTTCATTGATGTGACAGATGCACATTTATATTCTGCAAGTTTACTTTCAATGATGTGACAAATGCACATTTGTAGACCATAAACTAGACATCATTGATATGATAGGTGCACATGTGCAAGTTTCATGATTTTCAAGTTTTAGACTATTGCAAGGGGGAAATATCTATTGTGTAAACTTCCTTATTCATAAATAAAACAAACTACTAATTGGTCACAGCATTTAATATTAATAAATATATATAGATTCACAAACAATGAACGCAGATTGCGTTTTTAGATGAACTGTCCGTATATTGCAGTTAGATGAATGGAGCCGGCATATTGCCTATTATGGCATCCACAGCTGGACAGTGTAGAAAAATTAAAATGCAATCAATTTAGCACCACTGTGGGAACACAAGTGATGAAGGACCAAAACCCTTAACTTGACAAAAAGATGCAGCGATTATGCTAAAACAGAGTCAATAATTCCACCATAAATTCAAATTAAGTAATTCGATCATCAATTCCATAATAAACGTTAATTTATAAAATCCCAATTAAGTCAGTTAACTCCATCTGGCGATATTTTTCTTTCCCTCTTTAGATACCATGATGTAAATTCCAAATTGATGGGACTGCACCTGAAAAGAAAAGCAACAACAACCCAAGCAGTATCTTGTTTATATTATATAAGCTCAAAACCTTTCCTTATATTTTTCAGCACCTGAATGAAGGAACAAAGAAGCAAAGACACAATTAAATATATTGCATGTTAATATTTAGGGAAGGGTAAGGGTGGGTTTTTACGTCTGTTCCATTCAGATTCTCTTCAAAAAAGACTCGATTCAAACAATTTGGCGCGAGCCAATCAAAACCCGTGAAAATACCTAATGGGATTCATCCAATTACCAAACTCTTAAAATAAGACAACAGGAAACCATAATGCATCATTACTTTGATAAATTAATTTAATCATAAGGCTTAAATTATATTATCCAAGATTCTTATGCTAACATACAACCAATATGTGACATCACTGATTAATTCTTTGAAACTACACGTTTCCTTCCACTTTACAGCAACAATCAGGTTAAACATGCATATTTAAAAATCCAAAGTGTACTTTCCTAGAGGCAACAGATGCACATTTGCAGAGCAACAGTTTACTTTCAAGGATGTGACAGATGCACATTTATATTCCACAAGTTACTTTCATTGATGTGACAGATGCACATTTATATTCTACAAGTTACTTTCATTGATGTGACAGATGCACATTTATATTCCACAAGTTACTTTCATTGATGTGACAGATGCACATTTATATTCTGCAAGTTTACTTTCAATGATGTGACAAATGCACATTTGTAGACCATAAACTAGACATCATTGATATGATAGGTGCACATGTGCAAGTTTCATGATTTTCAAGTTTTAGACTATTGCAAGGGGGCAATATCTATTGTGTAAACTTCCTTATTCATAAATAAAACAAACTACTAATTGGTCACAGCATTTAATATTAATAAATATATATAGATTCACAAACAATGAACGCAGATTGCGTTTTTAGATGAACTGTCCGTATATTGCAGTTAGATGAATGGAGCCGGCATATTGCCTATTATGGCATCCACAGCTGGACAGTGTAGAAAAATTAAAATGCAATCAATTTAGCACCACTGTGGGAACACAAGTGATGAAGGACCAAAACCCTTAACTTGACAAAAAGATGCAGCGATTATGCTTAAACAGAGTCAATAATTCCACCATAAATTCAAATTAAGTAATTCGATCATCAATTCCATGATAAACGTTAATTTATAAAATCCCAATTAAGTCAGTTAACTCCATCTGGCGATATTTTTCTTTCCCTCTTTAGATACCATGATGTAAATTCCAAATTGATGGGACTGCACCTGAAAAGAAAAGCAACAACAACCCAAGCAGTATCTTGTTTATATTATATAAGCTCAAAACCTTTCCTTATATTTTTCAGCACCTGAATGAAGGAACAAAGAAGCAAAGACACAATTAAATATATTGCATGTTAATATTTAGGGAAGGGTAAGGGTGGGTTTTTACGTCTGTTCCATTCAGATTCTCTTCAAAAAAGACTCGATTCAAACAATTTGGCGCGAGCCAATCAAAACCCGTGAAAATACCTAATGGGATTCATCCAATTACCAAACTCTTAAAATAAGACAACAGGAAAACCATAATGCATCATTACTTTGATAAATTAATTTAATCATAAGGCTTAAATTATATTATCCAAGATTCTTATGCTAACATACAACCAATATGTGACATCACTGATTAATTCTTTGAAACTACACGTTTCCTTCCACTTGCAGCAACAATCAGGTTAAACATGCATATTTAAAAATCCAAAGTGTACTTTCCTAGAGGCAACAGATGCACATTTGCAGAGCAACAGTTTACTTTCAAGGATGTGACAGATGCACATTTATATTCCACAAGTTACTTTCATTGATGTGACAGATGCACATTTATATTCTACAAGTTACTTTCATTGATGTGACAGATGCACATTTATATTCCACAAGTTACTTTCATTGATGTGACAGATGCACATTTATATTCTGCAAGTTTACTTTCAATGATGTGACAAATGCACATTTGTAGACCATAAACTAGACATCATTGATATGATAGGTGCACATGTGCAAGTTTCATGATTTTCAAGTTTTAGACTATTGCAAGGGGGCAATATCTATTGTGTAAACTTCCTTATTCATAAATAAAACAAACTACTAATTGGTCACAGCATTTAATATTAATAAATATATATAGATTCACAAACAATGAACGCAGATTGCGTTTTTAGATGAACTGTCCGTATATTGCAGTTAGATGAATGGAGCCGGCATATTGCCTATTATGGCATCCACAGCTGGACAGTGTAGAAAAATTAAAATGCAATCAATTTAGCACCACTGTGGGAACACAAGTGATGAAGGACCAAAACCCTTAACTTGACAAAAAGATGCAGCGATTATGCTAAAACAGAGTCAATAATTCCACCATAAATTCAAATTAAGTAATTCGATCATCAATTCCATAATAAACGTTAATTTATAAAATCCCAATTAAGTCAGTTAACTCCATCTGGCGATATTTTTCTTTCCCTCTTTAGATACCATGATGTAAATTCCAAATTGATGGGACTGCACCTGAAAAGAAAAGCAACAACAACCCAAGCAGTATCTTGTTTATATTATATAAGCTCAAAACCTTTCCTTATATTTTTCAGCACCTGAATGAAGGAACAAAGAAGCAAAGACACAATTAAATATATTGCATGTTAATATTTAGGGAAGGGTAAGGGTGGGTTTTTACGTCTGTTCCATTCAGATTCTCTTCAAAAAAGACTCGATTCAAACAATTTGGCGCGAGCCAATCAAAACCCGTGAAAATACCTAATGGGATTCATCCAATTACCAAACTCTTAAAATAAGACAACAGGAAACCATAATGCATCATTACTTTGATAAATTAATTTAATCATAAGGCTTAAATTATATTATCCAAGATTCTTATGCTAACATACAACCAATATGTGACATCACTGATTAATTCTTTGAAACTACACGTTTCCTTCCACTTGCAGCAACAATCAGGTTAAACATGCATATTTAAAAATCCAAAGTGTACTTTCCTAGAGGCAACAGATGCACATTTGCAGAGCAACAGTTTACTTTCAAGGATGTGACAGATGCACATTTATATTCCACAAGTTACTTTCATTGATGTGACAGATGCACATTTATATTCTACAAGTTACTTTCATTGATGTGACAGATGCACATTTATATTCCACAAGTTACTTTCATTGATGTGACAGATGCACATTTATATTCTGCAAGTTTACTTTCAATGATGTGACAAATGCACATTTGTAGACCATAAACTAGACATCATTGATATGATAGGTGCACATGTGCAAGTTTCATGATTTTCAAGTTTTAGACTATTGCAAGGGGGCAATATCTATTGTGTAAACTTCCTTATTCATAAATAAAACAAACTACTAATTGGTCACAGCATTTAATATTAATAAATATATATAGATTCACAAACAATGAACGCAGATTGCGTTTTTAGATGAACTGTCCGTATATTGCAGTTAGATGAATGGAGCCGGCATATTGCCTATTATGGCATCCACAGCTGGACAGTGTAGAAAAATTAAAATGCAATCAATTTAGCACCACTGTGGGAACACAAGTGATGAAGGACCAAAACCCTTAACTTGACAAAAAGATGCAGCGATTATGCTAAAACAGAGTCAATAATTCCACCATAAATTCAAATTAAGTAATTCGATCATCAATTCCATAATAAACGTTAATTTATAAAATCCCAATTAAGTCAGTTAACTCCATCTGGCGATATTTTTCTTTCCCTCTTTAGATACCATGATGTAAATTCCAAATTGATGGGACTGCACCTGAAAAGAAAAGCAACAACAACCCAAGCAGTATCTTGTTTATATTATATAAGCTCAAAACCTTTCCTTATATTTTTCAGCACCTGAATGAAGGAACAAAGAAGCAAAGACACAATTAAATATATTGCATGTTAATATTTAGGGAAGGGTAAGGGTGGGTTTTTACGTCTGTTCCATTCAGATTCTCTTCAAAAAAGACTCGATTCAAACAATTTGGCGCGAGCCAATCAAAACCCGTGAAAATACCTAATGGGATTCATCCAATTACCAAACTCTTAAAATAAGACAACAGGAAACCATAATGCATCATTACTTTGATAAATTAATTTAATCATAAGGCTTAAATTATATTATCCAAGATTCTTATGCTAACATACAACCAATATGTGACATCACTGATTAATTCTTTGAAACTACACGTTTCCTTCCACTTTACAGCAACAATCAGGTTAAACATGCATATTTAAAAATCCAAAGTGTACTTTCCTAGAGGCAACAGATGCACATTTGCAGAGCAACAGTTTACTTTCAAGGATGTGACAGATGCACATTTATATTCCACAAGTTACTTTCATTGATGTGACAGATGCACATTTATATTCTACAAGTTACTTTCATTGATGTGACAGATGCACATTTATATTCCACAAGTTACTTTCATTGATGTGACAGATGCACATTTATATTCTGCAAGTTTACTTTCAATGATGTGACAAATGCACATTTGTAGACCATAAACTAGACATCATTGATATGATAGGTGCACATGTGCAAGTTTAATGATTTTCAAGTTTTAGACTATTGCAAGGGGGCAATATCTATTGTGTAAACTTCCTTATTCATAAATAAAACAAACTACTAATTGGTCACAGCATTTAATATTAATAAATATATATAGATTCACAAACAATGAACGCAGATTGCGTTTTTAGATGAACTGTCCGTATATTGCAGTTAGATGAATGGAGCCGGCATATTGCCTATTATGGCATCCACAGCTGGACAGTGTAGAAAAATTAAAATGCAATCAATTTAGCACCACTGTGGGAACACAAGTGATGAAGGACCAAAACCCTTAACTTGACAAAAAGATGCAGCGATTATGCTAAAACAGAGTCAATAATTCCACCATAAATTCAAATTAAGTAATTCGATCATCAATTCCATAATAAACGTTAATTTATAAAATCCCAATTAAGTCAGTTAACTCCATCTGGCGATATTTTTCTTTCCCTCTTTAGATACCATGATGTAAATTCCAAATTGATGGGACTGCACCTGAAAAGAAAAGCAACAACAACCCAAGCAGTATCTTGTTTATATTATATAAGCTCAAAACCTTTCCTTATATTTTTCAGCACCTGAATGAAGGAACAAAGAAGCAAAGACACAATTAAATATATTGCATGTTAATATTTAGGGAAGGGTAAGGGTGGGTTTTTACGTCTGTTCCATTCAGATTCTCTTCAAAAAAGACTCGATTCAAACAATTTGGCGCGAGCCAATCAAAACCCGTGAAAATACCTAATGGGATTCATCCAATTACCAAACTCTTAAAATAAGACAACAGGAAACCATAATGCATCATTACTTTGATAAATTAATTTAATCATAAGGCTTAAATTATATTATCCAAGATTCTTATGCTAACATACAACCAATATGTGACATCACTGATTAATTCTTTGAAACTACACGTTTCCTTCCACTTTACAGCAACAATCAGGTTAAACATGCATATTTAAAAATCCAAAGTGTACTTTCCTAGAGGCAACAGATGCACATTTGCAGAGCAACAGTTTACTTTCAAGGATGTGACAGATGCACATTTATATTCCACAAGTTACTTTCATTGATGTGACAGATGCACATTTATATTCTACAAGTTACTTTCATTGATGTGACAGATGCACATTTATATTCCACAAGTTACTTTCATTGATGTGACAGATGCACATTTATATTCTGCAAGTTTACTTTCAATGATGTGACAAATGCACATTTGTAGACCATAAACTAGACATCATTGATATGATAGGTGCACATGTGCAAGTTTCATGATTTTCAAGTTTTAGACTATTGCAAGGGGGCAATATCTATTGTGTAAACTTCCTTATTCATAAATAAAACAAACTACTAATTGGTCACAGCATTTAATATTAATAAATATATATAGATTCACAAACAATGAACGCAGATTGCGTTTTTAGATGAACTGTCCGTATATTGCAGTTAGATGAATGGAGCCGGCATATTGCCTATTATGGCATCCACAGCTGGACAGTGTAGAAAAATTAAAATGCAATCAATTTAGCACCACTGTGGGAACACAAGTGATGAAGGACCAAAACCCTTAACTTGACAAAAAGATGCAGCGATTATGCTAAAACAGAGTCAATAATTCCACCATAAATTCAAATTAAGTAATTCGATCATCAATTCCATAATAAACGTTAATTTATAAAATCCCAATTAAGTCAGTTAACTCCATCTGGCGATATTTTTCTTTCCCTCTTTAGATACCATGATGTAAATTCCAAATTGATGGGACTGCACCTGAAAAGAAAAGCAACAACAACCCAAGCAGTATCTTGTTTATATTATATAAGCTCAAAACCTTTCCTTATATTTTTCAGCACCTGAATGAAGGAACAAAGAAGCAAAGACACAATTAAATATATTGCATGTTAATATTTAGGGAAGGGTAAGGGTGGGTTTTTACGTCTGTTCCATTCAGATTCTCTTCAAAAAAGACTCGATTCAAACAATTTGGCGCGAGCCAATCAAAACCCGTGAAAATACCTAATGGGATTCATCCAATTACCAAACTCTTAAAATAAGACAACAGGAAACCATAATGCATCATTACTTTGATAAATTAATTTAACCATAAGGCTTAAATTATATTATCAAAGATTCTTATGCTAACATACAACCAATATGTGACATCACTGATTAATTCTTTGAAACTACACGTTTCCTTCCACTTTACAGCAACAATCAGGTTAAACATGCATATTTAAAAATCCAAAGTGTACTTTCCTAGAGGCAACAGATGCACATTTGCAGAGCAACAGTTTACTTTCAAGGATGTGACAGATGCACATTTATATTCCACAAGTTACTTTCATTGATGTGACAGATGCACATTTATATTCTACAAGTTACTTTCATTGATGTGACAGATGCACATTTATATTCCACAAGTTACTTTCATTGATGTGACAGATGCACATTTATATTCTGCAAGTTTACTTTCAATGATGTGACAAATGCACATTTGTAGACCATAAACTAGACATCATTGATATGATAGGTGCACATGTGCAAGTTTCATGATTTTCAAGTTTTAGACTATTGCAAGGGGGCAATATCTATTGTGTAAACTTCCTTATTCATAAATAAAACAAGCTACTAATTGGTCACAGCATTTAATATTAATAAATATATATAGATTCACAAACAATGAACGCAGATTGCGTTTTTAGATGAACTGTCCGTATATTGCAGTTAGATGAATGGAGCCGGCATATTGCCTATTATGGCATCCACAGCTGGACAGTGTAGAAAAATTAAAATGCAATCAATTTAGCACCACTGTTGGAACACAAGTGATGAAGGACCAAAACCCTTAACTTGACAAAAAGATGCAGCGATTATGTCAAATTGGCAGGCAAAAACATAATTTTTGCCTGCCAACCGCCATCACAATGGGGGATCGCTGCATTGCTTTGACCAAACCCAAACCCAAATATATAACAGTAAATAACAATTATCTATATTTATGGCAGATAAATATATCACTGACTTTACCAAAAGTATGCAATATTATCATAGATGATTTATATCAAATGTCTATCCAGCGAAATCTTGCAAAAAAGAAAATGTCTCAGTTATACATATTTTACAACACAATCAATCTTTTATTTCCATGTCAGAATCTAAGAACTTACCTTGAATAACTATTAAAAAAATGTGCCTTATAGACCGATGAATTTCAATAAGAGAAAAAAAAATAAACATTATATATATAATGAACCGTCAAGAGAGATGGGAGAGAAAGCCTTAATAGTTGACCTTAACTGTATTTACTTTAGTAATGCATGTGTGTGTACTTAAGTGACATGATAACTCCCCACTTTGACATACATGTACATTTTCAATGGAAAATTCACTGCTTACATATATATGTTTTATGTGAACATGTTAAAGTTTGCTAAGTATGTGTGTTTAAATGTGTCTGATTAAGCAACGTACACATGACTAATTGACATGAATTATAAGGTGATTTATATGGTTTTCTCAAGTGATTTCTCATGCATGTTTGATGCTGTTTATGTTTTAGTGACCAGACAAGAATTTATTCTCATCAATGTTTGCTAAAGTTATGTCTCAAGGGTTCATCTGCCAGAATGTGTTTGTTTAAGTGAATACAATAACATACATGTAATTGCATTCTTATAATGAAATTTTGATTTATGATGAAAGTGTTAAATGACATGAAAGATTCTCTTGTATCGATACAGGTAGATATGTGCTATGTACATTGCACATGTATTTTATGCTGTCAACATTTTCAATGACTGCAACCTAGTTTCAACAGAAACATGTAAAATAATGATCTTTATTACACAAATTCCACCTCTTTATGTTTTCCAATATTTCAGAGGTTAAAATGTACAAATGTGGGCCATTTTCAAACAACCCTATCTATATGTATATGTTCCTTAAAATTTGTAAAGAAGATGATGACATTTTCTTATTCTTTAACAAAGAATAACTTGCAACTCCTCTTTGTATGTAAAATGAGGTTATAGTCAGGTGAACTGAAAAGATGTGAGCACAAGCAGAAACTGTACCTGAGAAATGTGTATGTGCATTGTGTATGTGTTTAACTGTGTATTCATGTATGTACATGTCACTAGTACTTCATAAATTGTCTGAAACGGACATTTAAGATAATGAAAATCTAGATACATCTGAACAAATTTTTGTTAAGACTTGTTAAGATATTCAGTTCTTTTCAGATATGAATTATTGCAGTCAATTAAGACGTGTTCAGACATTTTTATCTGAACACGTCTGAATTGGCTGCAAGACACTATATCTTAATACTTACTGAATGTCTGAACAGGTCCAAGCACTTTTTGTTAAGTTTTTTTTAATTATAAATGGGTCTTACATGGCCGTTTCAGATACTTTTGCAGGTACTAGTGTGTATTGGTCTTCATTATACATGTACACATAATCCATATATACCTTGAATGCCCAATGTAAAGAGACACTTGTGAGCATATGCAAGAAATTCATGTACATATCTATGTATGTATGTTTGTTTTTGGGTAAAAATTCTTGTCAATGATATATCCACCATTATAAGGAAATAAACTGGTTGTGTATGTTTGTTTTGGGGTAAAATGTCCTGTCATTCATAAATCAGCCATTATAAGGAAATAAACTGGTTGTAATATTTAATTATGAGTTGAATACATAACATAACTTATTCAAAAACCATAGATAAACAAAATAAGGGCTTAATACATAGGTAACAACAGAGTATGTCTCATCATAATTCATTACTTGAGTGCCCAATGTGACAAGTTTCATGTGATCATATATGTATGCAATAAATTGTAAAAAAACAGTATGTATGTGTACAATAATCTGTGTGTAACTGTGAATGTCTAATCATAACCAATGCTTCAGAGCAAATTAGAGTGTAACAAGTTTCATGTGAGCATATGTAGGAAAATGGGCATGAATAATTCATGCATTTGTGTATATCTCAACATAATCCATTACTCCTAACTCATGTGTAACAGTGTAACAAGTAAATTCATGTGACCATATGCACGAAATTTTACATGAATAATCCATGCATATGCGAGTTGTTTGTGTATGTCACATCATATTCCATTACTTGAAAGCAAGTAACGAGTAACAAGTTTCATGTCAGCATATTCAAGAAATATTACATGAATAATTCATGCATGTGTGAAAGTGTGTGTGTGTGTGTGTGTGTATGTCTCATCATAATCCATTACTTGAGAGCCCAGTGTAACAAGTTTCATGTGACCATATGCAAGAATTTGTACATGGATACTTCATGCATGTGTGGGGATTGTGTGTGTGTGTTATCATAAACAATAACTTGGGAGCCAAGTGCGCAAAGTTTCATGAGACCGTATGCAAGAAATTAATAATTCATGCATGTGTGAAAGTTGTGCGTGTTATCAAAATCAAAAACTTCAGAGCTCAGTGTACCAAATTTCATGTGACCATATGCAAGAAATTGTACATGAATGATTCATGCATGTGTGCGAGTTGTGTGTGTCCGTTTTATTATAATCAATAACTTGGGAGCCCATTGTAACAAGTTTCATTTCATGTGAACATATGCAAGTAATTGTACAAGACACTTCATGTATGTGTGTGTATGTGCCATTATAATCCGTACTTGAGTGAACAGTGCAACAAGTTTCAATCAAGCATATCCAAGAAATTGGACATGAGTAATGTGCATTTCATGTATGTATGCATGTTGCATCTATGAAAAAAAAAAAAAAATAATTTCATGTGTACAGATACTTGGCCTAATGCCGTTATGATCAAGAAATATGTCCTATATCTAATTTGGTCACTGCTAAGCAAGAATAGTTTGTGTGCATATTTATAAATGTGTGTTATATTCATTTTTTGTAATGCTTCATACATGTATTTCTATTCCTATGGTATAGATATTCCTGATAAAATGCCCCAAAAATTAATAATGGGCTTATTGCTTTCCATAAAAGCTAGAAATTGTATCATTACAGTATGCAAATGTAATTGTATCTGTAACCCATCATTCCATTGTTCAAGGAAGACTGCTGTCAATTTGAAAAAAAATTAAATTAAAAATAGACGGCATGTGGTGTGTGCAAAATATACTAACTTGAAATATGTTTTTGATAATGTAACATTTGCTACTCAAATTGAAAATAACATGTGTACAGTCCCAATTTTTTCCCCTCTTTCTTATAAATTTCCTAATCTGTGTCCTAGATAATGATAATTTCTAAGTAAATTTGAAGATAAATCAAAGTTTCATTTAGACTTCTACCCATAGGCTTGTTTTGTTGTCTTATTTTCTAAGTAAACTGGTATTTTTAACCAATAACATTACCTTTTGCCCTTTTATATATTACTCAATGAGTTAGGATTACTGACTGGTACTTCTTCCTGTTAGGTCTTCCAGTTACAGCTTTGGATGTGTGGCTGAAACTCAGAATCAAACAAATGAATGATATGAAATGTTAAGGTCTTATTTATTTCACTAAAAAAAATAATCATTAATTATAAGTTTTGGCTTCAACCAACTATATTGACTGTGCATGTTTATAATTGAATTGTGGCAAGCTGTAGGAATAAATAATATTTAATTTCTACATGTAGGTTAACTTTGTTATTGATTTAATAGAATAATAATAAATAAAGGTGTTGTTTTTATTTAGTTTTTTTTTACTTAAACCACAGATTGCGAAGCAAATCTGTTAACAACCCTTGTGAAAATCTTGGTCTGTTTATGAACAGAATATTTGATAGCTGAACCCTCAATATGCTATAAACAAAAACTTTCAGTTAACAGACAGAGTACTAAGTAACTACTCTCTTAACGGACAGATGGTTAATTATCCATACATACCTTCACATAGAGTTATTTAATAGACCCAACATGACCATTGCAAAGTAAAATTTATCATTAGATTAGTAATTTCTTTTAAGTGATTGTAAAGATTGTTTATGTACATGAACATTTCTATGCCTACATGCTTTTTTCTTTGTGAATTATGCATTTTGACATTTCATCTTAACAGAAAATGTGATTATACCAGTTAATCTTTCGTGCCTTTGAATGTCTATAAATCTATTAAACTGCATACTATTTAGTATAACTATATATCATTGTCAATTGTTTTGTATTGTATGCCATGACTGTACTAGTCTCTAGTTGCATTAATAAACTTTATATATAAATTGCAATGAGTTAACTGAAATACATTTTTTTTTATAACTGATATGAGTAAAATGCTTCTTACATGAATCAAATTTGCTTTGTCAAAATGTTATATTATACTTTATGTTTATATATAAAATAAGCAGGATTTGATTCAAAACATTACCTTAAAATCATTATAATTATTTTGTGTTCATCTGTCATCTTTCTTACTAACCTTCTTAACTGACAGGCCCTTGCATTGGAAACAGTTATTAATAATTAGATCTGGATTAAATTTAAACAATTTAAAACTGTGTGCCTGTCATTTTGCACCTGGTAATAAATGCATTTCATCGCCTAAATGTATGTAATGAACCGTGTACAAGCATTCATATTAAAAATAAATTAAAAGACACAACTCAAACAATCCCACTTATTGACCCCATTTTTTTTTATAGCTCACCTGGACCGAAGGTCCATGTGAGCTATTACCATCACTTGGCGTCCGTCGTCGTCGTCTGTCGTCGTCTGTCGTCGTCGTCTGTCGTCGTCGTCGTCGTCTGTTAACAATTTTTCAAAAATCTTCTCCTCTGAAACTACCGAACAGAATTTAATGAAACTTGGTATGAATCATCCTTAGGGTGTCCTGCACCAAACTTGTGTTTTGATTTTTAATCCGTTAAAAAACATGGCCGCCGTTACTAAAAATAGACTAGGGGGGTCAGACTACTGTTTTTGGCTTATAAATCAAAAAGTATAAGAGATAGAGGAAATCTGAGGCCACGCTGCTGATTCAGCATCAAAAGCTCTACAAAAGTCTCCATTTGGTCAAAGTTGTCAGATGACCCCTTATAGGGGTTACGGCCCCTTAAAGGTGAAAAATAGCATTTTTTCATGTTTTTGGCCTACAGAATGAAAACTATTGCAGATAGAGATTAGCTGTTGCTTGCTTAAATGTTCAGCTCATTTAACTCTACAAAAGTCTCCATAGGGTCGAAGTTGTCAGATGACCCCTTATAGGGGTTACGGCCCCTTAAAGGTGAAAAATAGCCATTTTTCATGTTTTTGGCCTACAGAATGAAAACTATTGCAGATAGAGATTAGCTGTTGGTTGCTTAAATGTTCAGCTCATTCAGCTCTACGAAAGTCTCCATAGGATCGAAGTTGTCAGATAACCCCTTATAGGGGTTACGGCCCCTGAAAAATGGCATTTTTTCATGTTTTTGGCCTACAGAATGAAAACTATTGCACATAGAGATTAGCTGTTGCTTGCTTAAATGTTCAGCTCATTGAGCTCTACAAAATTCTCCATAGGGTCGAAGTTGTCAGATGACCCCTTATAGGGGTTACGGCCCCTGAAAAATAGCAATTTTTCATGTTTTTGTCCTACAGAATGAAAACTATTGCAGATAGACATTAGCTGTTGCTTGCTTAAATGTTCAGCTCATTTAGCTTTACAAAATTCTCCATAGGGTCGAAGTTGGCAGATGACCCCTTATAGGGGTTACGGCCCCTGAAAAATAGCGATTTTTCATGTTTTTGGCCTACAGAATGAAAACTATTGCAGATAGAGATTAGCTGTTGCTTGCTTAAATGTTCAGCTCATTTAGCTTTACAAAATTCTCCATAGGGTTGAAGTTGTCAGATGACCTTTTATAGGGGTTACGGCCCCTGAAAAATAGCCATTTTTCATGTTTTTGGCCTACAGAATGAAAACTATTGCAGATAAAGATTAGCTGTTGGTTGCTTAAATGTTCAGCTCATTTAGCTCTACAAAAGTCTTCATAGGGTCGAAGTTGTCAGATGACTCCTTACAGGGGTTATGGCCCCTTATAGGTGAAAAATGGTGTTTTTGGCCTATAGAATGAAAACTATTGCAGGTAGAGAAAAGCTGTTGCTTGCTTAAATGTTCAGCTCATTTAGCTCTACAAAAGTATAGGGTCAACATCAAGACCAGGTGAGCGATTCAGGCTCCTGGGAGCCTCTTGTTTGGTATGCTGTGACCGATTAGCATGATAAACTATAAAATCAAATCAGACTTGATTTCGAGACAAAATTGTCTTTATATTTATGTAATTGCTGATTATCATTCAATGCTAGCATGTGCAACTGCTGACTGCACCCTGACAGGTGAAATGTAATCTAAGTGTTATACTTTTGTTGTAACAAAATAGGGGGAGATTGTACATTTATAACTAATTGTGTATAAGCAAAAACAATCAAGTTGTAAATTATGCATTGCTTTTGAAACGTCTCGGTGTTTTTAAACACGTGGATGTCATACATCATTACATGTACTTGTAACCCGCGAGGGTAATTTCTTTTTTCATGTTTTATTTCACAACGTTCAATTGTTGTTCGAGTAAAGACTAAAGTAGATTGCAGTATGTGATTTGAACTCTAAATTGACTCCCTGACAATGACATTATATGTTATTTCATCCACCAATTCCTCTCATTGATCCTCGTTGTTTTTTACGTCTGTTCCATTCAGATTCTCTTCAAAAAAGACTCGCGATCGATTCAAACAATTTGGCGCGAGCCAATCAAAACCCGTGAAAATACCTAATGGGATTCATCCAATTACCAAACTCTTAAAATAAGACAACAGGAATATGGCAAGCCAAAGTGGACAAAAGTCCATATTTATTAATATTAATAAATCATTTATTAATATTAATAAATCATTTATTAATATTAATAAATCATTTATTAATATTAATAATTCATTTTCTAATATTAATAAATGATTTATTAATATTAATAAATCGGTGATTTATTAATATTAGAAAATGAATTATTAATATTAATAAATGAATTATTAATATTAATAAATGAATTATTAATATTAATAAATGAATTATTAATATTAATAAATGAATTATTAATATTAATAAATGAATTATTAATATTAGAAAATGATTTATTAATATTAATAAATGAATTATTAATATTAATAAATATGGACTTTTGTCCACTTTGGCTTGCCATACAGGAAACCATAATGCATCATTACTTTGATAAATTAATTTAATCATAAGGCTTAAATTATATTAAAAAAAAATCAGCAATGGAAAACAGCCAGCAGCCTTCAATGTGACCAGTGGTCGCTGCTCGCTGTTTTTCAATTGGCCCTGATTTGAAAATAAACTACATATGATTCCAGCCCAATCCTAAAGTGCAATGAAAGACATTCACCTTGACAAAGACAATTAACATAAATTCGACGATATACAAACATAAGCTTTGATAAAGCCTCTTTGCTTGTTGGCACCCATGACTTTAAGAAGTCTTCTTTTCTTGTTATCATAGACACCAACTAAGGCGTTAACACTTAAAAGGTGAATCTAGACTTCTGCAATTATATCTTTTTTGATCGAAGATAACATAAACCAAAAAATACCGAACAAGGATAATCAATTTCAGAAAAAAAGAAAAAAACATCAATAATAGAAAAAAATGTGGACCGGGAAGGTCCTTGCTGGTACAGCTATTATTAAAGCAATTGTGAGTTAAACCAGGTTTTATAGCATCAAACCTTCCTGTCTGTAATATTTATTGCTTTTTGTGGTCTGTAGACCTACTGGAAATGGAGCTGAATTGACATACACATCATAAATATGTAACTTTTATGAAAACTCATGATCAATGAAGAAAGTAATAGCTTACATTGATTTAACCTCGTAAAAAGTATACACCTGGAAAAAAGTTAAGCACCCCTAGACTTTTTGTACTTTTCGGTACTTTGAAATAATTTCTAAATTTATTGAGTTTGGTCAGTTTTAATTCTTCAATATGTGACTGGAAAGATGTTAGCTGTCGGTTAAAAGCACATGTTTGCCTTGAAAAGCGGGAGATAACTCTTTAGGAAATAAGACGCCAAACTGGTAGTAAAAAACAAGGATTCCAGCAGTCATTCGTGCTAAAGGTGAACATACTCGAAATTGACACTATGACGATACAGTATCAATCTTTACATTATCATTTACCTTTTCCAGTGCGATTTGACAATTAATTAAAAGTTTCGAGCTTCAGGGGACCATACTTTTCGGAGACCATGTTCATGTACAAAAGCCATCTTTTTTTTTGCCATGTCGTGTGCATTTTACTCGAACATGTTTTTTTGTTTTAAACTTTCCAAACTCAGTATATACATGTATATATTCGATTTCCTGCTCAACGATATTTTAAAGTAAAATGTTTACAATGTATTGCAATTACATGATTATCAAAATGAAATTAATTTTTATTCTTTAGACACAAACATTAAGCTTGATAATTGTTCTCTGATAATACTTTTCAGTTTTTTATATTCATTTTACGATCTTTTTCTCTGATAGCAAATTTCTGATTAGGCACCGACCATTTGATTTTTAGGGGTATTATAGTGAAAATTTAAATTAAAAGGCAGGAGAAGCTTCTCCATCTTCTAGCTTGATGATCGATTCGTATCCTCTTAATTCTTAACCATTTTTATACTTTTAATTACAAATTGAGGAAGACCACAACACAAACAGGATTTTCTGAAAAGAAGGGGTGAAGTACCCACTGTCTTTAAAATTACATAAATCGGATGCATGATTATGTAATATGATATATCTGTCACTTTCCTGTTTAATTTAAATAAAATTGAAATTAAAAGAGAAAGATTGTTTCATTTGATTAGAAGAGTTTTTTTATGTACCTGATCTAAAATTAAAAACGAAAGAATATGGAATATGTGCCAGAAAGACACGGAAACTTTTTGTGTTTATTGTTTCACTAGGATGTTTTAAGATTTTTTTAATTTTATCAATTTAAAATGTATCAATATTTTGCATGTTTTATCACATGAATGCGTTTTTCTAGAGTAAAAGATTTAAGCCAATACACAGTGAAATTTTGTTCACGTGAAAAACTTAATGTGAATTTCACGTTAAACGAGCAATTTAACGTTAAGTTCACGTGAAAAAATGTTCTCAACATTTTTAATGTTCTATAACTTTCATGCAATTTTACAAATATTTAGGAAAAAATTCTCATTTTTCAGAATTTTCATGTGAAATTCACATGAAAAAGTTAACGTGAGTTTCACATGATTTTAACGTGTAATTCACGTGAAGTTCAGGTTAAACACATTTCACGTGAAATTCACGTTAAATTGCTCATTTAACGTGAAATTCACGTTAACCCTGATTTCACGTGAATTTCACGTAAACAAAATTTCCCTTTGTACAAATGTTTTTTTCAGTCCTTGTTAAAGAAAATTTTCAATTACCCACTTAATGATATTAAGACTATTTGGCTATGATGTCAACTTTCGAGAAACATTTAGTCTTACTTCAGCCATTTTAATGAATGTTTGACGATCTGTTTTATTTTATTCCGAGTCTTCAACCTATTGTAAATGAACTTTTGCCTTTTGTGATTTTGTAGCAATCTGGCAATCTATTTTAAACTGTAAACAAACAAGGGGGTGCGATAAGTCGTTCTAAGAATACCCCCATTCGACCATTCAGAAAACAGAAAGTAAATGCACGACTGACATGGAAAGAGGAGGCACGATACAACTCATCATGATAAAGCTGTATACCACATTTTAAATCAATCCCTTCAGTAGAAGCTGAGAAATCTGTTACGAAAAATTGTCTATTTTTGACCCTTAAAAAAGTCTTGTCGGCTCAGAAAACAGGAAATGGATGCGCGACTGACATGGAAAGGGGAGGCACGATACAACTCATCATGATAAAGCTGTATACTAAATTTGAAATCAATCCCTTTTGTAGAAGCTGAGAAATCTGTTACGAAATATTGTCTATTTTTGACCCTTAAAAAAGTCTAAGTCGGCTCAGAAAACAGGAAGTGGATGCGCGACTGACCTGGAAAAGGGAGGCACGATACAACTTATCATGATAAAGCTGTTAACCAAATTTGAAATCAATCCCTTCAATAGAAGCTGAGAAATCTGTTACGAAAGTTTGTTACGTACGGACGGACAGACGGACGGACAAGGGGATTGCAATATAGCCCCCTCTCTTACGAGTGGGGGTATAAAATACATAGTTTACCAGGAATGTGGAGTATTTAAGCATTATGCATGACACAGTATTATCACACAATATGATCAAAAGCAAAGGAACAGACATGTGGAAATGTCTGCAAATCGCTGCAAGTAATAAACGGCCGAAAGCACCGATCAACGCGGAATTCTTTGCTAAATGCTAATAACTTTACATCTGTTTATTCAAATTCATATGTACTTGATAATTAACAAATTAGAAATAAAACTGAAAAGGAGCTAATACGCTGCCCGAGGATGATACGCTCAGTTTCTATCAAGTACATGTACTTAGATATTTTTCTTTTTTTATTATTTTCTTTTATTACAACGTTAACCCCAACCCAGATGATGTTTATGTACAAAAAGTGGATATGATAATAACTTATCAATTCAATGACTGGGAAAATTTGATTTTCAAATGACATGTTTCCTTTACTTTTTACATTTAATGCAATCATACTTAAAAAGTTTCCTTCCTTTTATTGTGCAATTTCGGGAAACAAATTTGTAAACTGTTAAAATTCTAATCTTTATTTTGTTAAATTTTATTCATTTTAAATCACAATGGATGGGAAAAGAAGCTATATACTTGTATATACGTATCAACCCTTTTCTACAGTTTGGCCATCTTAGTGACCTCCATTGTGACTACGCCACATATTATATGTGCCTATCCTAAGCCAGGAATCTCTTGTTTGTACTTGTCTTTTTGATGTTTCCTGTTCCTTGTTTAAGAAGGGGGTTTATCTGTGACTATTTCAGGGCTGGATTTGAATTATATGCATTTCATTTTATATAGACCATGGGCCAATAGCAGAATCACGAGCAGCGCCTACTGGCCTCGTTGAATGCTGCTGGCGGTTGTCCATTGTGTTTTTTTTTTAAATTGCCGCTTGATTGTGGGCTGTGTCGCGTACACTTATTCCACATATCCTTATATTCTATAGTCTTTTCGAAATCTGCAGGCATAAATTAGAGCTAGTAAGGTTCCATCTCTAATGTACGTGATGTATTTCTCACCCATACACAAAAAAGCCCAACTTTTTTTAAAGTCTATGTATCGTTTCATGTGACCATATATGTCTATGGTGAGACACTTTTTAAGTTATATAAGGGCGAATGATACAATAAACATGAAATGATGATGAGAAATATGGGGAGGGCGAGACAAAGAAACAGTCAATTTTCAAGACCACTGGAAAGGTGAGATGAGGGTAGGGGCCAAAAATCTATCCCATTGGATGCACTAATTGGCGGTCCATGAAGGAAACGTAAACATACCTTAAGTCTGGTGCTCTCCACAAACGTTTGAGCACCTGATTTCACTCTCGTTTCCACTGGAGTTTGCGTTGTTGATTGATATTAATTTATTTTGTGTTTCCATGTTTGACATGTTGTCTGTTTTTTTCCAGTTCTTGTTGGAGTTTACTGGATTTGTCTCTGTCCTTTCGGACTTTTGGCGTTCGGATACCCCATTGGTACCTATGCTTCTTTCTTTGACCATTTGGGTCAGCGATCAGGCTTTCCGCATTATAGACATGATACATGTAACACCAGCGGAAGAGGAACTCCATATTTAGCCACGTAGGGAACACACATTGGTCGCTCTACCCAGTATAGTCCGATGCGTTTATCACTGCGTAACCGGTCTCTAGTTTATTTCGTAGTTTGTATAGATAAACATATTCTATTTAATTTTGATAATTTATTTCAAGGACCTACTATTTAATTTGTAATGTCATTCATTGTGGGTTTGATTCTTTGTTTTTACAACCATTCCATGGAATGCGGAAAAAGATTTATTTTCTTAAGGTTCACGACACAATAGATATTTTTAAAGGCGAAATTTGCCTCTAGGAAAGTTCTATTTTCTCTCTCGATATGTTAAAGTTGTTGATATTGTGATTCAATTTAGGAGCAAACATTTACTTTGTCTGGGTAACAGGGCACTTTATGGACACATTTTCAATTTACTTTATCCAAAACTCAATTTCAAGGAGGGAAATGTCCTTGCTACATGTATTTTTATTTCAAACTCACAAAAACTTTTCTAAAAACAAATGGCCTGATTGTTTGACATAAAAGTAAAACAAACCCCAAGCATTTCTTGAAATTTTGTTTCCATAAAACAAAATATTTTTCAAAGTAAGCTGTTTATTGTGGTCTAATAATTACATGCTTTTCCGGTCAACTTTTCATTTTTTCCCTTTCATCTAAATGCAATGTTTGATTTTCATTTAATCTATCCTTTGAAAAAGTTCAACAAGTTTACAAAACTGTAAAATTATCCAAATTCCTCAGCTATAACTTTGATACTAAACAAAAGTGTTTTTCCTGCAAGCAAATGTATGAGGTTTATCAGTGCGGTGTTTTAATTAGCGAAAATTATTGAGTATAGAGTAAAGAATACTTTCCAATGCTTTATAACTTTTTTATGAAAATGGACCAGTCGATGTGCCTTATTGTATGAAAATGAAATTCATAAAACACTTGGTTAATTATTGAATTCCATAATGTACAAGGCTTCACCGGACTGATAGTCTGTTCTGTCAAAAGCTTGTAAATTCGACAAAAAACTAAGTTTTATGTCATGTGTCTCAAAATAAAGCACTTTTAATGGTAGGAAAGAAGTATCTTGAACAAAGCAATGAAAAAAAAAATGGTATTACTAAGAGCCCTTCATGACAGTTTTCTTTTTGAAAAATATTTTTCCGAGAAATTCAAGATGACAAACCTACGGGCCTTAGCCAAAGCAGCTTTCTTGAACTATTCTAGGGCTTATTTTGTTCCTATGTCTTCTGATTACAAATGTATCAAAGATTGAACATGAAAACCCTTAAGGAACATGTCTTGGCTTTCAATAATTGCAAAAGAAATATTGAAAATTATAATTGCTATTACTCAGCACCGTTGGAGGTAATATTGACAGTTTTCGAAATTGTTCAAAATCATTACAAAGACATTTGGACTTGAATTTCCTGAAAAAATTATTTTACCAAATGAAGTCTTCAATGAAGGGTTTAAAGTTACACCATCGCTTTCATAGCTCTGAAAATATTGCTTCTGAACAAAATTTTAGATGGTTTTCTTTGAGACCCGCTCTTAAAACAGTTTCATTAACGGTGGATACAAAAGAGGCCCAAAACACTCATCTTTATCAAAGAACTATTTACCTTTGCAATTGCTTTATATCTTCCCGATAAAGATAGACCCTGATAATCCTTTTGACAAACAATTGTCTGACTTCCATCAAGATCACTGTCAGTGGTGTTTTTTAATATAAATGATTAAAAAAAATCATGCAATTATTTATAAAAATAATAATAAATCTCTTTCCATTTTTTATGAGAAAAATAATCAATAACCTAGATAATCGGGTGTTAGTTATTAGTTAGTTAGCTGTCGTACATGTACACCTGCACAGCACGATTTCGGCTATTTCTGGGAGATAAAAATGAAGGGGGTTATACAATGGACGTGAAAGGAGAGTTTTGATTTCCACGTACTGGAAAAAAATGATGTGTAGGGACGGGCAATTAAGCCTCCTGCATGATGATCTTATGTTTCCTACTTTTACCGAGACCTGAGGCAGGGTTCTTTAACATGCGAGGAACGTGGCGTTTTTCCCCAACATGGTTTGCTATCAGATTTTCCGCCTTATAGCTTGACGACCCCGGCATTCATTATTACAGGGCTGTCCCATTCAACCACATTGGGCACACATTCCATTGTCTTAGTGGGCGGGCAAATCGATGTCAAATTTCTGATCGCTCATTGGTGGACTTTTACCGACAAGCTTAGCGATGCTTCGAGCCTTTTCGTCACCTCGAAACCTCACAGGTCGATAATCATGGATAGATGCAATCCATTATAAAACGAATGATAGAAGATGTGTTTCAAGTAGGTTTTAGTTGAGCGTTGTAACGTAATGCATTTTGTACTTTTCAAGATTTTTATATGAAGAGCAGAGTTCAAATAGAGGTCACCTAAAAAGCCTGGTTAGAATGGACTGTAGCAAACTGGCACTGGAACTGTACAGAATTTGAGTGTGGTTCTTAAACCTGTGCCTGAGACCACTCGGCTACAGTGTACCCAAGACATTGATTCCATAGCCATCTGATTCTGTTAAATGCCAGCTACATACAGGTAGTATTGGCGAGGAAGAAATCGATCTCATTTGTTGAAACATTTTTTAATCAAAGTTGAAAAGGTACTAGCTCTTTGACTAAGATAACATAAACATCAACAAGGCACAATAAAAATTATGCTTTTACCCTTTAAGATTCAAAGTTTTCTTTACAAATACAATTTATGACAAGTATTTTCAAGACAGATCACAGCAAATGTGAATGTTAGTTTATGTATTCTATCTCCTGTTCGACGATATATCTGCTTTTGATCCATCTTGCAGAAGAGTGTGGGATTTTGAAGCAGCCGATATCAAGGTTAATTTGCACTTTGCCTTGCGTTGTAAGCTTAAGACATCCAGAAACACCAGTGTTGTCAAGTTTCATGTTGTCAAGTTTGATACAAACTTTGATGTCTCCAAGTTTTGGCAGATTAAATGATCCACAAATTGGTTGTGGGTTTTTCACTGAAAAACAATGATATATTTTAAATTATCTTATTTGTAATCTCATAAATTTCTTGTTTTGTTTCTAAAGTCATACATTTATATAATAGCGAAACTAGTACTCAAAATCAGTTAATGTGTCAATCAACACTTTATAAAATTATTTTCTTTTAACATTTTGAATAATAATTAAATACAAGAAACTACAAAATATCCTTAAAGGAGTATTCCATTTTTTTTTATTAATTTTCACAAAAAAGCAAAATTGTTTTTTTTTACATCAATACATTTCTCGTTTAAGTTGTTTTATTGTTGTTTTACAAAACAGATGATGGTTTCTTTCGGTTACTCTGACTTCCACCAAGTTGATCATTAAAACTTCTCCCCTGCCATGTATCATTTGCGTGAAAATGGCGGGAGAAACCAGCACTTTGTAGAAATTGACGACGTTAACAAACAAAAAACAAACCTTTGATATTTTGATGCATTATAACCTTTCCGTCGACAGTTACTTGTAGATCAACTCCAATGTTAGCTTTGTCGTAAACTAGCTTGGCACAAACTAAAAAAAAAGAAGCAAGTTAATATCAAGGTGTCTTTAAGGAAGTTTGCTACTCATAATTTGGTATTTGGTAAGATTTTTGATATCCTCGGGGTGTTCGTCTATTATGCTTGAAAGGTTTTGCCATTGAATCTCCTATTTTCTTTTTCTTATTCAAAAATATGTCCACCGAATAAGCATTTCTCACTTTTAAATGAAATCACATTTACTCTGTCATACATATTAAAAGGTTTAAAGATGCCAATCTGCCACAATGCGAAAGTAAAGAAAAATCTAGAAAAGACTGATTTCCCGCCAAAATTATAAAAGCCTATAGCATAAAAACGAGCACATGGACCTACATTTTATGCATTTAATAACAAATTCTACTCTAAATGATGAACAATGATAAAACGGGATTTTTCTTACCTTGCTTCTTGATATGTAAAAATCCCAGCTTTATATTCAAAGTTTTACAACACTGACATGAACTGGTGTCACACTGGCACCCTTCCCCCTCCACTGCAGCATCTGTCAAGTCTTGCAGCGCAAATTCCTTTGTAAGTCCATCGCTGGAGATGTCTAAAACAATTTATATGTTAAACCATAATCAGATGTGAAATAAGTTGATTGTTTTTAATTATTGTTGGAATAATTGTTTTTCATTATAAATGTTTGCCCTGCGCTTTTTAATATTTTCATGACATTAACGTAGCTACTCCAACAAAACATTTCATAAAGAGATTTGTTATTTTGTAGATATTTCACTTCTTAAATTAATGGTGACCCTAACGTAGATGAAATGAGAAGTGGTATCCCTCGTATTTATCTGTGCTATTTCTATCAAAATACCAAGTTTCAGTATATTTGATGAATGCACGTTGGTGCACGCCAAATTTAAAGTTTGTGTGTTTTGCTATTTTCTCTACTTTTTAAAGAATTTTTCTGAAAATTTATTGCTAACAACGGCCAAAGCGCCGTAACTCTAGGCCGTTTAATTTCGGGATACAGTTTAAATCCATAATGAGGAAAGGGAGAAAAAATTCGACTGACCGGAAATGAAAAAAAATGCACAGGAAGTGAAAATTTTCAATTTTTTAACAATTCTGTACTCCGTGCAATTTAAAATTTTCTAAAATAAAAATTATATTTTCCTGATTGTGAAGCAAAAACCTTTCGTTTTGAGTTGATTTCATCAATGAATTTGACAATTAAAGTTTTTAGTTGGAGTAGCTAATTAACGTTCCCTTAAACATAAACAAGCAACAATGTTAGAATACACAATCGAAAACAGTATTGAATTGACACAAGAATACATAAGATTCAATATCAAGCCCAAAATTGTAAGCTAAACCCAATTTTCCGACATAGAACATGGGACAACCACAAGCTTTAACAAAGATTTATGGCTCAGGAAAAGCACATATAAAATGTTGCGGGGCTTCACTAGCTTTTTGCTTTTTGGGCCCTACATCATCCATATTGATAATCTTAAACAGAGCCCCAAAATTACACACAGAAAAAAACAACGTTAAATATTGTTTTTCATTATGAATGTTTGCCCTGCGCTTTTATTTTCATGACATTAACATTCTTTTTTTGCGTGGAAAATGAGCCCATATGGAATCTTCGACTGGCTTAATACTAAAAAGAATTTATATTGCATTAAATAAGCAGCGCCTGTGTTGGTTGGTAACCAAAGAACCCTGTATTTTAAAATGAAGAAACAAATACATGTAAACACTCACCGATTTCTTCCCCAAGTCCATATGAACAGACAAGACAACTTGCTACAATACAAAGAAATAGTAACATCCCCATCCTCCAGCAATCGACTGATTCGGCGCATGTTCATCACTGTTTATATACTGTTAAAAAGCTTTATAAGGAAGTCAACAAAGTTTTTGGAAAACGTGTTCAAATTCTCATTGTCTTATTATTTCCTATAGATCGGAAATACAATCATTTGACATTTCTTGTAATGTTTCCTTTAGATTTTTATAAAATAGGGAAGAATTTACAAGATATTTTAATATTAAGCGTTTAAATTTCATCTATCTTTATACTGTGAATAGTTACCTTTGTTTGAATTTTAGTATATGATAATTTGTTTTATTATCCATCAATGGTATTTATAATGAACATGAATACCAGACGGTGTGAAGTTTCTGTGCATGGCACAACATGGAAAAACAACCAACATCTGTAAAATTTCTCTCACGATTTTTTTTTCAAATAAAATAAAAGAATTATCTTCTCTGAACATTAAAATAGGTACATGTATTAAGAATATTTAAACATGTATTTGGCTTAAAAAAACATTTAACAAAAAATCAAAAATATTATATGGATCGTTGAAATTTAGAACCACGATCACCTTTACTTAAGAGAATATGATTTTTTTCATTCTACAAAATCACATAAACAAATATCACGAACTCCGTCAAAAATGCGGGAATTCATTTTTTTTGCAGAATAATCACCCTTTTCGCATATGAACAATAAAATGATCTCTGTTCCTATTTGGTACAATACTCCTTCCCCAATATGTTAACCATTTGGATAAGTCTAGTCTTTAAATGTACCACAAAAACGTTGTTCCTCGGGATCATGTAATTCATTATTTTTTATTTGCTTTGAGTTGACATTTCAAACCTGCTGATCATATCATGTTGAAACCTTTTCATGGATCATAAAGAAAACGTTAACCCCCTAAAATGTGGCTTCAATGCATTTTTTCTTTGTTAAAAGCGTTAAAAGTAAAACTTACAAAAAACATATAAGGCGGTGCTTTATTTTTTTCAAAGTGTTTATACTTGTATAGAAAATTGAGGAATCTTTACCCATTGAAGCACTCAATACAATTCATATCATAGTAGGTAAATGCGTTGTCAAGCAAAGTCTTCGTGATCAAGTTAAAATGATGTCACAAGACTACAAAATGTATTTTGGATATTTAAACACGAAATTACTTCTTGTTCTCGTAATGGATCTGATTTCAGTTCTCAATGGGATGATCACAGACAACCACAGGAGCTTGTGTACAGTAAAAAAAAATAAAATCCCCCTATATACCCTTCCACGTGAAAGGGTATATAGGGGGATTTTATTTTTTTTACTGTACACAAGCCCCTGTGAGACAACACAAATACATTCCCAAGTAAACTACCCAAGTCCATCCCTGTCGTTCTGTAGGAATCCGTTAACATACTTTATATATAGTACAAACGTTCAGATTTTACACAATTTGTCTTGGACCTTTTCACCTATATGCACTACAAAAAAGCAACAGAACGTGGCTTCTCTTTTCGAAATCGTCATTTATACATGCTTTTCTGTTGAAACTCTTTAAGTTTAAATTGGTTTAGTTCAAATATACTTTATAACGAAGGTCACTCGTCGCCCTTATTACACTGCCACCCACCCCGCACTTGAAAATAAGGGTATATAGTGACGGGGTTTTCATGAACCATTCACACAATGTTTTTGACATGTTGTAGATTCATTCTCTATTCTAACTAAAGTTTCACTTGATCTGATTTGAAAGCCGGGAAACAATTTATTATATTTTATAGTAAAAAAAAATTGTTCCCCATTTAAATATGCAACTCTGAATTTAATTTGTTTATTCATTTAAAGTCTAAAAGGTCATGAAATTTTTTTTTAACTTTTACAATATCCTTATGTCTCTTAAAAGCATACGAGTGCATGCATGGAATATACAAGAATTTTTCACAAAGTTACGTCAATCAATTTAAACATTTGGATAACATATTAAACATGAAAATAAAAAGTCCAAGTGTTGAACTATAAATAAATAAAAATAAATCCATTTCAGTATAAGCGTCACATTTCATTTCAAATAAAAACTACTTAGTAACAGTGAGTTAAACTCTGATTTAACTATGTCATGAACGTATCTCCTTTTGATCCATCTTTTGCCGGGACCCGGGATGTTGAAGCAGCCGATATTAAAGCCAATTGACACTTTTCCTGTAGCTCTGCCAGTGAGACATCCAGATATACCAGTATTGTCAAGTTTAAGGTTCACAAAGTGGATGCAGGCTTTAACGGTTCCAAGTTTAGGTATATTTACCATTCCACAAACTGGTTGTGGGTTTTTAACTGAAAGAAAATCAAATTAAACTACATTGCAACACCTGTTTGTTGAATAAATGCTAGTTTTCACCTGCGTTGCCCAAAGGTGGAAGCTAACGTTCGCATGGCAATGTATTGCGTTATTTGAAACCTAAATTACTGGTCTGCATGGGTGAAATTTTCACAGGAATTACAGACACATTTCAATTGTGCACTATGATGATTAAATGCAAAAAAAAACACGATTTTTTTGTGTCATTTTAAATAAAAGATTTTTCTCGCCGATTGACACAAATCCTGACTTCTCCTTTTCATAGCTACTCCAACAAACATTTTTTAAAGAGATTTGTAATTTTGCAGATATTTCATTTCTAAAATAAATGATGACCCTTACGTAGATGAATTGAGAATTGGTAACCCTCTTATCTATACCAAGTTTCAAATTATCTGATGAATGCACGTTGATGGTGACCCTAACGTAGATGAAATGAGAATTGGTAACCCTCTTATCTATACCAAGTTTCAAATTATCTGACGAATGCACGTTGATGGTGACCCTAACGTGGATGAAATGAGAATTGGTAACCCTCTTATCTATTCCAAGTTTCAAATTATCTGATGAATGCACGTTGATGGTGACCCTAACGTAGATGAAATGAGAATTAGTAACCCTTTTATCTATACCAGGTTTCAAATTATCTGATGAATGCAAGTTGATGCATGCCAAATTTGAATTTTGTGTGTTTTGCTTTTTTCCCCCCTTTTTAAAGAATTTTTCTGATATTTTATTGCTAACAGAGACCAAAGCGCCGAAACTCTTACCCATTTATTTTCGGGATACAGTTTACATCCATTATGAGGGAAGGGAGAACAA
This sequence comes from Arcuatula senhousia, assembly GCA_963971305.1. Classification (NCBI taxonomy): domain Eukaryota; kingdom Metazoa; phylum Mollusca; class Bivalvia; order Mytilida; family Mytilidae; genus Arcuatula; species Arcuatula senhousia. The sequence goes on along the minus strand of OZ020307.1, from coordinate 44,315,695 downwards.
TTTTGACTGACCGGAAGAGGAAAAAAGCACAGGAAGTGAAAATTTTCTTTTTTTTTAACAAATCTGTAATTCGTGTCGTTCTGATTTTTTGAAAATAAAAATTATATTTTCTTTTTTTCTGAAGCAGATACCTATCGTTTTAAGTTGCTATTATATATTGAATGAATTCGAAAATATTTTTTGTAGTCGGAGTATCTTCTTCTCATCAGAACTTAATATTGTACAATAGTTTTCCGTTAAATTCCCATTTTTGTTTTTTTTTTATACTCGTATATTACCTTTCATTTTCTGGTGAATTATCATACCCCCGTCCACAGTGACTTCTACATCAACTTCAACAGAAGACTTGTCGTAAACTAGCTTAACACAAACTAAAACGTACAAACATATATTAAAAGACAGTTCGTAACCTCGATTTATATTTTGTTGATGTGTGAAAATTTATTAACTCTTTTGTTGGCTCTTTTGACATGTGAAAGATACTTTTTTTATGATGTGTATGTCCGAAAGCTTTTTGCAAATCCTGACATTTATTTTTTGTTTGATTGAAAATATATGCCTTTCAATACATGCAACAGCCAGACAAGATTTAGGCATTGGATCATTTGGCAATCTTCTTTAGATGAATTGCATCTGGTGTGGGGAAAATGTCACGTTCATTGTAAGTTCAAAAGACTGGTTTTGGTAAGAGTAGGAACCAGTAGGCTAAATATTCCTATTTTCATGGTCGCCCCCTTTTTTCATTGACAGTCAAAACCCATTTCCTGGATTGGCTTTCTGTCCGCTAAAGGCAACGAAATCCTTAACCCACAAAGTGATAAAGTTTCACTATTCCCCTAACTAGTTATGCAATATGTTTGACCTTTTTGTACTGTTACCATTATCTTTAATAGCACTAATTGTCAATCATTTTCATAGAAAAAAAAAGATTTTCCTACGCAACCACTTTGCCGTTACTCTAAACATCGTGTATAATAATAGTTTTCTATCAAAAATGATTGAAACCACACCATTTTATGGAGAAAACTAGTTGTTGGCTTTTCATAATTCATACCTAATTTTTGAAGACGGAATGAGCCCCTCTGTATCTTAAGTGTTTTGCAGCACTGACAAGAACTGCTGGCACATTGGCAACCTTCGGTTTTCGCTGCTGTATCAATAAGTGTCCTTTGTTGAAACTTGTATGTAAGAGCATCAATCTGGTGGATACTAGTATCTGTGATAAAAAAGGGTCTTAAAATTATACCGGTATAGCATGCACGTTGCACGGCGTATTGTGAACTTGAAGACATTCATGTTGTCTTCTTCTGAGTCGTTTGGATGATGAGTCTGATAATTTCTGATTTGGTTACGAATCATATGCTTTATTTTCTAAATGTTTGGCCTATTTAAACATGACAGTAAGCACCGACTACTGTTCACATTTATTATTTGCAAAAAGGGTATTTTAATCTAGACCCCCCTCTGTAAAAATAGAAAAAAAGCAATATGCATTGGAGTGTAATAGCTGAGTCGCAGCATTCTACTAACCAAATTATAAAAGCAAAGTTGTTACAGGCATAACATGCCAATTTAATTCAAAAAATATTTTTAAAGCTTTTTTAGAAATTTACTAATAAAACTTTTTCTGACCTAAATCTTGAGTGAAAACACCCCAAAATCATTAGGGTTTCTTCTCTTAGTATGGTTATCAATATCCCAAAGTTTCATAAAATCGGTTGAAAACCCAAAAGTTTCTTAAAATTGAATGAAAACATTTTCGAGTACTTGTCAGGAAATCACTTTTTTTCATAGAAAGGACAAGATAGGATAAGTAAACAAATTGACCCCCTAAATTAAGTATACTATACTCTTCATGAATATTTCATTATAATTTCAAGATTTTGTAGTTTAAAGGTTATAATTGATGAAAAGTCATTGATTTATAGAAATTTAAATAAATTGATAAATTACGCATGCACAAAATCGTAAAACCAGCAAAATATGCTAAAAATAGCTAAAATTTATGCAGTTTTTGTTAAAAATAAATATGAGCGAACCTGTGACCTACAAAGATATTTTCAGCAAACAATGGAATAGTAATGCTACACCCACCGTTGAAATATTTTTGTGGGTCACAGGTTCGCTCATACTTTTTTTTTATCAAAAGCATGTGATCGTTTGCCATATTTCGATCTGATTGAAGAAAAAGTTATTTTCACTTATATTAATTAAGCTCAATACCAAGGAAAAATCTGACTAAAACATACAAATTTTCAAACGTGACATTTTTTCCCAACACGGTGCACCACAATGGTTTGTGGTCACGTAGTAAAATGAACTTTTTAAAGGTATTTGTCAGTTTTGAAAAAGGGCCAAAAATAGCCCTTATCATACCTTGCCCTTTGCTTACATTTTCATGCTGCTGTGACCTTGACTTAGAACAGATTTATGGGGTCATCAGGCGATAATGCGGAAAACCTGACCACAAACCATAGTGGTGCACCGTGTTGGGGAAAATGACACGTTCCTCGCACGTTAAAGAATCCTGCTGCAGGTTTCGGTAAGAGTTGGACCCGTAGGAACCCCATGCAGGAGGCTAAATTTCCCGTCCCTACCAATCATTCCGTTTTTTCCAATGGCAGTCAAAACTCTTATATCTAATTGGCCTTGTGTCCCCATTTCCTCAACTTAATCATCATTTCATGTTCATTGCATCGTTATGCACTTTCATGTTCATCTCCCGTTTATAGCCGAAATCGTGCTGCTTGGGAGTAAAGCAATAACTAGCTAACTAACTAACTAACTAGAACCGATTTATCCTCAAATCAATAGGGTTCCTTCTCTTATACGGTATGTAACAATATCCTAAAGTTTCATCAAAATCGTTTGACAATATTGTGAGTTATGGTCCGGAAACCACTAATTCAAGAAATTTTTTATCATTTTTCTGTCGCTGTGACCTTGACCTTAAACGGATTTACCCCAAAATCAATAGGGTTCCTCCTCTTATACATGTTGTATGTAACAATATTGTAATGTTTCATTAAAATCGGTTGATCACTTTTTGAGATATGCATGGTCAGAAAACGAATTGTTGACGCAAGCACGCCCGGCCAGTCGCACGCCGTCATTGGTCATCATCATAACTATCCCGAGTTCAACTTCGTTGCAACTAGGCTAACAAAATCAACAACAAACGAAAACAAATCAATTAGATACCGAAGACATAACACAGTACAAGTCATCAATAAAAGTAAAATTATCAACAGACAGTAACTTAATTTCAACGTGGGTTGTCCATCCAATTTAAATTCAAGACGTTTTCTGTAAAATTTCATCGTAGATACAGGTTCTCTCCCAAGGAAAGTCGAGCATAAACTGATTTCTCCGCTCTCGTTAGTTATTTTTAGTTTCATAAAGCTCACAAAGGCTCGTATATTAAAAATCTCGAGGTGAAGAAATCATGTAAACCTCTCCTGGTTGAAGGAAAGCATATCCAGTGTAAAAAAACAGTTTTGTTAAAATCTTTAAAATAATAACATCAATCACACAATTGATTAAAAAGAGGCTTTGCACATATCCGTCGAATATGAAATGTGTTACCATTTGAGTAAGATATTTTAGTGAGGTACATGTAATAATAATAAAAATATCATCTACTGGTGCCACAAATTTAAATCTAAAAGTTTAAATTTAATTAACTCCTTAAAATTACCTTTATAATAAAAAAATTAAAACTAAAGTTACCTTTATCCAACCGTAATCCACTACTGGTTGGCAACCTTAAAATACATAAAACAATACAGAATAAAATTGTAGTAACCATCTGGCCTGCTTGTGTGGCAATACTTTAGATTCGTTGCATCCAGCAAGATGAACTGAGGGAAATCTAACCGATAAGGAAGTCAATACCAAATTTTTGACAAAATTTCTACCTTAATTAAAACAAAAAATACTGCCCAAAACTTTCTTTGATCTATTGTCAAGTTTAAAAAAGGAAGTAATTTTTGAAAAAAATAAATTTGACTTTCAATTCCTCGTTTTAAAGTTTACTGTCGCCAGAGCATCCTAAAATCCCAATTAAACTCTGCTGGGTTATTTACAAAATAAAATGATGCGCTAACTAGCAGTTTAATCAGTTACTTACGTAGCCGAAAGTAAAATACATCTGCGAAAAATACCGATGAAACCCTGAAGAAAATGACAACAACCAAAAAGAAAGAAGAAAAAGTGTACCAAAGGGGCAACCAAATATTGTTAATCCGATAAGAAAATGACAAAATCGCTAGACATAAAATCATCACAACAGAACAACCATTCACAACTTCCAACTATGCGCATTTAGATAACCCTTAACAAGCACCGATTCGTCAAAACCATGAGCTGTACATCACAAACCAACATGCAGACATAGAGAAAGAACAGATAAAGTCTATTTATTCATCAGAAAAAAATCAGGCAGACTTTGTAACCGTAATTTAAGATATGTGACAATAATATAAGCGACAAGAACTTTTATAGTCGAGGTCTAAACTAAATTTAAAATGTGTTTGACATTTAAAGTAGCTTTATGACACAAAAGTACTATTGTTGAGTCCAATAGCCTTGCGTATCAAAACATGAAGCTGTTTTAATAGGTTGTCGTTTGGCTTTAGGCAATAGGCCTAGTGCTGACCTCTATTTTTCAGGCATAAGTCCTATGTCCTAGTCTTTACACTTAATGCTTGATATCATTTAAACAATAACCTAAGTGAATAGGCATTAGCTGATTGTCTAGGCATTCAAGGCATTAATGCCTGATTTAGCTTATTGCCGCTACGACTATGCACATTGGCTGTTATGATGTCGCACAATTTGACTGCTTTCACCATTTATCATGTTTATGACCACAGAAACCACGTTCATCAGCATTTACATCTGAAACAGTGTAGTTGTGAGAGATAAAGACGGGTTTTGCCTTGATACAGCAATTACAACAAAAACAGACATTCTATTTTGTTATTCACCTTGTTGACTGATCAAAGAGGAGGCTCACCCTTGTCATGCATTGATCATTTCTTTCGGCAACTTTATTTCCTACGTGTTTATATATGTAACAGGGAATGAATGTGATAAGTGATAATTACTGACCATTTGAGGTCATGCATGTAATCCCTGGTTTCTTAAAATGATATTCATTTCGTCATTACAGTTACAGTAATGTTCGTTGTATATTTTCCGGGCTGCGAATGGGCCCCAGCAGAGCCTGGCTTGTAAGAGGCGACTAAGGGCTTGGACTTCTGACATCGGTATTCGGTCGCCTCCTTATAGAACCTGGAGACCTTGCACTGGGTGAAGAAGTCGGCATTGAAATCTACGGCAGGATAACGCTCCACATTGTAGTAATAGTACCGGTAGTGCCCAGTCTACAGACCGACCAAAGTGTGTACAATAGGTGGCTAAGTATGGTGGTCCTTGTCCAATGGGGTTGTCTGAACAATACAGAAAACCTGACCGCTTACCATAGTGAGCAAACGTGTGTTGAATATGCCAAGCTTCATAGACGCAAACGATCCTTTTTGAGACCGCTATGAGGTACGCCACAATGAATAAGCCTAAGTTTCTGTCCCTACTCTCTCCCCTTTTACTGTGGTCATATCAATACTACAACAAACGGTTTCATTTTTACCTCTGCATGTATAATGCGGGACCATCGGAATTTTTTTTTATTTCTCAGCAATGTAAATCTTCCGTTTCGTTCTGTTTGTTTGCTCATTTGTTTTTAGATTGCTTTGGTATTCCTTTATTATATACGGGTCAAAAATTTGGGGCACTGGATTTTCACTTCCGTACGACAAGTTTGGCACTAAGTCTATCCATTTTACCGCGCATACAATTCAAATCATCGTTAGGCAAAAATGCATGAAAGTATATAAATGAGGAATGTTAGTAACTTCTCTTTTTTTGGTCATGAAATTTTATTGTTAATTTCCGGGTTTCACACCCCACCCGTTCCCATTTTTCTCATTATCATTTTTTGTTCATTTTATAACGTTCTCACCCATGAAGTACCTATTATTGTTTTATAACTTGCTGACATTGCTGACGTGATGAGAAATAGAAAAAATAGTATGCTGATGACAAAAAAATTGGATACAAATAACATATGTAACAAATTCTTAGTATCTTACAACTGCAGATGGTATTTCTAGGTAAATTGGTTATGATAGGACCCCACTGGAAATAAGCTCTTCAATGTAGCTTTTGTGGATTATCCTTGGGTGCTAGCTTATTTTATCCTTCCTGTTTTTATATTTTAGTTGTGTCTCTTCGTCTATTTCCAATAATGTCATTCCATATTATTTGTATACAGTCAATGTATTGTATGATCTGTATGTTAACTATTTGTAATATATATGCTTTGCACTCTAATAAACATTATTATTATTATTATTATGAGCGGTATAGAACAAGAGGTCTCAAACTTCTAAGGCAATAAAGCACCCGTTTAAACTTTCAGAACTAAAATATCATATAAAACTACGCTCTATTTTACATCGAAAGAAAACACTTTTATTTGACTTTTTCCTTCTCTTTTTAATGATTTTTATGCCAAATCTACGAAAATCGGGGGTAGATAGTGTTCGGGTCCGTTCGTCCGTCCGTCCAAAATGTTGCGAGAGGGATCATTTTGTCTGTTAGACATATTTTGTTATTTATATAAACATACAAAAAAAAAACAATCTCTTTTGCATCTTTATTTTTGATAAAGTAAACTAAATCAAACCAAATATATGAAGGAAGAGATTTTAAGGAAAACAAGACCTTATAAAAATATTTTAAAAAATGTCGTTTCACCCTTTTTGATTACAAACACTGAATGCTATTTCTTTTTTATGATATTTTACAAATAATGCAAGAAGTCTTTTGATTTTCAAACTTGTCATTTATTTAATCCTTTGTAACGACATTTGTCTAAATTTTCATTCGTGTCTGCTTGTCGCCTCAAAAGGCACAACGGACAATCTACATATAAAGACGCTTTATTTTCAGCATTCTCGTATATTTCCTTTTGAGCTCGTACAGCTGTAACCTGTCCGCAGTTTGCATTCTTTTTTCCATTGATCTTCCAACAGCCTCGTTCTCATCCAAAGGAATATGGAAGCATCCAATATTTAGCTTGACTGGCTTAATGAGAATGAGGCGCAGGGTCACCCGAGCGCAACCAGATACTCCCTTGTCGTATTTTAGGTTGTATAGCTCAATGCATGCGCTGGTCAGCTGCTTGAGATGGGGAATGTGAAAACAAAATGGCGGTGGGTTGCGTGCTGAAAGAAATAACGAACAAAGTATAAGTAAGTATACAGCACGAAATTATGAAATTTTTGACAAGAAAATTATTTTATTTGTTTCCCAAATGGCGGCATTACTACTTTGTATATTAAAAAAATGATTACTTTTACTTCCCTTTGTTTGACATAACAATAAATTCCTGACTGACAAAGAGAGAAATCATTTGATTTTTAAGGAGGGTTGCAATGGTGAAATTTGAAAAAAAACAGGATGCCAAAAATAGAAATAAAAATCTAAGACATTGTTTCGAAATAAAAACAAAACGCAGAATGGTGTTTTGACTTGAAAAAAATAAAGTAACATTTTAAAACAAAATATTGTGCGCATTAGCATACCAAAAACATCCAGACCCCGAAAAAAAACAGGATAACAAAAAGTCTCTTCCTTAAGATATAATCTAGACCAAAGAAATTGACATCAATTAATGCCTTTCTGCATAAAAAGTGTTGAAACATACCTGATATTTCCTTGCTGTACAAGACGTGCCCTCCCCAAGTTACTGTCAACAGAATACTGGTAGTAGACTTGATGTATTGAACATTGACACAAACTGAAACAACAGAAAATATTAAATTTATCAATAAAGTTAAAATGAAAAAAAAAGAAATACGGTGTTACACCAAAAAGAAAATGACAAACGTAAAGCTAAATGTAAATGCATAGTTGTTCTTCGAAATATTCAAACTTAAAGAAAGCAAGATGATGATGAAGATGACAACGCCATGCATTGAAAAGCAATTGCATGAAGTAAATATATTTTTTTTAATTTTGAAGAAATTATCCTGATTATACTAAGTAAAGGGGTAATTTTGGAAATTTTCACCCTTGGAAAATCATGAAAATAATGTTAACAATGACTTAGAATTAATAAACGTGGGTGAACAAAAAACGATAAATGTACATATAAAAAAGACTAAATGACAGTATAAAATCGAAACGTGTAATCCAAGAGGGCAAATATGTGAGTTTCTAAATTTAATTACAGGAAAATTATAAGAAAAGTACTTAGTCTATAACCTCTACTTACTATCTTTCTTGATGTGGAAGTGGTGGATGGATATAGTTTGACAGCAGCCACATTTACCAGCAGAGCAATGACAACTACCTGTGACGGTGTCATTCAGATTTAAGGCGCTGCTGACAAGTTGTAGTTCGTCAAAACCTACAAACGAATAGAAACTATAAGAGTAGGTGTGCGAATATAACAGTTAATAGTATAAAGTTTTACATTTTTATTATTTGTCAAATTGAAGTGTTGAAGATAGATTTCCAAGTTGGTGCATTCGTGTTACAACATCATGTGAAGAGAACATACAATTCTGAACGAAATAAGCACCATCCAATGCGGATAGATGTATTTTAGATTTTTATACTTTTCGATTGACATGTCCCACTCCTAGGAACACGGGAATAGATCCAGGTAATTTTTTACTAAACTCCGCAAAAGATTTCACTTATAATCAACTGCATAAACTTTATACTTATCAAAGCAAATCGAATTAAATAACTTTTCTAAAACATCATTAAGGCTGTGCTCGTTCGAAATATAAATTGTACGTTCGTCAAATTATTGAATTGTCGAACTCATGGGACTTAAACATTTCCACATTGACACCAATTGAAAATAAATTGTTAATGCGGAGATCCGCTACGGCTTTCCATAGGAATAAAATTAGGGTTATGAAAAATCCGTAACATGTTAGTAAAAATCTTTAGACTCTTTTCGTCTATATAAAGTTTGTAAAAAGTACCTGGCTCGACACGCGTGTTCCTTGGAGTGTGTCCCATTTTCAATTTGTCCATACTGTGCGGACAATTTCTAATGGTGGTGGACGAACTTAGGCAGGTAACTGACAATCCATTTTTGTAAATTAAAAAGGGGGGGACTTATTAGAGACAATTGACTAGTGATCAATAGTGTGATATTGAAAGTGCCTTAGACCACATGGCCACGCAGGTCCCACCAATAAGGCCTATGTGCCCTGAAAGCTATAATGTTTGCACGATCAAGTATTGTACGATATCCTATCCATATATTTTATATTTTTTTATTTACCTTAGAACACCTGAACAGGGTAATTACTTAAATTTTCGGATAAACTACGTTCATAAGATTGCATGTACACGAGTCAAAATTTAGTGCTTACAAGATTTTAACTTTGTCAAATGAACTTCATGTAGTCTGAACCAAAAAAAAAAGTCAGTTTCATGGAAACTAAGCACGTGAATGCAACTTTCACTCGCTCACTCGCCCTTTTCTGACTACTATTCACCCGTAGATGATTTTGTAAATAGTTATCCGTAAAATAAATCACATAAAAATGGGAGTAAACATTCTTTCGTATTTAATATGATCTCACTTTTTCATTTTGTTTTACTTAACGGGACTTAACTGTACTCAAAACTGACTTTACTGGTAAATATTGTTCATCACTCATAAACTCCCCTAAATAGCCTTACTTTCATATTTTACTAGGAGGAGCAATATTTTTACCTTTGACGGAAGCATCCTTTTCATTTTGTTCCATTTCCAAGACATTTGCGCTGCAATAGGCAACAGACAGAAACGCCAATACATGAACACACAAGTAGATCGCCATCACAAATGTTTCGTTCTAGTATTTACCAATAGGGCGTGAACAATGTGCTTTAAAAAAATTGCATATACGGAAATTTAATTGAAGCCATCGTGATAAAAATTAGTCATTATCAAAGGCCATATACTATTAACAATTTCCGTATCATGTGTATTTAAGAACACAAATAATATGAAAACCTTTTGTTTTATTTCCTGGGCAAAGGTCTTTCTAAAATCTGTTGAAAATGAAAATATAAATATCTATTTGTAAACGCTAAGAAGTGAAGTCCATTGACACGTCATAACTGTCAATACCTTCCTTGAGTACCAATTTCAAGTAAGATAATTCCGAACTGATCAATCTGCCATCAGACAATTCCGAACTGATCAATCTGCCATCAGGCCATTCCGCACTGATGAATCTGCAATTCAGGCAATTCCGAACAGATCAATCTGCAATCCAGGCCATTCCGCACTGATCAATCTGCCATTCAGGCAATTCCGAACAGATCCATCTGCCATCAGGCAATTCCGAACTGATCAATCTGCCATAAAGGCAATTCCGAACTGATCAATCTGCAATCAGGCAATTCCGAGCTGATCTATCTGCCATTCAGGCAATTCCGAACTGATCAATCTGCCATTTAGGCAATTCCGAACTGATCAATCTGCAATCAGGCAATTCCGAGCTAATCTAGCTGCTATTAGGCAATTCCGAACTGATTAATCTGCCATTCAGACAATTCCGAAATGATCAATCTGCAATCAGGCAATTCCGAGCTGATCTATCTGCTATTAGGCAATTCCGAACTGATCAAATTTCTATGTTGAGGTCTAACTTGTAAAAGTCTTTGTATTTAAAATTAACATTTAACATGTTTATTACCTTTTAAACGATTCGAATCTTAAAAAAACCAGTGTTTCTTCACATGGCCGAAATCAACGGTAACGTTGCTGGATTTGGCTTAACTCTTGGAACGTTTTATTTTTTAGTACTTTCTTTCTATGTTATGAATTTCTGAGTTTTCTGAATCTTTTTACTTAAATATGCCGGTTATGAAAGGTTACCCCTTGAAATATGCATATGCAATGTACAGAATATCTGTCTCTAATATGATATTTGTATGATGAGGTTATTTACTTTCATTGATGAACAGTTTTCGTTTAAGCTGTGGCATCCTGCTCTTTCAGGTTTAATAATGAGCCTTCGTTTTTTAAGTTATGTCCAAGCGTTTGTTATCTGTGATAAAGGTGTATATGTTACAGTCATTTTCTTAAACCAGACATTTAGTAAAATGCCTGACATTTCAGGCATTTTATAAAATGACAAAGTCCTATCGGCATTATATAAAATGCCTGAAAATATCAAGGCATTTAACAAAATGCCTGAAATTTTTTAACAAAATTAAAGAAAATGCCTAAACTTATATTGGTATTCCTATACACATAGCTTATTTTGAAATTTGTTTTATTCATTGAGAACATGTTCATAACTCGAGTTAAATTTATTTCATTTCATTTGTAAAATCATTGCGATTACAACAACAAGAGGCTCCCAGGAGCCTGAATCGCTCACCTGAACTACACAGACACATATATTTTGTAGATATTATTGTGCATAACCATATGCGATTTAAATTTCTGAAATATCTTCGTTAGTTTTCAAGATATTAGGCTTAATAAGTGCAAAATTTGGCAAAAATTAGGAAAAAAGGCAATAACTCCCACATCAGCAGTCAGATCTTTTCCAAAATTTCAGCACAGGTAGATCTTAATATGCTGATCTTTTTGATTCTTGCACAATTTTGATATCTGAATCCATTTTTGAGTTATTAGCAAAAAAAATGCAATTTACCCCTATGTTCTATTTTTAGCCATGGCGGCCATGTTTTTTTACGAATCAAAAATCTGAACAATATAGTTGTAGCATATAAGCTTTTAAATAAGTGTGCCAAGTTAAAATGCAGTTGGTCTTACGGTGTCAGACAAGTTAATCTTTGAAATTCAGGGAAAAAGTAATGAAAAATGGTAAATTTTGTTGTTTTAAGGACAATAACTCCTAAAAGAAATGATCCTACAGCTTTGATCTAAATACATGAAATGTAGATCTTGATGTGCTTAATCATATGCAATTCAAATTCTTGAAATATCTTGTATAGTTTTCAAGATTTATGGCTAAACAAGTGAACAATTTTGAATAAATCCAGAAAAAGGGCAATAACTCCCACATCAGTTGTTGGATCTTCTTTAAACTTCCATAGCAGGTAGATCTTGAGATGCTGATCACTTTTGTCTCCCATCAGAATTTTGATATCTGTAACCATTTTTGAGTTATTAGCAAAAAACTGCAATTTACACCTATGTTCTATTTTTAGCCATGGCGTCCATATTTTTTGACGAATCAAAAATCTGAACGATAGAATTGTAGCATATGTGCTATTTAACAACTGTGCCAAGTTTGGTTTAAGTTGGATATATGGTGTCGGACAAGTTAATCTTTGAAATTCAGGAGAAAAGTAATGAAAAACGGTAAATTTTGACACTTTAAGGGACATAACTCCTAAACGAATGGTTCTACAGCTTTGACCTAATTACATGAAATGTAGATCTTGATGTCCTCAATCATCTGCATTTTGAATTTTTAAAATATCTTGTATAGTTTTCAAGATATAGGTCTAAATAAGTGCAAAATTTTGAAAAAATCCAGAAAAAGGGCAATAACTCCTACATCGGTTGTTGGATCTTCTTGAAAATTTCTAGGCAGGTAGATCTTGAGGTGCTGATCACTTTTACCTAGCCAGAATTTTGATATCTGTTACCGTTTTTGAGTTATTTGCAAAAAACTGTAATTTGACCCCCCTGTTCTATTTTTAGCCATGGCGGCCATGTTTTTTTTACGAATCAAAAATCCGAACAAAAGTTTTGTAGGCCATACCCTAAAGATCAACTACACCAAGTTTGGTTTCAATTGGACTTATGGTGTCAGAGGAGTTAACGTTTGAAAAAGTTTACGGACGGACGACGGACGGACGACGGACGCCAAGTGACGCCTTCGGGTCATGTGAGCTAAAAAAGATATTTAAAAGGGGTATAATTATAATATCATTCAAAAAGTACAAAAAGCAACCAATGAGAACGCGCTGGATTATTACAATGTTTGCAAAGATATTTTTTTCCTTTTTATTAGCTCATGTTGACCGCTGGTTACTTGAGTTATTGTAATCACTTGGTGCCCATCGTCGTCGTCCGTCGTCTGTTTACATGCAATTTTTCAAAAATCTTCTGCCTTTCTTCTAAACAGAATTTAATGAAACTTATTATGAACATTATCCTGACGGAAACCTTCAAAAACGGTTTGTTTCAATTTTTGATCATTCAAAAAACACGAACACCCATGCTCAAAATGAACCTGAGAGTTAAACTACTGTTTTTGGCTTAAAAATCAAAAAGTATAAGAGATTCTCAAAAGCTCTACGAATCTCCATTAGGTCGAAGTTATCAGATAACTCCTTATAAGGGCCCTTTATAGATAATATTTTTCCCCCATACATATGTTTAGCCTTTATATGAAACTAAAGCAGTTGCTTGCATTGCCTTAATCTAAAAGTCTACATTGGGTAAAGTTGTCAGATGACCCCTTATTCGGGCATTTCCCTTAAAAGGTATAAAAAGTGTTTGAATGGTTTTGTCCAAAAGAATGATAAGTTTTTCAGATAAAAATCTGTTGCTTGCTCAAACCTTTAGCTAATGAAGCTCTACAAAAATCTCCCGTTAAGTGGAAGTTATCAGACGACCCTTTATAGGAGTTATGACCCTTCAATGGTAAAAAATAGCTTTATCTTGTTTTGCCCTATATGGAATGAAAGGAAAATGGATAAAAGCTGCGGTTCGATTAAGGCTTCATATCATTAAGCTCCAAGGGCCTGGGTGGCCGAGTGGTCTAAGGCGTTGGTTTTAATACCACACTAGCCGATCATCTCTCAGCTGGTTTTCGAGTCACGTTTGTATTTTACAAAAAGGGACTTTCCAAACTGTATGTGATTAGGTTTGTGGTCGTTGGTTTCCTTTGGGTACTCCGGTTTCCTCCACCATTAAAGCTAACCGTCATACATGGCACAGGTGTGTGTTAAACTCCAACACAAATCCACACATCATGCTCCATTTGGTGAAAGTTGATAGATGACCCCTTATAGGGGTAATATCTCATATAAGAGACCCTTATAGCTTAAGGACCAGATGAGCAATTCGGGGTCCTGGGAGACTCTTGTTTATTTAGGAAGCAACCATTTGATATTTACGGAATGGGGTTGCTATGGCTATTTTTTAAACTTAATATTAGCAATAAATTTTATGGTAAGACATTTAGTTTGTTGCATAATGCTTTTTCATTTAACATTCCGCCTTAATTTCTTCTTGGTACTTGAAAGTCGTTTGCTTATTTTAGGCATTTTTTTGAAATTTTCAATATTTTTCCAGGCATTTTGTTAAATGACTGAAGATTTTAGTCATTTTATTGAATGCCTAAAATCGGCCGGCATTTTATAAAATGCCTAAAATTTTCAGTCATTTAACAAAATGCCTAAATTAAGAAAATGACTGTAACATATATATGTTTTCTATATTGTTATATTTTATGACTTGTTTGAATGATAAGATTTTTTATTCTCACAAATTAAAGTTTGCCAGGGTTATTTTATTCTTTTGTTTTAATCTATAGCCTGTAAATAACCTATATAGCGTTTCAAACGGGCGTAAAACACCAACTCACTCACAATCACTTGTTTTAATTTGTCTCAATACCTTTATGCTGATGTTATTTAAAAATAGTATTTTATTTTCCTTTACAAAAATGACAAAGTACCACTATAACGGTTAAGTGAGCTATGCTGTATATCATATAAATTCAAAAGGAGGGACCTCTTAATATTTATAACATTTATACCAAAATGATTGAAAGGTAGACAACAATGGTATTAAAATTATTGCATTTATAACCACCCCCAACCCCCCACACACAAACAAGAAAATCAGCCGCTTAGGATATTGAGCATAATAATGTAAAGCAAGGGTAACAAACGGAGTTTATTTAATATATTTTTTTTAAATTTGATTCATTGGAAAATATTGAATCAGCTAGAATTATAATAGGCACATTTTGTGTCATAAAAATTTGCTACAGGTAACTGAGTTTTTGATGCTCTGTGTGAGCTCTGGCCCACCAGCAGGAGTTGTCGACCGCTTGGTTTCAGTGAAATTAAGTAGCGCAGTGGGTAACAACAAAATAGTTCAGATTATTGTAATGTTGAATATGTCTATTTCAAAATTCTGCTGAACAGTAGAATTTGAATCAAAACAGTAGAAAAGAACAAGCCCAAAAGAGAAGTACGTATTGAAAATAATCGAAAAAGAGTGCCAAATCCTGCTTGCCAGGATACTTCAAATTTGAAGTACAAGGAATGAAACCTGGTGTTTTAGACCTATTCAAAAGATAACATTTTCATCATCTCAGAAAGGTGATTTTGTTTTTATGTAAAAAAAAAGGTCATAACAAAATTTCCGAACTTGGATGATTTTAAAATGTCCAAGAGAAAAGAAAAAACAAAGATTGAGTAATGGTTCCCAAATGTTCAATACATTGTATTTTGGCTTAAGTGTCAGGTGAGGATATAATATGCACCAAGTTTGGCTTTGATGTACCTTTAACACTATTTTGGTTTTGTTCTGAAAAAAAAATGACGGAATAAAATAAATGACAAGCTTTAATTTTAATTTAAGAATAAAAATACTATAACAACTAAAACTGTTCATACATAGAATATAATTGTTAACAACCAAAACATATAATGTATACTCTAAGCTATGTCTAAAAATCTTTATTGTGTGTACTATAATTATTACAATTTCAGAGTATACCATCAACCTTTGGATGCTGGAATAACACAAAAATATGATAAACAAATGGTTGTTATTATTATTTATTTGTAAGTATGTGATAAAAATATTTTTTCATGATAATTCGAGGTTTCTATTTTTTAATGTTATGAAGGTTTGTCTTCAAGATAACAAATTTCTTAAACAGTGGAATGTTATGCATAAATGTATTGATTGAATATCAATAAAATAATATACAAGTACATTTTTGTACAGGAACTAAAGCTTTCAAACAGTTCAGTAAAGAATCGAGTTATGTCATGGATAGTGTCATTATGTTTAAAATTTGAAATTTTAATAAATGTACCCAGAAGTGAAGAGTTAAAGGTAATAAAATAAGATGTATTACATGAACAGAAAGTAGAAAATTTGTAAAATACAGATAAAAGGTCGATACGTAAAGAAAATTTTAAAAAATACATACATGGTCCTTATTAAGTAGAATTTTATATTTTAAGTTTTAGCCAAGCCCCCATCTTCATTACGATAGTTTTTTTCCCTAGTATAAAAAGGAAGTCATAGTAGAAAAAAAATGCTTCAATAATATCACACCTTGCTTTTTTTCTTTATCGAAAAAAATGTAAGAAGGGCAACTTTTTTTTAAAAACTGGACATTCCAAACTTCATGTCATCAGTAGGTCACCAGTGATGGTCATATACATACTGTTAGATAGGTTAACATACATGTATACACATTACAATTTAAAACATACATAATAATCTAGCAACCATTCATATCACACAGATATATCACAAATAACGATCGGGGTTTTCATAATACATGAAATATTACAATCTTGAAATATACTCTTCAAAACAATAGGTAGAAAATTCTCTGTACGTTTAATACAATCCCATGCCGAGATGTTTTGTGACCTATTTTCATGAAATAAAATCCAGTAAAAAGGTAAATAAATAAAAATCATTTGATTCATGTTGACCAAAATTCTTACTTCATTGGTTTTTAAGACATCGCGAGTACAACACGACCAATGTTTTAACAGAACATTTTGCATTGATTTAAACGGTAAGTTAATGCATAAATATACACTTGAGTTCAACTTACAATATCTTGAAAACAGCGAGGAAACGATTTTGCTTAAAATTAAACGAATAATCTCCATTTATTTTTATTTTCATTGTTTTTTTATTTCATAAAAATCGATTGCAGAACAGCTCAGCAGAATTATTCAGAAATATTGTGAGTTTGTATTAAGCGTAAAGGAAATTTTCTACCTATGCGTAACTCTTTTTGAAGAGTATATGTTTTATAAAAAAGGTGTTCTTTTTCAAATAAAAACAAATATTAATATTAAAATCATTAAGAAAGATATAAATTTAAATGAATATACCATTTTTGTAGCATAAAAATCATTTTATACAAAAAATCAAACATGAAAAAAAGTAGTAACTACCCAATAATAATGCTTTAACAGTTCATCTACAGTCCATTGGACTCAAAGTATAACATGTGTATGTAAATTCACAGTGACTAAATAATTTGCTTTATATTTTTAATTTTTCATTGTTTAAGTGGTTTTATTCTGAAGATCGTAACTCAAATAATGTAGTTATTTTTCTCGTCTTTCGAAACTTAAAGCATTAAACAGGAAGTGAAACACACTGGTTTGTTATACGCAACTTATAAAATATAGCTGATAATATAAGAAAGTTTACTATGAATTTATAATGCTTTAGCCACTGATAATTAAATATAACTTGTATGTTGTAACTTGAAGTTTACTTCTAATGACTTCTATTTTAAAAATACATGTAAACCCTGTCTAAAGCAAAGAGAAATCATGGATATTTCTAATTAGTATAACAACAGAAAGTCCCTGAATATCTATACATTTGAGTACATTAGCAAGGATTTTGATTTAAGCCATAAAAATACACAGATTTATTAATTATCTATAAATACAAGTTAACTGTCGCATTCCGTTTTGACACTCTCGGGCAGCACAAGCATATTCTCGCAAAAATTCATTTCTGACCTGGGAAGAAAAGAAGATAATATATTAAGAAAACAATTAAAACTAAAAGGCATACTAAGGTTTTTGGTATTATGTTCAAAATCAATGAATCGAAAACAAGGCTTACTGCTTTCCAACATGTTAATATTTTAAATCCATTGGCTTCAACGAATTAAAAAGTCACAATTTGCTTGATATTTGGTAATACAGTACTACATGTACTAAGGAATATACATTCTAAAATATTTTGTGTAGATTATATTTTGAATCACCTTTTAATGAAACTTAAAATGCTTATCCAAGATGAAAGAAACACAAACCAGACTTAACTCTTAAAATCAGATAAAGTGTAATTATTGTTTTACAGTACAAAAAAAGGTTAAACAACACCATAAATAAATGTTAAGTAAAATTATTCCATGAAAATGTTCATTTATTAGTAACTTACAATAATTAAGAAATTATTTACCAAGATTTAAAGAAATCTCTATAAAAAACAATGTGGTTGGAGTCCTTTTATTAAACCCACCATTTCTTTTGAAATATCTGTACCAAGTTATGATCAAAGCTATTGCGATCACCAATTTCTCTGGTGTGTCTTTTCTCTCAGTCATTTGAGATCAATCCTCCAAGTTCGAAAGTTTTGTAATTACCATTATTTAGTATAAACTGTTATTCATTATCAAATATTAAAGAACTTACTATTGTGTTATGATTACATCTTTCTCTATCACTTGGCGTTCGACACCCATCCGACGTCCGTCGGTTAGTATCAGTACCCTCATCTCCCCATTTGTAAACTATGTTATAGATATTTCCTCCCTAAAATATAGAGCAAAAGTATTGGCCTACTTGTTAAAGCACTTAAGACATAAGGGCTTACAGAGGGTTACTCTAATTGTACACTTATACTTTATGACTTGTTACAATCTTAGGTGTATCAATCAATTTTGCTATAATCATAACAGATTCTCCTCTTCTTCTGTAATGAAGATACCTTATCAATCTTATTAAAATCAAACATTTTGTCCTCTATATAATATTGGTAATTCTAATGGGTTTTTTTTCTTATACATGTTTAATTTACCAATCAATTTGCAGCCTTCAAGGCCTTTAAGACATATGTTTAATGATTGATCCAGAAAAAAGTATCTTCCATTTCTCTGGTTTGTCCTTGTTTTGTTTCTTCTTTTCTGTTTTGAATGTATGACAATTTTAGTTCCCGGTCGGTACTTTTGTTGTTACCTTAATTAATTATGTTCTTGCAGTATAGTAAGCATTTTTTTTCAGGTTTAAATTCATTGAGCTTAATATGTTAAATGTGGATATAATTAAATAAATAAAAACAGGCTAAAAAATACCAATGGCACATGCACAAGTCGGAAGTACAAAAATGCAAACACAAAATTAGTTGGCGTCTAAAACAATAAAAAGTGTAAGAAATACACAAAGCGTATAACAGATAGAAAATAATGAGATGTGGAATAAGTGTACGCGACACAACCCACAATTAAACGGCAATTTAGAAAAAAACCACAATGGACAACCACCAGCAGCCTTCAACGAGGCCATTTGGCACTGCTCGCGGTTCTACAATTGGCCCATGGTCTAAATAAAATGCATATAATTCAAATCCAGCCCTGAAATAGTCACAGATAGACCCCCTTCTTAAACAAGGAACAGAAAACATCAAAAAGACAAGAACAAACGAAAGCTTTGTCAAAGATTCCTGGCTTAGGACAGGCACATGTAATATGTGGCGGGGTTAAACTAGTTTTTTGGGCCCAACCTTCCCCCTATCAATATTCCAAGACAAAGCACAAAAACTAAACACACAATAAAAATCAAATCGATCAAAGTCCAATTCCAATTGAGAGAACCTAAGACAAAAACAAGAACAAACAAAAGGACGGAAAAGGAACTCTCCATAGAACACTCGCTGTTACTGACAGCTAGCTGAGAATCATCAATCGACTGATGTAAAAAAATCAAACGTTTCGATTTTAAATCCGACACAACACTTCAAACAATAATGATTTAGTGAAGTGTCATCACACAAAACCGACACGTTTGATCGCTTTAATGCTTAAAAATGACAATAGTAAAAAAGTTTATGGAAGTTTTAAAGCAAGTATCAAGTTCTCAATATTTCTGCCAAAAAACACTAAATTCAAAGATTTAATCAAGATATTCAATTCATATCCTTTCCGTAATAAATTTTGAAGCCATTTTTTCATTTCTAATGGATTGCTTTTAAATTTGTAAGCTTTATAAAATACATTACCATAAAATTCAGGATGTGATATTACTTAACAACGTGTACAATTAAATTGTTCAATAAGAGATCGATACTTGTTGAAGAATTTAGAAAAAAGATTTTACTAATTTGTGGTATCGATAACCTTGTTTTAATATTTTTTCAGTAATAAAACGGTTTTTATTATTAAAATCAGAAACACCACTGCAGATCCGAGCATATCTAACTGTGAAATGTAAACCCCGTATGACGGCGCTAGTGGAACATCTCCTTCAAGAAAAGGGAAATTTATAATAGGGAAGGTAAAGTCGTCACGTTTATCATATACTTTGGTTTGTAATTTTCCGTCAATAATACTTAAATCTAAATCTAAAGTAGGACATCTATCACCGGTGACGTTAGATTTGTTCAAGGTTAATTCAGAAGGATAGATATCTGTAATAAAATTAGAAAATGAAGGATTGTTGAGTGCAAGAATGTCATCTAAATATCTAAAAGTATAATTGAAAGTTTCGATTAGGTTCTGTTTGTTGGGGTCTTTTTGTAATTTAGCCATAAATTGTGATTCATAACAGTATAGGAAAAGGTCGGCTATAAGTGGCGCACAATTAGTACCCATAGGAATACCAATAATTTGGCGATAAATTTGTTTACCAAAACGTATGTAAATATAATCTAACAAATAATTGAGAGCAGTGATAGTTTCTGCCTCAGTCCAGTTAATGTAACCTTTTTGAGTCTCGTTACTAAAAAAATGATTTACTAAATGATTTTGAAACTCTAGAACAGATATAATCACTTTTAGATTTGTCAAAACACCATTTAACCAAATATTCAAATTTCTTTTTAATCAGATTATGTGGAAGGTTAGTATATAAAGTAGAAAAATCGTAACTATCAACGGTCTGGAAAGTATTTTCAAATGCACGAAGCTTGTACAAAACATCAAGAGAATTTTTTACGCTCCAAAAATAATTAATTCCACTGTTTTCGAATACTCTTTTACAGTATTGAATAATAAACTCCTTCATAGGAGTTAAAGTAAGAGATAGAACTTTGGAAATATGGGTTAAAGAACACTTTCTTGAAGCAGAGATAAAACGAGATTTATATGGATTTTTGTGCAATTTAGGTATCTAGTACATAGTAGGTAACTTAAAGTATGTCGGGGCAACTCGAAGTGCTGTGGTCGCTATGATATGATCGTCAATGATACCTGATTTGAGTTTAGTACACATTTTGGCGAAATTTAATCTTGAAATACAAACTGATAAAGAAAGTCCAGTTGTAGCAACATAAGCGATGATGAAATGTGTAAGACGTCATCTGGAGGTTGTAAGCACCAGCATCTAGTTAAATTCAATATTTTTTTTCAAATATCATACAATACGTACATTACTAGTTTTTCCAAAATTTGTATACATTGTTATAGGTCCAGGGTACTCTACGTTACATCTTATAACATAATCTGCCCATCTTTGAATATATCTACTCCATTTCTGCAATTCAATATTAAAAAACAAAAAGTCATTCTTTATTACTCACAATAATTTCATTCATAAGTCTAGATCAGATAGCCTACTTGTAATTCGCCACTGACAAAACAAGTGCACATGTACTTAAGATATACATGCATATACATATTTAATTCTTATAAACTTAAGCCTTCTTCTTACATCAATCAAAACTAAATGCCGACACAGAGGAAACTTCTTACGAAAGTCAAAACTTCAATTTACGTGTTGGATCTTTGCATGTTGCTCCTGATTCTGTTTTAATACCTCTGCAATTTGATTAAAGAAACTATTAAAAAAATATCGACAGACTTTGAAAAAGCCTTGTTCATTAAACATGAAAATTCAATGCAAACGTAGGTAAAAACAGTTGGAGTTAACATAAGAATGATAGTTACAGACGAATACACATGATTTTTTTTATTGTTTTATATTGACAAGCCTGACTATCAAGAAAAAATTGACATTGCTTTTGTAAAGATTGGAAATTCTGTTTTCAATTTCAAGTATAAGTTATAATATATATAAAAGGTGTTTTAAACTTTGTCTTATGAACTTCGTTTTTATTTATCATTGGTTTGTAACCGGTTGTACATTTGTCTAGTCCACTAGGAGCTGAAAATGATTAAAGTTCGCATGGCTTAATAAACATGGGTTATATTTTTTGAACCGCTTTGATACGACTTAACTTAAACTGGTCAAACCTCTTGTTCTGTACAGGTTGACCAGTTTACAACAAACCTGTTATTATTCTGCACAATTATTCTGCTTTAAACTGTGCTTACAGAGCCTGTTTCATCTTTTTCTTGTCATATTAATATTTAATTTGTGAATTACAATGCGCTTATAAACTTCAATAATATAGGTGTAGCGCTGTCCACCATAAGAAAAGACAAAAAAGAATTCCATGGGGCTAGGAGTGTCACCCCGAGCAGTTTCTCTTCGTTGCAAGCCTTCCTTTGCAACAAAAAGCACTGATCAAGTATTGATTTGCTACTTATGTCAATATTTATCATTGATTGATTGATTTTCGAATAAACTTCAAACTTACCTTACTTATTACTTTGTGGTATTCTAGACGTGTAAAGTATATTCAAGATTTAAATGTTAACCTGCAATAATTTTGACTTTGATCATGGTAAATTGTGACCCCCCCCCAAATAAATATTTCAAGATTGTGACGTGTCGTTGTTAAAAGATAAATTTGATTCCAAACCTCTTAGAACTTGTGTCAAACATAGAGTGATACTTACCAAAGGACGCATAACATTTCCACGAAGAAGGTTGTGAGCCTGTGTTAGATAATTCTGTTCTTCTGAGGTCACGCTACCTATAATAGTAGAACAGAGGATATTGCATATATTTAAACTGACAATCAAACACCACATTCATAAGAACAGTATGAAACAGGTTAATGATGAAGTTTGGTAGCACTGAAATTCAAAAGTGTTATAACTACTCGTTTTTATACAGACTGATGTTAAACAAAAAGAATCTTTTTACATTTTCAGAAACAAATTAAGACACCATGCTTCTAAAGATTTCAAAACTAAATTTAAAGAGGAATAAGAACTTTAGAAAAAATTGCATTTGTCTTTTTGATGTTTTCTGTTTTAGAAGTTTTAGAAGGGGGTCTTTTTTTTGACTATTTCAGATCTTTTTTTGACTATTTCAGATCTTTTTTTGACTATTTCAGATCTGGATTTGAATTAAATTCATTTCATTTAGACTTTGGATCGATTGTAGAACGGCGAGCAGCACTTACTGGCCAAGTTGAAGGCATCTGACGGTTTTCCATCGTGGATTTTCAAAATTACTGATTGTCGCATACACTTATCCCACATCTCAAAATTTTCCATTCAACTTCACCCTTGATTATGTTTACTATAATATGTTTTGTGGTTTACCACCTTTTCTTGTCATGACTTGTCTTTGATGGCTGGATACAAAAAAAATCGTGTGACAAAATTTGTCAAAAAAATGAAAACAATAATAGGAAATTGAAAAACTCTGCTATTTTTATACGTAGTGGGTGTATTTTGTAATGACATCGTTTTCGAACTTCACACAAAAAATCACCATGAAAATCGCTTTGTATATGATGCCACTACAAAGGTCTAACTTCAAAGTGATTTAAAAAAGTTTAGAGCATTTTGGAATAAATTAATTTTTTAACAAAGAAATAATAAATGGAAACAGGATTGGCTGAAAATATTTTGTCTATGAGAAGATAGATAAACTTTTGGCATGTAACCATTACGTTAAAATTATTTCTTTTTTTTTCCTTACTTAATATGACTTTATGAACAAAATGACTGCCATTTGAAACTACGTCGATGTCCGTGAGGGCACACTTAAAAGTAACACTACGCGGGTTATTTAAAATGTGCATCGTGTGATTAAAGTTATTCAATATAGACTGAAAAACCAAATGTAAAATGCGATAAATTGGGGTTTTTGGGTGCCCTTAGTTAGAAAAAATTAAGCACCTGGTATATTGGTAATATTTTTTTAAATTACAGATGCTATCTATTTGATATAACGTCTGTCCGAATATAGATAATAATTCTAGATATGTTCTAGAAAACAATTCTGCTCTAGCAGAATTGCAATGACCTGTTCTAGAACAATTTCATGCCAGCTCTAATGTTAAAATAATTGCAAGTTTTTGTAAAGTTACAAATGGAACGCCATAGCTGCTTTATAATGATGCTTTTCATTATGTGATGATACTTTGTCATTATGTGATGATACTTTGTCATTATGTGATGATACTTTGTCCTTATGTGATGATACTTTGTCCTTATGTGATGATACTTTGTCCTTATGTGATGATACTTCGTCATTATGTGATGATACTTTGCCATTATGAAGAGGTATCATCACATAAAGACAAAGTAACATCACATAATGAAGAAGTATCATCGATTTATAACAAAGTATCATCATATGATGACGAAGTATAATTAAATGATGACAAAGTATCATAAAACAGCTGTGGCGTCCCATAGTAACAACCCTATACGGTCATTATAGTTTAAAATTACTAGGTATAAATTACTAGGTATCGTTCTGTATACTGAAATGATTTTATCATGTTAACAATTATACAAATGCAACGTGATACAACACACGTAGTTCCTGGCATGGAGTGCATCGTTATAAAACATGTGCAAATGGCATATTGTTCATCAATCCAAATATTGCATTAATTGTGTTAAGATAGCAAGCATTTTTAAAAATATTAAGCATTTCGAAGCAATTATAAAAAGTCTAAAAAATTATAGATGTAATATAATAAGAAATAAACAAAATGTAAACTTGTGTCAGAAGGCATATATATACATGTATATATTTCTTTGAATCTGCTTGTGGCTGAGGCTAAATAAAGAAGTGCAATGGCATGAATGATAATCCGTCTATATCAGCATGTGAATTCATTGTGAATGTAAACCAGGATGGAGTTTACATGCTTCTAAGCAAATAATATTGTGTGCCATTAAACTCGCCTGGTGCAGTTTGTCTAACTGGTCGCTGTCGAATGGGTTCATTTGTTCTATCATTTCGTCGACGGCGTTCCTCCTCAATTCTTCGTCGTCTCTCTTCTTCTCGGCGTCGTCTTTGCTGCTCGCGACGATAAAGATGTTCAGCTCGAAGTCGTTCTCTTCGTAGCCTTTCACGGCGTAGCCATTCTTCATAAGTGTACCTAGTCTCTCGTTTGACTGTATAAATAAACCAGTATCTGACAGATTGCTGTGAAATTTTCTCATTCAAGAAAAATTACTTTCCAAAGATGGCCTGATAATGTTAATCAAAACAACTTTTACCATAAAGACATGAATCTGTGCACAATTTAAGTTATCTAGTTAGGAATTTAAATTTTCGTCTCATTCGCAGAATCATTTATCGTTATATTTAAATTGGTACAAAGATTTTGATATTTTGGGAAAAGCTAAAGTGTACACGATAAATGATTCAGTGAATGAATAATTTACAAAAGCAAAACTGTTTCTTTCATGTCTTTTAGGTGTTTGTTATATTAAGCAAAGTTAAATGCATATACATTATTTCAATTTTAATAGTAAAACACCTTTCGTTAGTGTACAATGTTACTAATGTAAAAGTTATAAATGTTAAAAATATCACAAAGTCGTTAATAGAAAAACTGTATTAATATCTGACCAACATTAACAAAATAAGTGTATAACCCAGCTAGAAATTAAAAAAAAACTTATGTTTTGAATCAAAAGTTATTGTTATAATTCAATTGATGATATAAATATATTAAGACTTTTACCTCGCTTCTGTCGATTAAGTCTGGTAGAGGGTGTATCTTGGTCTGCGAACGACTTTTCACTTAACCGACCAGTAAACTCTGCAGGGGGATTTGGAACAGGGAGGATAAAATTACTCTGCTCATTCGAAACGTTCGATTTTTTATCGATACGTCTGTCTGTTTCGCGAATAATAATATTGGCGACTGGTTTTTGTATGGACTTTGATTTTGAACGGTCTTTTCTCTTCTTGTTTTTCTTTGGTATTTTTGTCCAATGTGGCTCTGCAATAAAGAAATTTAATATAAAAATTCGTCAATGACAAAGTTTTTGACCTTGCTAAAATTTTGCATTTTCCATCTTCAAGACAGAACGCCAATGAAGAGTCTTGAAAAGTCTGTCAAAATTTATTGCCTTAAAGAGCTTTGTTGTAATGTGGATTTGAGCACAAATTTTCAAATCGATGTTTGAAGCAATAGGGTATAGTTTGTAAAGGTTATCAAAAGGGCTGAAATTTTTAAAAGATGTCTCACCTCGTTTCAAATTATTTTAAAACTGGAATATTTTCAAAAAGTATTATTATTGTTCAATTAACATTTAAGAACAATAACCGACAAATTAATAAGAGACTTTTCAAATGTACCTGTCCTAAGCCAGGAATCTTCGAATGCTTTTGATTGCACTTGTCTTTTGATGTTTTTGTTCCTTGTTTCAGAAGGGGGTCTATCTTGGATATATAAGATTTATCATCTGAGTTTGGTAGTTTTGTTGTTATCTTTATTTAACTATTTGACAGAGTTGGATTTGAATTATATGCATTTTATTCAGACCATGGACCGATTGCAAAACGGCGAGCAGCACCTACTGGCGTCGTTGAAAGCATCTGGCGGTTTTCCATAATGAATGTAGTTTTTTTCTAAATTACTGTTTGTTATAAGAACTGTGTTCCACGTCTCCTTATTTTTTATTTAAGACATTTTATGATGAAAAGTCTTGTTTCCATTAATATAAAAGAACTTACCCGTACATAAGTTCTTTTTACAGGAATATCCACTAGGACACTCGCTACATTTTCTACCATATTTGAAAGGCTGGTGATCTAGTGGAACCCTATTGAAGAATGAAAACCTGATTTGATCATATTATAGTATGTCGTTTTTTCATACAAAAGTATTCTGTATGTGGTTGGTAGAAAACAGGGACTTTTGCACTTTTCCTCTGATATAAAATGATGTGTAAAAGTGTTAAAACTGCATCTAAAGGATAGTAAATTTAATTCAAACCCACTTGTGCAGAACAGTATAGTTAGAGAAATCACTATCTTATATATCAAGTGAGACTATCAAGATATTTTGTTTGTGTCGTCCACCAATTATTTCCAATAGATGCATTAACACATAATAATTCATTTATGACATACATCTTCTGACATCGGAGCTAATGTCAGGAGCCTCTATTATCATAAGTGACACAGATTACTAAATACAGATATTTTATTATGCACAGTCACGGAATTTTGGTATTTATTTCAGGTGTTGTTTACAGACAGGGAACCGCATCACCTGTTGTGATATGTATTGCATGAATGGCACATTAGCTATAAATAGTTTCTAGGACGGAATAACATGAAAGAAATATAATGCCATTTGCATCTTAAATTCAAACTACACAGGTTTTCAGTTGAGTTGTTGAAGCCAAGCAATCTCCCTAAAGAAGACGATTCAGACGAAAATCCCCATAAAAAAGACAATTGTGGACAAAAGCATTTTAAAGATTACAGAGTACTGCACGGCAAGCTGATTTTGACAAAGAAAACTGGTTCTTGAATGCGCAAGATTTGCTCACTTGACCTCGATGCCTGAATTTAAAAGACTATAACATGTAAAAGGCAAAAACAACTTTCGTGACAAGTCATTTGTATTATATGCATCTAAAAACAAAACTGATGTTAAAGGCATATTGTCTACTCCCCCTGTAGCTTTTTACAAAAATTCATATTCATGAAATCTGATCCCGTCTTAAGCATGCGCACTATATATGAGTTTTTTATGAGATTTTCTAATGCATACATGCGACCAATTATCTACAGTTGAGCCCAGTTCTAGCATCTCTACTGTCCAGCTCTCCTGACAGTTGTAGAACTGTTCTAACCCTGGACAGCAGCTGTCATAACCTCTTCTAGGGTAGAACTGCCTTAACCTGTTTTAGCCCATGACACCTTTAGAGCTATTCTAGGCCCTGACAGCTTAGAACTGTTCTAGGCCCTGACACCTTAGAACTGTTCTAGTCTTGGACAGTTCTGCACCATAACAGTTCTAAATGACGTCATGTGGTTATAAAAATACTCCTTATTTGGAAAATGCGCATATTTTCGGCATTATTATTTAATGAAACTCGATATATAAATTTATTTTAACCAGACAATTTTTTATTCTATACTGTTCTGAAATCGTCACAATCAAAACTGTCAGGGGGTAGAACTGTCCGAGGCTAGAACAGTTCTAAGCTGTCAGGGCACAGAACAGGTTAGAACTGTCAGGGCGTATGACAGCTTAGAACTGTCAGGGGTTAGAACAGTTTTAAATTTGTCATGGGATAGAACTGTCCAGAACTGTTCTATGACAGGACAGAGCTTGTCATAAACTGTCCTAGAACTGTCAGCAGAACAGAATTAGAACAGATTCCTGACAGTTCTAAAGAGATGTTAAAACTGGACTCAACTGTATATCGCAAGGTTTTAGCCCGTGAGGAAATGTACATGGCGGAGAAAACACCAAAGCCACCGAACAAAGAAAATGACAATAATGGCTCGTGTTTTAGTATTAAAGGCATATTGTCTACCAAATCACAATTTTATGATGTCATTTAGACCGAAATGTAATAAAAGAAAACTTGGAATATACGTTTTACCAAATATGCCTTAAACTTGGTTTATTTTGATCAAAATCATTCGACCATGTTGATCGATTATTTGTTTACCTTCGTGACGACAGATATATTTGTAGTGTATTTGATACGGCAATCAATCGATTTCTCGAATGTTTCGTTACCGAAGACTATGGTGACAAATTAAACAAATTCAATGAGAACTATCTAAATCATCTTCATTACTTAAATACGTGCCATAATTGTTTTTTTTCTTTGTTTTGCGGCTTTGGTTTTTTTCGTCGCCATGTATATTTTTACACGGGCTAACCTCGACATACAGATTATTGGCAAACAAAATTTAATACAGTGCGCATGCTAAAGGTGGGATTTAACCCCATGAATATGATTTTTTGTAAAACTTTACAAATATTATTTAGTAGTGGTAGTTTTTTTATTAATAGCTTATAGGGTACAACAACTATATTTATGTTGTTCGTATATTAAAAATTAGAGAAATAAAGTTGTCTGTTGTCCTTTTTTTTGATAGTGAAAAAAAATTCTTTTCGTAGAAAATACTCCTTTAATGAAGATGAATTGATATTTTTACATTGACCTTTTTTATTTGTCACCAGCAATTCGATATCTCGATTAATGGCCGTAAATGACTAAAATATACCTGAAGATAAACAAATAATCAATCAACATGATCGAATAATATTGAGTAAAACCAACTAAGTTCAAGGCAAATGAAAGTGTAATTTTAATTTACTTTTACTATATTTCAGTCTGAATGACACCATAAAATTGTGGAGGAAAACATGTTATTTCGGTAAACAATGTGTCATTAGAATAACAGCAAAGACCAACACCAATGAGTAGTTATATTTCTCCAGCAACATTCTTGGTATAAGTGATGCTTCATTTGTATTTCTAATTGCGATCGCATATTATGCGAAAAGGTGTTCATCTATACACACCTTTATGCATGTACGTCTACGAGAAAACTGGTTTTAATTGCAAAATGTTATGATTTGAGTCTTGCTCCCTTAGATGTTTAAGCATAAATGCAAATAAGTCGTATACAGATATTACATACCTTGGTGAGTAAAAACACAGGAAGTAATACATATTGTAGTGGGTTGTCTTCTTGCTCTCAATCATCCTGGGACATTTGATTAAGGCACACCCTACACTATCTATAGAAGCACTAACTAACTGGAAAAATGTTGGTAATAGTTTTAGTTGTGTTTTGATGTGTTGCTCGAATGTTTCATTGTTTATGCTTTAATTGTGTTATTTCTAGTGTGTCCTGTTTTGTTTTTCTTTGGTTTTGAATTTCAAATGCGCATTTGAATTTTTTCGATGTTTTTTCTCAATAAAGTTATGTGACTTTATCTTTTTTACCGTTTTTTTCCTATTCTATCTATTCATCAGAACATCAACATTTGCCTAACAAGGTATGCTGACAGCTCTGATATAAAAACTACAATAGGTACAATAGACATGATAGTTACTCGGTCTATTAACCAAAGTTATGATTATCCTATTTTTAAGAAAAGATTCATCTCTCCGATAACATCAGTCCATTTTGTATGCCAATTCATTTTTTAGTTTTTATTTGTAGTATTTATTTAAATTTTAATAAATAACACATCTTTAAAATGCAAACAAGGTTAGTAAAATTGTGATAAATTAAAATATATTTTTACTGTTCAAACTTTTTGTAAAGTACATACAATTATCATAAATTATATGAAGTTAAGTAAAGGAGATACAAAATGTAAAATCATCATATTTAAAGACATGCATGTTTTAGCATTAATTATTGTCTGCCTTTCATGTAATGCACATTATACAGTCCCTGTAACGTATAAGTTAACAAATTAAGCGTGCGTATATCGTGCGTACATCGTGCGCACATCGTGCATGCATCGTGCGTACATCGTGCGTGCATCGTGTATCGTGTATCGTGCATGGTGCATCGTGTATCGTGTATCGTGCATGGTGCATCGTATAGCGTACATCGTATCGTGCAGCGTACATCGTGTAGCGTACATCGTGTAGCGTACAGCGTGCATCGTGTAGCGTTCATCGTATCGTGTAGCGTACATCGTTTAGCGTGCATCGTATAGCGTGCATCGTGTAGCGTGCATCGTATAGCGTGCATCATGTAGCGTGCATCGTTTTAATTGGTGATTGGTTGTTCTTTGCGATCATGTCATTTGTTAGATTTATCAAAGATTCAAGGAAGACCAAATTAAAGATATGTCCTGATCCTTTGGTCTAAATTAAGCATAAATAAAACAGGATTATGCTCGCAATAAAGAGTCGTTTAAATAGAAAATATTTGTATAATTTAACAATTTTTCCTAAAATTTCCCGAAGTACGTCTCAGCAATTGATTTAGGAGATCTTAGGAACTTCCCAAGGAGCGTCTTAGCAGCTCGTACTGCAGCTTTTAGACGTTTCTCGGCTAGGAATTCATATTTTTAATTATGACAAAACTATAATTATGCCAGTTAGGAAATACATTTTGTAAATGGTTGAATTATATTATTACATAAAAATACATTTTTTTTAGATTTACAAACAATATGCGTTAAAGGTAAATGTTTTATTGAATTAGTTGATGAAAGTAATTCAAAGGGAATAGTTACCGGCTATCGTTAACATTGGTAAACTTAAGACAGTCCAAAAAATACAAAAGCATGACTTTTAACAGATACAGGAAATTGGTGAAAATAGAAGAGAGCATTCTAATCTTCTCTTTCTTGTCCTAAAATCGCACAATGATGTTTTTGATTGCCGGTTAACTATAGCTACAGTTAATGTGCCTTAAATGATTTACTTTATTTTAAAAAATAAGCTAAGTAGAAGTTTAAATGCATTTAGTTTACACAACATTTGCAAGACATGATCACAAAATTTGTAATTAGGTAAAAAAGCGCTAATTAAGTTAATATATGAAATGAGGGGAAATTTACTACCTCAAAATAACGAAATATACAAATTTGTTACTTTTTAAGGTTATCCAGAAATTTTAAAAGTAACTGCTGCTTTGGGTATAATTTATGCAGATGAATAAAAATTTGGGATCAGAAATAATTCATCGAAGAGCTGTATTGTATATATTTTGTATACGAAACTGGGATTTCTCATAAGTGACCTAATTTTTCTTCATTAGTTTATACATTTGTATAATGCTGATCCTTTGGAAAAATTGAGACACATATAAAAATAATGTTCTGGTGTAGGAGACTGTTTAGCAATCTATATAAAGTCCGGATAGCCGAAAAAGGCCCTCGAGAACCAAACCGAGCATTCATTAACATCAGAACTCTTGCAATCAATCTTTTAAAGTGTGTTTTTGATAGTAATATCTCCATTTCTTCTCTCGTTCACATTTGCCTTATCATTAAAGGTGTGAAAATTCAAATGACAAACTTTTTAGCGCACGTGACTAATTAATTAACCACTATCGAGTCAGGTACAGAGTACATGTATATTGGATAATATACACGAAACATGTTCGTTGGTTGACATGTATATAATTCACAAACTTGGTAGAGGACATCCTAAAGATCAAGTATACCAAGTATCAATGCAATCCCTTCAGTGGTTTCAAAGAAGAAGATTTTTGAAAATCAGTGTAAATTAATTGAATAAAACAGTTAAAGGGGAATAACTCTTGAACGGCTGATCTGACAATTTTGACCCTGAAATCATTTTTGTAGATCTCAATGAGTTGAACAATTCTGCAATGCTAACTTTTCCTCTAGCTCTAACGGTTTTCAATATATAGTCCAAAAGCTGCAAAAATGGTCAATTTTGATGATTAAAGGGCAATAACTCCTACAAGGAGTCGTTTCACAACTTCGACTCAATGGAGAGATTTGTAGAGCTTTTGATGCTGAACAAGGCTGGTTGCTTCAGATTTTCTCTATCTCTTATACTTTTCGAGTTATAAGCCAAAAACAATGGTCTGACCCCCCTGTTCTATTTTTAGCAACGGTGGCCATGTTGGTTGGTCGACCTGTATATAATTCATAAACTTGGTAGAGGACATCCTAAAGATCAAGTATACCAAGAATCAATGCAATCCCTTCAGTGGTTTCAGAGAAGAAGATTTTTGAAAATCAGTTAAAATTAATGGAAAAAACAGTTAAAGGGGAATAACTCTTAAACGGCTGATCTGACAATTTAGACCCTGACATCATTTTTGTAGATCTCAATGAGCTAAACAATTCTGCAATGCTATCTTTTCCTCCAGCTCTAACGGCTTTCAAGATATAGTCCAAAAACTGCAAAAATGGTCAATTTTGATGATTAAAGGGCAATAACTCCTATAAGGAGTCGTTTCACAACTTCGACTTAATGGAGAGATTTGTAGAGCTTTTGATGCTGAACATAGAAGGTTGCATCGGATTTTCTCTATCTCTTATACTTTTTGAGTTATAAGCCAAAAACAATGGTATGACCCCTCTGTTCTATTTTAAGCAACGGCGGCCATGTTGGTTGGTCGACATGTATATATTCACAAACTTGGTAGAGGACATCCTAAAGTTCATGTATACCAAGTATCAATGCAATCCCTTCAGTGGTTGCAGAGAAGAAGATCTTTGAAGAAAAGTTAACGGACGACGGACGACGGACGGACGACGGACGCTTAACGATGACAATAGCTCACCTGACCCTTCGGGTCAGGTGAGCTAAACAGGCAATATTCTATATTAAAAAAAAACAAAATAAAAAAGTAAAAGTAAAATAAAATAAAAAAAAATTCTAGAAAGAAATAAGATATAATAATAAATAGGAAAATGAGATAAATATAGCATAAAATAAAATAAAATAAAATTTAAATTGAATAAAATAAAATAAAACAAATAAAACAAAATAAAATAAAATATAATAAAATAAAATAAAACAAAATAAAATAAAATAAATAAAATAAAATGAAATAAAAAATAGAATTAAATGAAATTACGATATGTGCAAACCTGACACGATGTACGCTACACGATGCACGATGTACGCTACACGATGCACGAAACGATGCACGCTACACGATGCACGATAAACGATGTGCGCTACACGAAACGATGCACGCTTGAGAAGCATTTCACACAGCGTTTATCGTATGGTAGATCGTGCATCGTATCGTGCGTGCATCGTGCGTACATCGTCCACACATCGTGCGTACAACGTGCGCACATCGTGCGTGCATCGTGCGTATATCGCATCGTTTGTTAACTTATACGTTACAGGGACTGTAATTATGTAATTCATAACATTATTTTTTTTTCCATTAATTGAAATATTTTAGTTATGTTAATCTAAATTCGTGTCGCAAAACTAAATGGGTTAAGATTCTATTAAAAAATAGCGTGAATGTACCATAAAAGGAAACAAGAGGCTCCTAAGAGCCTGAATCGTTCACCTGACTTCAATGACTGATCATGCTGATGGAACCAAAATAATTTGGGGTATCTCAGGTGAAAACTTTAATAAAGGATCATCATTCAATTTCCACCTTATAACAAAGACTTTTGTAAAGCACATATTATATGACCAAACATTCAAGCAAACAAAAGCTTTTCTTAATCTTTTATAAGTTTAATCTGCAAGGCAACAACCCAAAACTTGACAATAAGGGGCCATAACTTTTATAACGGGGTCATCTGACAGCGTCAGCTTAATGGATAATTTTAAAGAGCTAATTGAACTGCAGATTTAAGCAAGCAACATTTTTTCTCTATCTGTAACCCCTGTAAGGGGTCAGCTGACCATTTTGACAGTGAATTCATTTTTGTAGATCTCAATTTGCTTCACAATTCTCCAAAGCTTACTTTAACTCTAGCACTTACAGTTTTCAAGATAAAGTCCAAAAACTGTGAAAATGGTCAACTTAGACGATTAAGGGGAAATAACTCCTGTAAGGAATCATCCCACAACTTTGACCAAATGAAGAGTTTTGTAGAGCTTTAGATGCTGAAGGAAAGTTGCTTCCGATTTTCTCTATCTATTATACCTTTTTAGCAATAAGCTATAAACTATAATCTTAACCCCCTGTTATATTTTTAGCAACATCGGCCATATTGGTTGGTCGGTGTGCTTAAGTTTCACTGCCTTTGTACACTTGATCTTAAAAGTCAAGTGTACAAAGTTTCAAAATAATCCCCTCAGAAGAGTCAGAGAAGATTTTTTTTCATCAGTCAAAATTGATAAAAAAAACAGCTAAAGGGGAATAACTCTTAAACAGTTGATTGGACAATTTTGACCCTGAATTCGTTTTTATTGACCTCAATAAGCTACACAATTCTCTAATGTTAAATTTTCTTTTAGCACCTATAGTTTCCAAGATAAAGTCCAAAACCTGAAAATGGTCAATTTTGACAATTAAGGGGAAATAACTCCCAATAGAAATTTTTGTAGAGCTTTTGATGCTGAAGAAGGAGGGTTGCTTCGGATTTTCTCTATCTATTATACTTTTTGCGCTATAAGCTAAAAACTATGGTCTGACCCCTGTTCTATTTTTAGCAACGGTGGCCATGTTGGATCGTTGGTGTGCACAAATTTCACAAACTAGGTAGAGGACATCCTTAAGATGAAGCGTACAAAGTTTCAAAGCAATCCCTTTAGTGGTTTCAGAGAGGAAGATCTTTGAAGAAATGTTAACGGACGGACGGGCGACGGACGCTTAACGATGACAATAACTCACATGATCCTTCAGGTCAGGTGAGCTTATAATAAAAAATGTGTTAAGCTGAAGGGTATATGAAAACAAATCTGAAGTATTTTCAGATTGATTATCCACGTTCAGTTTTGTTGTTGTAGTAGTTGTCTTTTTTTGGCTTCCAAGTCTCGTTACATTGTACCTTCTGGAGCATCAGGGTTCACTCTCGTTACGCACTGAGTTCGCGTTATTGATTGCTAGCTACATGTACGTTAGTTGTTTTTGTGAGTTTTTATTTTGTCTTTTTCTTCGTGCTGTTCTCCATTATGTTTACTGATATTGAGTTAGCCTTTGGGACGTTAGACATTTATTGCCCAATTGGTACCTATCTGTTAGTTTATATACCTGTTTATAATTGCAAGTATCGCTTTCTGTACACTTTACATCCCAAGAGAACAAATTCTGTTTTTCTGTTTCCCAGTCTTTTAATGCATCCATCATTACTTCTCGAGGTCGTAAGGTTTTAGTAAAGTATGTTTTATATATGTTTTCACCATAATTGTCATCCCATAGTCTATTAAATATACAGTCACTTCCCCATTCTCTGGCTTTGTTAGCTGCATCAGCATCCCAGCTCTGAAAAATTCAAGATTACAAATTATTAAAAATTCCCCAAAAAAAGGAGTGACCGATTGTACGTCTTAAATAGAAGGAGCATGAAGAAACCAATGGTGCTTTTAAAGCCAGAAGCACGAAAAGGAAAAAACAAAATGAGTTGACAACAGACCACAAGAAAAAAAAAACATACAAACTACACAGTTTTGGAATTTGACCTTCCAATGTTTTGATTTAAATGCTACCGATGAAAGGTTACTCCTTGAAATATCGATATATAGCATATTCAAATTAACCGTTTATACCCGCGTTTTGGTATTTGTAATTTTAAAACCACTGGACGATAACCGTTGCTAGTGGACCAGAGGTCCCCGAGGGTAATCACAAGCCTTGTCGTCAGACACGATTTACCATAAAATTTATAATATTTTTGTTGCTGAAATTTCCGATTTTTAAATTCAAAATTGTTAAAAACACCAGGGTTCTTTCCTTGTAATGCACATGGTCGTTATCCTCGGTGCTGAATTTGGCTTCCTTGTTCGAACGTTTTGGTTTTTAGTACTTTTCGATTTCAACAGTTTTTGAATTTGACCTTCCAATGTTTTGATTTAAATGCTACTGATGAGAGGTTACTCCTTGAAATATCGATATATAGCATATCCAAATTAACCGTTTATACCCGCGATTTGGTATTTGTAACACAAAACAAGTAAACCGCAATTAGCGATGTGAACCCACGTTAATAAAATTGCCGGTTGCCCTGAATGTCGACAGAAAATGCAGGTGGAAAACTTAAACTACTAAAATGTAAACATTACAACTGTTAGATAACATTTTTAAATAAAACTGAAACATTTACACAATTGCAGTTTGCATTCTTCAGTTTAGACATAATTCTAGCTACATGTAATAGATTAAATAACTAAAAAACTTCTAGCTATAGAAAGATAGTTTAAAAAAAAAACGTTGATATTAGTTGATAGTAACGGAGACACAAGTTTTTCGAATCCCGATCGTTTTCTTTAGTTTACTGGTATCTATCTGGAAACCCATTAGACATATGGTACACAAAGATTTGTGGGCCAGAACCGTTAAGGTATAATAAGGTTGCAACAATATCAAGTGGGTCATATTAATTAAGTAAATCTTGGACACTATTGAAAAATGATATACTTTATATCTTTAAAATGCACTTGAACACACATGGTAGTGGGCTTTTTCAAGTAGTTATTTGTTTATTTAAGATTATCAAATGTTTACAAATGGTCTATTTGACTGATAGCACTAGTATAAAGGGAATAGATTACAAATACATGTAGACGTTAAGCCTACTTATATCATAGTGAGCTTTAGATCAGGATGGCAAAAAACACAAACTTTTTACACGTATAAGTTACTTATGAAAAGCGTATTTTGCAAATAGTTTTTAATGGTTTTAGCTTATAAAATGACCAATAGATATAATGTTCGAACAAGGAACGTATAGTCATTTTTCTTTATTGCTTATCAGCTTCATTAAAACCATCTTATTTGGACACACAAAAAAAAACAATTATGTTAACGTTACATGTACTAGTAGCTTTAAAATTGTTATATATTTTTAACACTGACATTATTTTTTCTTTGTTATGAAAATACATTTGCAAACAACTACATAAAAGATATTTTTTTTTGTAAACCAATTTCACAGGACATGAGGGTTAACATATTTGCTAGCAACTTAATTGTAGGCTACTGGTGTAATGCCCAAATAAATAATTATTCCTACAGTTTTCAATCACTGTTTTTTTCTTATTGTATGTAAATTGTACATGTATTTCGCAGGACCAAGTATATGGAGGTAAAATGTACATGTATTTCGCAGAAGCATGTAAATGGGGGTCTGCTCCGGCTGACAACAATGAGTCTACAGTACTGTATTCTCTGTATATTGGTGTAACAAGTACAATGATCAAATAGATATTGTAGAATATAATCATATACTTAAATACAGTGAACATCTTACATACATGACATAGTAAACATACATTAAATATTGCATTATCTAATCATTAACTTAACATATAAGTAAGATATAGTAAGTAAACTCTAATGTGTAGCTTTTCATCATGTAATATCATAAATCATTTCCTTTCCATCGGTAACAAGATCTAAAAAAAAACTTAGCAGCTTGGAGATTTCATGTCCATAAAGAGACAGTGTTTCATAAGAGGAATTTCCAAGCACACAAAAAGATGTACATAAAGCATAACGAAAGACGTCAGGTACAAGTCAACTAAAAAGCATCAAGAACCCAGGTGCTTTGCCTACTGTCTAGGATGTGTGCCCCAATTAGTTAACGGGATAGCCCTGTCACCTTGTATACAGGGATCGATAGGCCTTAATACAAAAAAAAACCTGACTGCAAACCCTTAACGGTGTGCTTGTATCTGTGGACAAAAATCCACAAAGACCACTGTCACATGTCTGAGTCAGAGTAGGGCCCCCTTTATTCTGCTCCGATTGGCTTAACATCCAACTTCTAACTAAATCATATCATTTCATCCAATGAAAACCGAATTTGCGATGTTTCGGGATAAATTACTAAGTAACCATTTTTCTCCTAGTCTAAAATGTACTTGACCTTAATAAATTAAAACAAACAAAAAGGGGTGGCCGATGTGGTTGGAAATGGTGACTTGTTAACTTTTAACACAATTTATGCATACGTTAAAAACTATTTATTTTCACATTGATTTAAGTACTGATTTATCCTATAAAATCAAATTTTCGAAAAAAAATACCAGTCTACTGTTTGTAAAATTGACTAGAAATAAAATTTTGTAACTTTAAAACATATACCCTTTTGTTTTAACTTAATTTTCCCACAGGTTTTAATCGAGCGATAAATGAATTATATCGTAATCTTAACATAACTTTTACTTAAGACGTTAGTTTTGGACGGATATCAAAGCCAACGGCGAGAAAGGGCGTCTAAGGATAAATTTTTCCTGAAGATCAAACATCGTCGCGGAGTAAGGTCAAAATATACCTGACTTGAGAGTTTATCAATTAGGTCATATAACGTATTAGCTTTTTTGTGAATAACATTCCATTTATATTGTAATTTCAACATTAATATTACAGGTCCTGAGTCGATTTCATAAAAGTGCGTATGTGTTTTTATTTCTGAAATTGTGTTTCTACGACCAAATAAAGGACGCAGGCATCTAAAGTGCAGCAGAGAGTACCTTGTCGAAAAAGGCGACAAAGGGTCTTGGGAATCTGACATCGGCTCAGTCCACAGAGCGACCAAGGTGGCTGAATACGGTGGCTCTTGTCCGCGGGATTGTCAGGTCTATAATACGGAAAACCTTATCGCTGATCAGAGTGGGTCAATGTGGAGAGCGACTTAGGAAACGACCATTTGATTCTGAGGGGGGGGCCTGGCAGTTTTTGTAAATAAATATTCTGGCCTGGCCAAAGCTAAAAATAGATATTCTGGCCCTCACCCCCAAGAAAATAAAATAAATATCCTGGCCCTAGATCCCATAGTATATTATAGTATATAAAAAAATAAATATTCTTGCCGCGAAGCGGCGAAAAATAAATTTTCTGACCCGGAAAATATTGAAAATAAATATTCTGGCTCGACCGAAACTACCAGGCCCCCATCAGAATCAAATGGTTGTCCCAATAAAAGATCCCTTTTTGGACAGCCAAGTAGTGCACCACATAGCCTTAATGTTCCTCTCCTATCCTCTTTTCCCGTTTTCGTGTGGTCTTCGAAATTTCTCATCATCATTTCATGTTCATTTGATCGTCCTTTTCATGTTCATCGTCTTTACATAACCTATATAATGTTGCAAGGGTGTAAAACACCAACTCACTCACTTAAAAGAAATATAACAAAGTTAATACATGTTCTAGTAAATTCCTGTGCTATGATTTATGAATGCATCTATTTTGCCACATAAGACATGTAAGAATTGGTTAAACATTACAATGGCCATTAAATTTCCCTTTTTACTGTGTTACCCAGTACTTTTAGTATTATAGCTGTACATATACATGTATACTTTACTCAGCTAATATAAGGAATAGCCAATGTCATGAATGTTTTTTAATCTCCTTTACAAGACATTAAGGGTCTTCAATAAGAATACTTTATGGTGTTGAGATCTAACTTAATAGATCCCTTTTTGGACAGCCAAGTAGTGCACCACATAGCCTTTATGTTCCTCTCCTATCCTCTTTTCCCGTTTTCGTGTGGTCTTCGAAATTTCTCATCATCATTTCATGTTCATTTGATCGTCCTTTTCATGTTCATCGTCTTTACATAACCTATATAATGTTGCAAGGGTGTAAAACACCAACTCACTCACTTAAAAGAAATATAACAAAGTTTATACATGTTCTAGTAAATTCCTGTGCTATGATTTATGAATGCATCAATTATGCCACATAAGACATGTAAGAATTGGTTAAACATTACAAAGAACATTAAATTTCCCTTTGTACTGTGTTACCAAATACTTAAAGTATTATAGCTGTACATATACATGTATACTTTACTCAGCTGATATAAGGAATAGCCAATGTCATGAATGTTTTTTTTAATCTTGACATGACATTAAGGGTCTTCAATAAGAAAACTTTATGGTGTTGAGATCTAACTTAATAGTACATGTACATGTGTGAAATGAAAGGAGTCTAGATAAAAAATCTAATAATACATGTAGCTAAACTGACAAACACGCTGGGTTAATTTAGAGCTAATTTCACTATAAATACAAGTTAAGAGTAAATAATTTAAATAATTGACACAGAAAGTTAAAAGGTCTTAAAATCACGTTCAACAATATAAAAAGAAAACCCAAGGTGACAGAAAAATCGGTCTCCTGAATTGCGACCAGTACCACCACGCTCCTGTTCCCGGTTCAATTGTAACTGAAGCACCAGCTCTGGCGGTCGGGTGTTTCATAAGCTGGACGACTCATGACACATCGCGAGTCTCAAGTTAACAGTCGTTGCAGAGGCTTCTAGCCTACAGTCACGGCTTTAAACTTTGATTGAAAAATATATGAAACCTTAAAAAACTAATAACTTTATGACTGTGATATGATGATATTAGGCAAGACAGCTCGACCCGGGATTTTAAAACAAGTCTGCCCGGTAGAAGACGACTTAACCCGGTATTCATAATATCAATATTTTAATATTTAACGTGACCATAATGGATTTAAGATGCAAAATAGTATCAATGAGACATTCAAGTATTCAAAAAGTTTTAGTTCAAACGCATTTAAAACATAATGGTAAACAAAACAAAATATATCTGTTTAGGACGCCTTCTAGACGGGATGTTTTGTAATATATAACCTTAATTTACCAACCTGGCTTTTAAAACAATAGTAGATCATAAAGCTGTTGAAATATATTACTTTGGAGCGTATTGCCACATATTAAATTCATACAGAAATATTATTTGTAACCAAAAAGCAATAAATCATCACCTCGCAACAGAAATATTTCAGATGTATCTTTATTGTTCTTACGTTTGACTCTTTGACTTTGAAGTCTTGATAAACGAGACGACCTTTCCGTACCGATCACAATCGAGTCGGCCGCTATTCAAATCGTTTCAACAGTCTCTTATCGGCAGTCATAATCGACAAGTATCGCGTGCCATTTACACGACTGGGGGTAAAAGAATACACATTTTTGCTTACATCATTCAAATGCATATGAGGAATTATTCTTTTGTTTAAGCAATATGCGAGGCATATATTTTTACTGTTGACATTGGTTTTTCTTTGGTACACATAGGATTCTTTCTTTACATGAAGGAAGAACACATCATGTGCATGAAGAAGTTTTATGCCGCTCCAAGATTATAAGACTTAAGTTTTATCTGGCAATGTAAAGTCCAATATAAAGCAGGGGGTATCCTTTTGTGAGCTTGTCTACAGTGTTCCTTCTTCATAATAACCCTCAATCCTTACGTCTAAAATTTATTTACGTGTCAATCTTGACTTTGGCAGAAAAAATCGATTCAATCTAATTATGTCAAACAAAATTTGGAAACAGTAAGCCATCTAAAACATATGTTATTCTCGTATCTATTGTCAGTAAGTTGATCCAGACAGCCAACAATATATGTCGTGTAATATCACCCTAAATATCTTTCGGACGCTTTTAACAATTTAGGTGACTATAGTCAAATCAAAAGAGACATCGACCTTTTACAGTCATTTAAGGTAGAAAATAACCCTGCTGTCTTCAAAGAATTTCTTGTAATGCTTAAATTGCCGTTTTATTGTGGGCTGTGTCGCGTACGTACACTTATTCTACATCTCATTATTTTCTATTAAAAGGAGAAAACATTTTCATGAAGTAATTGTATTTGGCAATTGGACAGTTTGGTTTTATAGTATATGCATATATCGAAAAGACATGGTATCCGCGATTCAGCATCAGCATGTGAACCAATTAAAACAAACTTGATTAACACCATCACGTCCACGTGAAGGGCCAAAAGATACAAACAATTAAAGCAATTGGAAGGTACATGTAGATAACAAAATATAATTATAGGAAAATCAGTACGTGTACTCAAAAGTTCGAATGTTGTAAAGAAACGCTAATCCATCACCCATTATTTCCTTTTATTTAAATGTGTTGATGTGTATTACATTGCATGGAAGAATAAGAAATTTATGTTTTATTGTGCATATTAAAAACATTTTAAATGTATGTTTTTACACATGCACGTAAAGATTTTCCCTGCATTTTGCCTAATCTTACAGAAGAAGGGGATTTGTTAAAAATATGACTTTCTAAGGTTCAAATCGTCCCGTTAAATCGAATTAAGAAATCTAGTCACACAACTTGGTTCATGCTTGGAACTGGATTTGAAACTTATGCATTTTATTTAGACTAAATGCCATTTGCAGAACGGCGAGCAGCGCGTACTGGGCTCGTTGAAGACTGCTTTTGTGGTTCTTCTAAATAACCGCTTGTTATGTGAGCTGTGTCACGTGCACTTATTCCACGTCTCATTATTTTCTATTGTATGAGCATGGTTTCCGATACTTGCTAAAAATGTTCTTCCTATTGTCTCGCAACAATAAATGCTACAATCCCAACATTCTTTTATTTCTAATAGGACTAATGCACCAACCATAACAATGTTCGCATTTTAATTCAGTGCGATATTCCGATTAGTGAACGTTAATAAATATCAAGATGAATTGATAAAATGAATGTGTTTAATAGTATATTTATGCATTAATTCTTAATAACTCATATGCATACATTCAGTTATAATTGAAATAACAACAGCTTTCTTTTTCTGATGCGCGTTTCGTTTATTCAAGACTGATCAGAGCGCTTATTCCAAAAGATTGAAAATTGAAAATAACAAAAACTTTATCAATATGAATATATAACAATAAAACTGAAATATGCCAAACAATAACCCAAATTTAGAGGAAGATCAACCTACGCTTAGGATAGGGACTGGGTGGGGTTCCTTAAAAAAAGGCACAATTAAATATTCCGCGTGTACATGTATTATTACCTGATATCTACAAAATTAGTACAAGACATGTTTCAATTAAGAAACATGCAAATTCTTGTAAAAAGTCTAATTTTCAATTTTTGTTAGGGATAAAGTCAATTTATACTTTTACAATATCGGTACAATACCATTTAAATAATAACAAAGACAATATATTTGTTTACATTTATTTGGACTGTTTTTGAAAACTCTTCAAAAAGTTAAGCCAATTTAAAGTTACAGCTAACAACTATTTCAAACTTATCAGTAGAAATAATAAATCTCTTTTGCTATTTATTTTGTGCGTACTTCAGCATTAGGAATGAAAGGGCTCAATATAATGGGATAGTTATATCATATAAATGTTCAAACCTTATACATTATTGGCGACCTACCAATGCAGTCAAATGAAATTTAAATGATTACATTTGTTCTGCAAAAGATATAAAGAGTATAAATTGCACATTTTGACACTTGTTTAAAAGTGACCTTGTCACAATACGCCGCTATTAGATTAGGCAATAAATGGGCATATTTGGTAAAATGTATGTTAAATGCACTTTTAGGGAGAAAATATTAAAGTGTAGCTATTATACGTTAAGGGATGAAACGACTATTACAATTTCGTTTAGTTTTGTTTTGTTGACTCTGTTCTCAAACCCAAACATAGTTTTTGGTAATAATTCTATACGAGTCAGATTTTTTCTTCCGGATGTCGTTTCATAAAGTGATCGCTGGTACCAAGCCAGGACCATTACGGTCTTCATTGTTTTCTCGGTATGTCTTTTTTTTTCTCTTGGACATTGAGATC
The DNA here is from genome assembly GCA_963971305.1 of Arcuatula senhousia. Taxonomy (NCBI): domain Eukaryota; kingdom Metazoa; phylum Mollusca; class Bivalvia; order Mytilida; family Mytilidae; genus Arcuatula; species Arcuatula senhousia. The sequence goes on along the minus strand of OZ020307.1, from coordinate 44,271,344 downwards.
GATCCTACGAGTTCAGTAATTTTGTTATTACCTTAAATTATTACCACGTGCTTGTTATACCATGCAAATTAAATGTGCAAACGTGCACTTAAAGGCTAACGATCGCTTTTTAAAACGGAACCCATATTTTCTGGAGCTTCATAGATAGTTTGATTGGTAGTATTTAACAATCTTGGTAAAGGTAAAAACCTTTTAATAAAGAAAACAGACCTTGGCATCTCCCAGAACTTCTGTGAAAAATAGTAAAAGTTGATTAAAAAAAATTAATTAAACGATAGTCCAAAGTAAATACCAAAAAAGGGGCGAAAACGTTACCACAATAAAAGTATTTTGGTTATCTTGTTAATGTATATTCTAAGGACCTGGAACCCGCATGTTTTGTAATCAGTGGTCTGCAGGTGAAGTGACCATATCACAAAATTTTCGGATCCCCCCCTGCTGTGTGCCAGATATAGCTCAACTTTCAATTCTAATCTAAACTCCGTTCTACATCAATGTACGTGATTTTTTTAAAATCATAGCCCCCCCCTGAACTTTTGCAAAAAAGGTCAAATGCCAGTTTAATTTGGGCGAATTGTCAATACCCTGTTTACCAATTATCTCATATCAAATTAAACGTGTCATCGTTCTATCACAAATATATACCCTTATTTTTGCAGACAAATATTATAATTTTTACATTTATCTTACGGCTATATCACCATATTAGCTAAAAGGTACGAGATATTATCAAAAAAGAAGTTGATTTAAATTGATCAGGCTGATAATAGTTTGATTATCTTCAATGATGTTTAAATGGGCACATATGATGTGAGATATTGTATAAAAATTACATAAAATGACCATTTGTCTATCAGATGGTTTAAAAAACTGTTGTGATTCTGGCGTCGTATATGTAATTGATAGACCATAACTTATATCCCTCAGATTAATATTTAAGATGAAAAGGTCATCATCCGTTTGTCGTATGGAATGATAGACTGTGATATATGTTAGCTGAAGTCATAATAGTTATCTGATTCGACAGGTCCCTTTCACAAAGCTTTAAAGAATATGTTGATGATGTGAAAATTACTTACACCGTCTCCGAAATGACTGCATTACATTAAAGATATTTGTGACATGTATTTTCATGTATAATGATAAAAAAAAATCAAATGAAAATGAAGTTTAACAAAACGTATAAATGTAATTTTGAAGTTTAATAATCTATATCTTTTTTTTTTGTTCAATCAAATTTTATTTTGCAAAATTACACTCAATGAAGGGCCAATGGCTACAAAGAATAAAGTGAAAAAAAAATACAATAAATTACAATTCTAGGTACAAATAGAGTTACTTTAAAATGGAAATGTTCCATATTGGGATTGAGCTGGTTGTGTTCTATACAAGATTCTTTTCTCATTTCTCAAAAGGATTTGCTTCTTTTCATAATCGGGAATCACAAACATGACAAATGTCACATACATTACATATTTTTAAAGCAATATTTTTTTTTTTTTGCAGACTGCTATGTGCTACATGTATATTATCATTTCTTTTAAATTTCTTAGATGAAACCATTACATGTAAATATCATTTAATAGATCGCTTTTAATATAGATATGATACAGAGAACATTTAAAATCTTTAACGAAACTCAACTCCATGCTCTTAAGTAAGCTAGCAACAGTATACGGTCAACTAAGAAAGTTAAGTTAAGAACTGGAAGTGTTATATAATGAACAGATAGTCTAGACAATAGGAAGCAAATCTATCGCTTCAATTATCTGTTTGTGAGGTTAGAAGGAAGAGAGATTGAAAGACTTCAATTATCTGTTAATGGACTATTCAGATAAGCTTTGAAAATTGTAAATAAATTTAGAAGTCGCTTCTTACGGTACAATCCACCGAGTTCATTTAAAGGTTGTTTCAGTATTTTATTGTCTATATTTCATGTTTAATAGTTTGGTTCTTTTCTTAAAGGTATAAAATGGTGTCTTAAATCATATTTTTTGCACGTTTAAATACATGGTGCATTACACATTTAGGGCGGTTATGTAATAAACGCACGCTTACTGCATAATATAACATTGTAAATTAAAACAAAATGTAAATATTCTTCTGGGTCTTATTTAATATTAGAACTTTGTTCTGTGACTTGTACTTATCAATGTCATAAGCCAAACCCAAACATTTTGCTAAGGGGTGCCCATAATGTGTCGTCGCTTAAGCGTTTCCTATGTATTCAAAGAACAAAAATTCGAAACGAGACGAGTAGCTAGCTGGTTTCCTGTCCCCGTTTAATTCAGCCCTCAATGTTATAGCAGGAGTTTATCAAAGCACGACATTAATGGATATATATGGGTGCAATAATCAAACGGCATCTTCGCCGAATAAAACGTCATTTTCTACAACTGAATACAGCAAGATACTAATAACACTATGATAAGCATCTTGATTGAAAATGTTATTGAGTATGAAAATAAAAACTACGAAAACATCACTTTCAAAATCTTGAACCAAGTCAGAACCATCGCATTTTTTTTACAGTGACTGTGTTTGTCTGCTTTTGTTGTTACCTCCAAAAACGTAATTTCTATGCTACCGAAAATGTGGACGAAGAAAAAACCCCAAACTATTATATTTTGCTCGACATCAAAATCTAAATAAAATCTGTATGATAAAAAAAACAATTGTTGCTTGCATTATATTATTAATATACTTATGTTTTTTCGTATGTTTATAAAATTAATGATACATCGATTAATGATATTTCTGATGCAAACTTTTATACAAGCTTCTCAGATTTTATCTGATATCTGAACCAATGCTTTTCGAAGTGATATCTCAATATGATACTTACAGTATACGTGATACTAATCTTTTTTATATTTATGCATACATGTATATTGCGTAGTATGTTTATGCAATGTTATGCAATATATGATTTTTAGCTATACAAATGCTATGACTGAACATATATTCTTTATGGAAAAGCTTTGTATTTTGACAGTAAGGGAATACTAAAACAAAGGCAAAAATAAATGCAAGTCGTTTTATTTTCGTTTTCTTCCTGATCACCAAGGAGCTTGCATTCTTTGTTAGCTAGTTTAGTTATGCTTAACTCCAAAACAGCGCGATTTCAGCTATATCCGGAAGATACACTTGAAAGGGGTGATACAATGATCATTAAATGATGATGAAGGGGGACAAAAATCCTATCGAGGAGGAGAGTTTTGTCTGCCACTGGAAAAAGACGTGACGGTTAGGGGCGGGAGCTTAGCCTATGCCACACACCCTACTCTTACCGAGATCTGCAGCAGGGTTCTTTAACACACGAGGAACGTGACATTTTTCCCAACATGGTACATCAATATTGTTTGTGGTAAAATTCCACATTATAGCCTGACGGTTAAGACCATCTCATTTCCACATTATAGCCTGACGGTTAGGACCATCTCATTTCCACATTATAGCCTGACGGTTAGGACCATCTCATTTCCACATTATAGCCTGACGGTTAGGACCATCTCATTTCCACATTATAGCCTGACGGTTAAGACCATCTCATTTCCACATTATAGCCTGACGGTTAGGACCATCTCATTTCCACATTATAGCCTGACGGTTAGGACCATCTCATTTCCACATTATAGCCTGACGGTTAGGACCATCTCATTTCCACATTATAGCCTGACGGTTAGGACCATCTCATTTCCACATTATAGCCTGACGGTTAGGACCATCTCATTTCCACATTATAGCCTGACGGTTAGGACCATCTCATTTCCACATTATAGCCTGACGGTTAGGACCATCTCATTTCCACATTATAGCCTGACGGTTAGGACCATCTCATTTCCACATTATAGCCTGACGGTTAGGACCATCTCATTCAATCAAATTGGCCACACATCCCAGCTGCTTCGTAAGCAAAGCAGGATGACCCGGTTTCTGAGCTCTCTTCAGGGGACTTTTACTGACAAGCTTAGCGCTACTGCGGGCTTACATGTATTCGCAACCTGGAACCCTGCACGCAGGTTTTCATAGAAAAACGACTGACCAACACGCTAAACTGCCATATAGGCAGTTATCTTCCCTAGTTGTTATGTACCGCTTTGAATGTCAGCGGCATTAATGTTTATTCAATAATTCTGACTAGTCTTAAATAGACTGACGAATATGACTTCCACGTAAAGTAATCAGAAAGTGTTATAATCTAGAAGAAACACTCGGAATAAAAATTCCTTCCTTTTTTCTGTTAAAACAACTTTATTAGCTGAAACAATTGAGATGTGGATAAAAGTATACTTGAAATAGCCCTTTATTAGCAGAAATGTGGATACTAGTCTAAAGGTATACGTGAAACAGCCTCCATAACTAATAAGAGACGATATCAAAATCTACAATGGAATACTATAAGTTCTTCTATTTTGGTATCCCTTTGATAGTTTAGATACTTCTTTCCACATCACCGTAAATATCAATGCAATCGAATAAATTTATTTGACAATTTCAGTGTTATCTGTAGCATGAAATAACCAATCAAAAGATCCAGATTTGATTACCATCTTATGTATTGGTATGTAATCATTCAGTACTAGCCCTTATACTGCAATCAAATGTCCTAGTTGATAAAAAAGGAATTTTAATTCCTATTAACCATATTGTGCACAGTTTAAACGAAACCAAATTAGGCTCTATCTTAATATGTTTCTAAATGCAGTAATAAGGCCGATGTTTTAATTACAATGGTTTAAGAAACTCTTGTTCGACATCTTACAATAGGTTATCGACACTTCGTTTATTTTAATATATTACTCTTGTGTGTATTTGCGACAACTTTCAAGATGTCGTCTCAGATACAACCGAGAAACGTATGCAATTTCTGAACAGGAACACCCTTTCAATTTAAGCAACTTTTGATTAAGACCATTAATACAATAACTATAAGTCGATCAAATGTTTTCAGACTATTATGAGTAGTAGCACTCTTAATTCAAAATTATGTTTGATTCATTGAATTTCAATTTACAACTCAAATGGAACGCCTTTCTCAAAAACCCCTTGTGTCGCGTATGCTATACAACAACATTGTTAACCTTGTATCGCTTTCTTTTAAGATCTTTTTTTTTTCTAATCTCTAATAAGAACGGACATATATGTAGTGGTATTTACATAAAATTTGAAATTTATTGCTATGTATGAAGATAAACTTTAAAAACAGATAACATGTTATGGATTGCATGTTGCGTACATGTTAATATTACATACATTTAAAACAATGTGGATATGCACATATACGCTTGTTCTAGTCCATCTGGGCGCATTTTGACTACAATTGTAAGAACGTATTAAACATACCATTGCAAGCATATTAGATGCAAATTCCTGCCTTCTCAGATCATTGTGGTAGTTAATTATCATTAGTTTATCTCGATGGCTCAATTTTGTACTCCGTCCTATTTTGCGAGCGAAAGTGTACAGAACTAACACGGAAAGATGCACAAAAATCACTTTCATATTATCCTTCCACATTTTGCACAATTTATAGCTTTAATAAATATCCTTTACGTTGGCATCAATAGAATGTCATTTGAAATAGTACAACATTTATATCATCCTTTCAAAACATATGTTTAACACTTAACACTGACAACAGTACAAGTTTCATCTGCCATCGAGTTTAAAAAATATAATTAATTTGAAACAAAAACTAAATGAAAAAAAAATATATTTTCACGAAAGGAGAAAAGAGATTGACTCTATGCTTCGAAATTTAAGCCGCTACTAGATAGACTAATTTTACAAAACGATTATCTATGTGTTGATAAAGTCATGCAATATTTAACTACTTTAACTTCGGCCGAACATACAAGCTATATATGGTTATAGTAGCGACGAAGACACGGGTCCCTTTAACTAGATATATTATCCATGCTTAATACTTAACGAAGCGTCAACAACCGCCTTTAAGTTACAAGTCAAATTTATCCGATAAATCTATAATAAAAATCTTAATTTTTGAAATATTTTGAATTAATATTTTTTTATGATCTAGAGTCTATTTTATGCTTAGATAAATATTTGATATTATAAAAAAGATTCATACCCAGGCTTGATATAGACCAAATATCGTCTTTGAGGTGTTTATGTTTTTAATAAATATGGCAAATCATCAGATGAATATCTTGATTATCTTTAATTAAGTTGACACCATACTTTGTCCATCTTTCTGTCTTCAGAACAATAACACTAAGTTAAATGAAGTATCTCACTTTACACCAAACACAACTTTAACTTGATTTTAAAAATATTTATGGAATACCATCAATCACTGAAAAAACAGGGAACGTATCGTGTTATGTAATACTTGTCGTCTCAACAACACTTTTCATCTTTTTTTTTAATTTACAACACTATAAAAAATCTGTTTTATGGACATAAAGTGACTCCTTCTGTGCAAGAAAACCATCTTATCAGAACGTAATGCAGCAAAACCTGATTTTCATCTAAAGGACCATCTCATTTCCACATTATAGCCTGACGGTTAAGACCATCTCATTTCCACATTATAGCCTGACGGTTAGGACCATCTCATTTCCACATTATAGCCTGACGGTTAGGACCATCTCATTTCCACATTATAGCCTGACGGTTAGGACCATCTCATTTCCACATTATAGCCTGACGGTTAGGACCATCTCATTTCCACATTATAGCCTGACGGTTAGGACCATCTCATTTCCACATTATAGCCTGACGGTTAGGACCATCTCATTTCCACATTATAGCCTGACGGTTAGGACCATCTCATTTCCACATTATAGCCTGACGGTTAGGACCATCTCATTCAATCAAATTGGCCACACATCCCAGCTGCTTCGTAAGCAAAGCAGGATGACCCGGTTTCTGAGCTCTCTTCAGGGGACTTTTACTGACAAGCTTAGCGCTACTGCGGGCTTACATGTATTCGCAACCTGGAACCCTGCACGCAGGTTTTCATAGAAAAACGACTGACCAACACGCTAAACTGCCATATAGGCAGTTATCTTCCCTAGTTGTTATGTACCGCTTTGAATGTCAGCGGCATTAATGTTTATTCAATAATTCTGACTAGTCTTAAATAGACTGACGAATATGACTTCCACGTAAAGTAATCAGAAAGTGTTATAATCTAGAAGAAACACTCGGAATAAAAATTCCTTCCTTTTTTCTGTTAAAACAACTTTATTAGCTGAAACAATTGAGATGTGGATAAAAGTATACTTGAAATAGCCCTTTATTAGCAGAAATGTGGATACTAGTCTAAAGGTATACGTGAAACAGCCTCCATAACTAATAAGAGACGATATCAAAATCTACAATGGAATACTATAAGTTCTTCTATTTTGGTATCCCTTTGATAGTTTAGATACTTCTTTCCACATCACCGTAAATATCAATGCAATCGAATAAATTTATTTGACAATTTCAGTGTTATCTGTAGCATGAAATAACCAATCAAAAGATCCAGATTTGATTACCATCTTATGTATTGGTATGTAATCATTCAGTACTAGCCCTTATACTGCAATCAAATGTCCTAGTTGATAAAAAAGGAATTTTAATTCCTATTAACCATATTGTGCACAGTTTAAACGAAACCAAATTAGGCTCTATCTTAATATGTTTCTAAATGCAGTAATAAGGCCGATGTTTTAATTACAATGGTTTAAGAAACTCTTGTTCGACATCTTACAATAGGTTATCGACACTTCGTTTATTTTAATATATTACTCTTGTGTGTATTTGCGACAACTTTCAAGATGTCGTCTCAGATACAACCGAGAAACGTATGCAATTTCTGAACAGGAACACCCTTTCAATTTAAGCAACTTTTGATTAAGACCATTAATACAATAACTATAAGTCGATCAAATGTTTTCAGACTATTATGAGTAGTAGCACTCTTAATTCAAAATTATGTTTGATTCATTGAATTTCAATTTACAACTCAAATGGAACGCCTTTCTCAAAAACCCCTTGTGTCGCGTATGCTATACAACAACATTGTTAACCTTGTATCGCTTTCTTTTAAGATCTTTTTTTTTTCTAATCTCTAATAAGAACGGACATATATGTAGTGGTATTTACATAAAATTTGAAATTTATTGCTATGTATGAAGATAAACTTTAAAAACAGATAACATGTTATGGATTGCATGTTGCGTACATGTTAATATTACATACATTTAAAACAATGTGGATATGCACATATACGCTTGTTCTAGTCCATCTGGGCGCATTTTGACTACAATTGTAAGAACGTATTAAACATACCATTGCAAGCATATTAGACGCAAATTCCTGCCTTCTCAGATCATTGTGGTAGTTAATTATCATTAGTTTATCTCGATGGCTCAATTTTGTACTCCGTCCTATTTTGCGAGCGAAAGTGTACAGAACTAACACGGAAAGATGCACAAAAATCACTTTCATATTATCCTTCCACATTTTGCACAATTTACAGCTTTAATAAATATCCTTTACGTTGGCATCAATAGAATGTCATTTGAAATAGTACAACATTTATATCATCCTTTCAAAACATATGTTTAACACTAAACACTGACAACAGTACAAGTTTCATCTGCCATCGAGTTTAAAAAATATAATTAATTTGAAACAAAAACTAAATGAAAAAAAATATATTTTCACGAAAGGAGAAAAGAGATTGACTCTATGCTACGAAATTTAAGCCACTACTAGATAGACTAATTTTACAAAACGATTATCTATGTGTTGATAAAGTCATGCAATATTTAACTACTTTAACTTCGGCCGAACATACAAGCTATATATGGTTATAGTAGCGACGAAGACACGGGTCCCTTTAACTAGATATATTATCCATGCTTAATACTTAACGAAGCGTCAACAACCGCCTTTAAGTTACAAGTCAAATTTATCCGATAAATCTATAATAAAAATCTAATTTTTGAAATATTTTGAATTCATATTTTTTATGATCTAGAGTCTATTTTATGCTTAGATAAATATTTGATATTATAAAAAAGATTCATACCCAGGCTTGATATAGACCAAATATCGTCTTTGAGGTGTTTATGTTTTTAATTAATATGGCAAATCATCAGATGAATATCTTGATTATCTTTAATTAAGTTGACACCATACTTTGTCCATCTTTCTGTCTTCAGAACAATAACACTAAGTTAAATGAAGTATCTCACTTTACACCAAACACAACTTTAACTTGATTTTAAAAATATTTATGGAATACCATCAATCACTGAAAAAACAGGGAACGTACCGTGTTATGTAATACTTGTCGTCTCAACAACACTTTACATCTTTTTTTTTTAATTTACAACACTATAAAAAATCTGTTTTATGGACATAAAGTGACTCCTTCTGTGCAAGAAAACCATCTTATCAGAACGTAATGCAGCAAAACCTGATTTTCATCTAAAAATTTATGTCCAAAAACCTGAAGTCCATTGAAGCGATTACGTGTTTGCTCATGAAACAAGTGGCTCATGAAAACTTTTATAATCACAAACATTGACAGAATTTCTTGGTATCCATTTATATCGAGCATCATGAATGGTCCAGGCTAGAAACATACTGAAAGTGAAACGGATCGAGGACCGTTGCAAGGTTCTGGGAAGGGGTGTGCTGTGGTGGAGGATTTGGGTCTCCCCTAGTTGGAGAAAATTTTCTAAAATTGTACCCATTTCGGTGAGGTTTTGTGCATTACTAGAGAGTTTTTCATTACATTTCATTTTCAAAAGAGGGTGCGACCAAACTCTACGCACCACACTGCCGACGACCTTGAGATCAATATATAATCAATTATAGTAAACACTTATGAAAGAAGGTAGTTTAGCGCTATAAAACCAGGTTAAACACAGGAACCAGAAAAATCAGTAACCTTGCGATCTGTAAGTCATGCAGTTCGTCTCTATCTTATTTTGTCTTTTCTGCTATTGCTCGGTAGTTTTGGTTTTTCCATTATCTGTTGCAGACGTCTTTCATACCAACACAATAAGCTTCTTTTGGTTCCAGCTTCAATAAACTCTATGAATGAATTACTCCTCCTATATATATCCCTGAACTAGTTTTGTTTTCTGTGATGCATGTATACCTAGGCTCTTTGTTTGCCAGAGCAGGCACATAAAAAACTCCACATTTGTTATAAATTTAATCTGTATAAAACTTATAAATAGAGATAATAAAAAATCTACTACCTTTGGTTTATCAATCTGTCTCATGTCCAATTTAAAAACGACAAAACAAGAGAGAAACTAAAGATCGCAAGGTCAAATGCACTGAATTGTTTTGTGTATTTCATGAGAAATAACGGGCTAAACCAGATTCTTTTTTCCAGTGCTTAACTCAACAATGGATAATTTAAAATATGCTCAATTGATCTACATGACAAAAACAAAATTTCAACTTCTGCAATCATAGAAAACGACAGCATTATTTACAAAAGACTAGCAATGGCTGCTGGCAATCGTGAAACTTCTGCAATCATAGAAAACGACAGCATTATTTACAAAAGACCAGCAACGGCTGCTGGCAATCGTGAAGTTTGCCTCAAAAACAATATTTCATATAATTCAAGACAAATTTGGTTGTCCTTCGGAGCGGACGAAGAATTGTTGTCCCATATATTGTGAGAGTCATACCAATGTAAGTTTAAGACCCTTTATAGTAGTTTTCGATCAGAGACTACAAACTATATTAAAAAAGCTGATAGCTCGCTTCTATATCTTATATAAAAGTAAAACATATACTCTCTTCTGGACACAGAACACAAGACAGCAAACACGTCTCGTTCTTGCTTAGAACATGCACACATATTCATACACAAGTAAGATTGCAATTGTCTACATATAATAGAAGAAACGGTAAAGGGCTGATGTATTTGTTTTGTCAAAATCTGAGCACGAAATAAAAATGTAAAAAGAATTTACCTGAACAAATAATGACCTCCTTGGGGAAATAGCAGTCAAAATTTGCCTCCGGCAGCTGCAACGTTAAGACTTTTCTTTGACTTTCTCCAAATGGAAACATATTTTAGGGTTGTGAAGTATTTTTGAACAAAAGTTTTTTTTACTCTTATTAAGCACACTCTTGTTATACTCGCATTGTTGATTGCTCTTCGTTTGGTTTTGTGTTGTTTATGCTTTGTGTTTCTTCGTGCTGTTCTCGTTCGTGTTTACTGGTTTTGTCGTTGGCCTTTCGGAATTTTGACACTCAAATGCCCTTTTGGTGCCTCTTTGATACACGCCACTTACTTCTACGACTGAATAGTAAATTAATGGTTGTTTGTTGTCGAAAATATTGGTCTCTTTTAATATTGACTGTTTACCTCTTTTCCCTTTTCAGGGGCCATTCGTCATTCGTTGGCATTAAACGGTTTCAGCTAAACCAGGTTTACGTATCTGTTTGGTGTAAAAAGAAAAGTAAGGAAAACAATTTCGTCAGGTTCGTACCAAAAATGGCTGAGTGAATAATCAACCTTCAATGAACTATTTAAGTAACATAAAGATAATCTTTCCTTACCAATGCTTGCATATTCGATGATGTCAGAAGACTTCTAATATCATTATGATAGTTAATGATCATAAGTTTGTCTCGTCTCGTGAACGGAATAAATCGTCCCGAAGGTATCGACCCGGCACACACCACAGACAATACATAAACCAAATACAACAAAAAAGTCATGTTAAATCAAGGAATAATCACAAATAACATGCATCCAAACTTTTAGGTATGCTGGTTGTTGCTTTTACATCCCTTAAAACGAGAGCGTTCGATGAAAATTGTCAAACGAAAGAAATAACTTGAGCATTCATTTATTACTTTAGATCCCTGCAGTATAGTTTGTATATATTTGGTCAGGAGAAAGTTATCACTAAATGAGGCGTTTTCTCAATGTTGACAAGTGTTTACTACCTGCAGTATAATGCACACCTTAATCAGCAGGTGTTTGCCAAAATCCAATACCTGTTCTTCTAGAAGGTCTCCAAGTGGTACAAGTATTTTTAAAAGTGCATTCCTTCGTTTAAGATTACTAGACAAGTGCGCTTAGTTTTTACATTGATGTTGCCTTTGTTTATATCGTCATCAAGCTTGTCTTGTTTGTTGAATATATGTGTCTTGTGTGTTAAGAAGTTTCCTTTAATTTCATATATGTACCCCAACACACTTTGCGTTTTTTGTAACTACTAAAGTTTTTGAAATCAATACATGTATAATCGTGAAATGTTGCAACTCAGATGCAATTGCCACATGTCTACGCCCTTTTTGGGGTTATTCGATATCGATTTGTTGTAAATAATGGAGCGAATGGAACGTGTTTTTTTTTTTTTTTTTTTTGGCGGGGATAATGTTTATGGGTCTACGGGTTTTGTAATTGACTTTTCGGATTCGCAACATTTGATTGCCCGCTATTGGTACACCTTTACTTCTCGCACTTCTTAACACACTGGTTTCTGCTCAAACTGGTTTCAGTATCATTGCTGTTGTAAATGTTGCTAAGGCTTAGACTGGGGATTGTTTTTGGCAAATTGTGTTCAGGATTCCAACCATACAAATGTGTTGTCATTTTATAAATTTCGTCTTTTATGGTTTCTAGGATTACAATTGTCATCTGAACATGCATTTGGTTAACAAGTCACATTGAAAAGCAAGCGTCGTTGATGTATAAACAAAACAACGCTCTAGAAAAACATAATTTTAACAAGTTTCTCGTAAAAATGTACTTTTTGATGAAAAAATTTCCCCCCTTATAAGGAAACCATTAAAGAAGACAGGTTGATGACCTACGCATCTAAGTAATATAAGATTATCTAGTTTGACAGAGTTCAGGGTATTGACAAATAAACTCATTAGTACATTACTTTGAACTGACACATGTTATGTCAAATCTTGTTTCAGTATAACTTGGCAAAAAGGGCTAAAGAAAGTAAGTTAAGTATTTACGCTTCAACAATCGGCGTTGTTTCAATTTTGTCTGAAGTAAATCACTTAATGAACGCCAGAAGCATGATGAAGTTTTATTACGTTTTATGTAATGCTTTACAGACTGTATAATAGGAAACGTTGGTTGTTAGGTTTAAGATTAATTTTGGATCATTTGCCTATTTTGTTATATTTTTGGACCGATTACCAGGCCACAAACGAAGGCTGCTGACTGTTTTAAAATCAGATTTTTTAAACCGTCTTAGGTCGATGAGGATTGTGTCAAGTATAGTGCATGTATATTAGGTTGAAAATAAGCGAAAATCTATAGGAGACAACAGTAATACTAGTATATATAAATCTGCTTGTAAATTCATTGCTATAAATATTTTTCACATTTGTTATATTTCAATTTAAAGCCCACAAAATTATCCATAGGTAGGTTGGGTTTCGGGGTAGAACACAGATTGATTTTACGGTTGTTTTTTTTTTTTTTTTTTTTTTTGTCACACTCGAAAAATAAGTTTTCCTCTATAAAGTTGCTTTATTTACAATATACATTACTACTAATCATAATCTTGAATAAATGTACAAATTTTGAAAATAATTCTTCACTTGAACATACTTTGGTAATCATTTTCCACATTTAGTTAGTCTTTTTTAATTTGGTACAATAATATGCAATAATGATACCAAAACCTTGATGAAGTCCACAAGAGTTGGTAGCTTTAAATCCATTGGAATTAAACGCAAATTAGTTTTCTTAAAATAAATCTTTCATATTCTCGCTGACAGGTCTTAAGCTATTCTTATCCAAGACAATAACTGTGTTATAATGAACCTCCATATGGTCTTTGTTCATGTGGAGCACAGGTGGCAAATGGGCGCTCAGCAGCGCTGATCATGTTTGTAAAATACAACAAACGAGAGCTCAGAAACTGGCGTCTTACCGTTTTATTTCCCTGAGAGCGACTGGGATGTGTGCGCTAATTGGTTTTTATTTACAGTCCTGTAAAATGAATGCCAAGGCCAGGTCGTCAGCATATAATGTGAATATATAGTGATGCACAGCATTGGAAAAAAATGAAGAACCCTGCTGCAGGTCTGTATAAGAGAATGACCTATAGGATCCCCTGCAGGAGGCTAAATTGCCTAATCCTACAAGGTTAATTTGGATATGCTATATATCGATATATCAAGGAGTAATTTCTCATCGGTAGTATTGGAAGGTCAAATCCCAAAACTGTTGAAAACGAAAAGTACTCAAAACCAAAACGTTCGAACAAAGAAGCCAAATCCAGCACCGAGACTATCGACAATGTGCATTACAAGAAAAAAAACCTGGTGTTTTAAACAATTTTGAATTTAAAAATCGTATATTCTATACTTGTACGAGTAAACAAAACAAAGAAGGAACATAACTATTCGTTAACAATATTTCATCTTAGAAGAATAATTGATCTGGAATAACGAAAAACAAAGGGACGGAGGGTAGATACACAGGAAGAGGAGGCGTTTTATGAAACTTAAATTTCTCATCGATTGAAAATTTAGAGGACTGGTGTAAATTTGGGAAGTCTTTAATGAACTGTTACAATATTGTAATTAAAAGTGGTTCTAACGATGGCTTGGCATACTCATTGCAGTTTGCTACTATGTGTTTTGTTATGTTTTACTGTCCATCGTATTTCGTCCTTGGTGTAATAAACTTCAGACAGTATACGCATCGGAAAATTCTCCTGCTATATATGTTTGTATTTGCTTAACCTCTTGAGGTTTTATTATGCAATAAAGTTATTATTTTTATATACATACATAATACATAATGTATTTTTAATAATTTGATGCAAAATTTAGGGGAATGAAAATACTTACAGATGTTTAATCATTTGAAACTCTGTATGATAATTTATTGAACAATGAAGCAGCATAAAAATTGTAGTCTACTCAACTTTAGATGACTAAGTTATTTAAGTATTGTTTTAAAACCTATTTAATTTGAAAAGGATGACACGCTTCTGTCTATCAAAATCAAACATTTTAAGATCCTATCTTAACCTTGGCCATGACATAAGATGTCTACACATAAAGCCATTACGACAACTGATATTCCTGTCATTATTTTTTATATTGTTCCGGAATGTTTACACACATTCTTCACGTATTTCAAGTGAATTTGTACATTATTGAAGCCGTTTAAGGTATTTTGAAGGTTATCGTAATTTTCAAAAAATCCTTGTAGAGATTTATGGTCTTTTATCATTGCAAAAAGCTCAAAATGACGCAATTGAAATTAGATAAATTAAGCAAACAAATATTTCTTTGAACATGTGACATGTTTATAGCTTTTAGATGTATAATTTCTTTAAAAGGTAACCGATAACCTTTGTCGTTAGAATAAGCCCTTATAGAAACTATTAACCCATGCGGGTTTCGGGTGTCGAATAGACCCGCAGCATCGCTAAGCTTGTCGGTAAAAGTTCACTAAAGAGCGCTCAAAAACCTGACATCGGGTCAGGCCGCTTTGCCCACATAGCGACTGGGATGTGTGCCCCAGATGGTTGAATGGGACAGCCCTGACATCGAGAGATGCGGGGTCGTCAGGCAATAATGCGGAAAACCTGACCGCAAACCATAGTTCTGCACCGTGTTGGGAAAAATGTCACGTTCCTCGCACGTTAAAGAACCCTGCTGCAGGTCTCGGTAAGACTAAGACCCGTAGAATCCCCATGCAGGAGGCTAAATTTCCCGTCCCTACCCATCACTCCTTTTTCCACTGGCAGTCAAAACTCTCCTACCCGATTGGCCTTGTGTCCCCATTTCCTCCACTTCATCATCATTTCATGTTCATTGTATCACCACTTTCATGACTTTCATGTTCATCTCCCGGATATAGCCGAAATCGTGCTGCTTGGGAGTAAAACATTAACTACTAACCAACTAACTAACTATAGAAACTATTAGCCAAAAGAGGTCATATTTTCCTTGTGCATGTAAAACTTTTTTTTCAATGATTTAGGGTAAACATGTTACATTTTTATCGTTCTTCACTTTATCCGGTATGTCTTTGCCTTGTTAAATCTTTTCCTCTTGGATATTTGATATTGAGTATCACAGATCGGTAAACATTGGTTTTCCTTTATTACCTATACAGTGAGACAAATTTTAAACTTAACTGGTGCAATTACGCTAAATGTTTTCATCTGGGAATTCTTCATACCTAGAAAAGTATTTTTATGCCCCCCCCCACTTTTATGAGGAGACATATTGTTTTTGTCGTGTCCGTCTCAAAGTTTGTCAGCTCAACTACTCTGACACTACTTAACCGAATTCAATGACACTTGGTACCGCATATAGGAAGGACACCATATGTAGTTGTGCATATTAGCAGGAAATTTTGATCCTCAAATTTTTGTGGGAGTTATGGCCCTTTAAACATAGAAATTTGCTAAAAATCCTCAATGTCATCTTGTCAGCACAACTAATCTGAAACTACTAAACTGAATTCAATGAAACGTGGTATAAAGGAAGGACATTATATGTGGCTGGGAATATTAGCAGGAAATTTTGATCCTTACATTTTTGTGGGAGTTATTGCCCTTTGAACTTAGAAATTTGCCGAAAATCCTCATTTATTATCTTGTTAGCACAACTCTTCTTAAACTACGGAATCGAATTCAACGAAACTTTGTATATAGGAATGATACCATATACCAGTTCTGCATATTAACAGGAAATTTTGATCCCCAAAATATAGTGGGAGTTATGGCCTTTTATAAAAAACTTTTTGGGGGAAACAGGGGAAGACATCGTTTTTGCAGACAAAAACAAACTAATTTTTTGTATCAATTCGGAATACTTTAGAAAAAAATCAAAAATAGGTGCTGAACTAGTTACATGACTCTTCCTTAATAATATATTATCTTGCTGTCAGACCTGGTTTATACGGTTGTAAAGATATCTTTTTTCTTGTGCACTTTTCAAGAAGGTAAATAGGGATAGGTTATTGGTTTTTTTTTATTTGTATATGGAGAAAAAGTAAAATGTTTGAAATTGTGGGTTTATCGTAATACCACTTAAACTTGAATGCACAGATGAAACTAAATGCCACGTTCCACGCAAGTTAAATAATCCCACTACAAGTCTCAATAAAAGACAGTGGCAGTCAAAAATCTCATCCCCGATTGGCCTTAATGATTATAATAAATTCCTTTATTTCAACGGGATTGCACATTCACTTAACAAACTATTTTACAATACGACCGTCACATGCGGGGCCCGGTTGATGAATAGGCCCGCAGCAGAGCCTAACTTGTCGTAAGAGGCGACTAAGGGTCTTGGGATTCTGACGTCGGGTCAGTGCTCAGCCTACAGAGAGACCAAGAGTGTACCCTAGGTGGCAGAATAGGGTGGCCCTCGTCCGCGGGGGTTGTCAGGTCCATAATACAGATACCCTGACCGCCGACCATTGTGGGCCAACGTGTGTGGAGATTGCCACGCTTCATGTACATAAAAGACCCCTTTGTGGACCGCCAAGAAGTGCACCACATAGGCGAAACTTTCCGCCCCTACCCACCTCTTCCCTTTACCTGTGGTTCTTCAAAACCCACCCCATCCCCATATTTCATTTATCATCATCATTTCATGTTCATTTTATCATCCGATTCATATTCATCGCCTGTAAATACCGGTAACCTACTAGTATATAGCGTTGCACGGGCTTATTTTAACACCAACTCACTCACTACAATACGGTCTTGTATGTTACCTTTTCATGTTCATCTCCCTGATATAACTGAATTTGTGTTGTTTGGGAGTAGAGCAATAACTTCATGTAATTAACAATGAAACTGTGCGACCGCTCTTTGTGCCCCGTTAACGAAAGTGGGGGAGCATATAGTGTTCGTTTCCGTTCGTCCGTCCGTTTATTCGCCCATCTGTTCCAAATGTTGCAAGATCATGGGGCATTATGTCTTTTGGACAAATACTTTTTTAATTTTGTATGTAAAAAGATATGCCTACTATTACATGTCCTGTATCCTAAAACAAAGACGACTGCTACGAGCGACAACACAAGTTACTAAATGATTTAGCAAAGTTAATTAAGTAGAAAAAAGAATTTTTGTCTCCGTCATTAACGCTTTGTACCCACACAATTTATTATCTCTCACAGTCAAATATAATTTACAAAGCATGTCGGATAAAAGATTGGGCATTATCATCCTTGTCTATATAAGGTTACATCCTTTACAAATGTTCTTTATATCAATGGAAGATTTATAAAAGTTGTCAATCGGGATGTCAATAGAGAAAGACAGGAAATCAAAGCTGATCATCTTATTAATAATCAACTCTAACATCTTTGACACTACATTTGGGTGGTCGAGATTATGATGAATCTTCAAAAAATATTTTGCATGTCATAGCATTTTTCTCAGTAAATGGAAAATACATATGCATCAAATAAGAATAGATACATGTATTCTAGCTATTCAATGATTCTCCACGGGCGGATCCATATTTTTTTTTAAAAAGGGAGGGTCCACCTTTTGTCAAATGAAGATAAAAGAAGGAGGGTTCCAGGTCAATATTGCCTGAAATCTGTATAAAAATTACAACATTTTCAACCCAGGAACCGAAACCCCCTCAGTATACCCCACTGTTCCCACCATAATATATTAAATGAAGTGAAGGAATTTAACTTCTTAGGCATTATTATTTGTCATACAGGAAAATTTCAGTCATCCCAGGAACTTTCTAAAAAGGGATTAAAAGCACTATTCTCTATTAAAAAATATATGTCAAACTTCAAACATACACCAGTAGAACTGTCATGTAAATTATTTGACAATTTAATCAGACCTATAATTTTATATAACAGTGAGATCTGGTATATGGATGATTATCTATTGCAAGTTAAAAAAATGTTGATACTGGTAAAAAATGAAAAGTTCTTTACTCATTGCCACGTAAAGGTACATGCTAGGACAAAATGAAAGAAATCTTTTCTGATATAAATTAAAGCATTAGTTATGATGTAGGGTAAGAATTTTTTAACGTAAGGTGTTTCGATATTTCTGCCATGGCCATGCAAAATCTCTGTAAAAAGATGTACATTTGGTAATTTGATTTGATTTTACCATAAATGTTTGTGCAACTATTGCACAGGTTTTTAACGAATATTTATGTTTAAAAAATAAAATTTATAAACAACAACGGTTTGCAATTGTTATGGTCCGTTTAAATAATGTTTTTCTCAAAATAAAAGTGAACGTTAAATATCCAAATACCGTTGTCGTTTGATGGCAAAACTAAGAGTCTTTTTTTTTCTCAAATCGTAAATTTGGTTCATATTAATTCAAAAAAAATATTTTTAGTGGTTAGAAATATTATTTTATATTCTAATTATTTTTCTTCAAGCAAACTGAAGACTTAATCATTACGTTTTTACATGCAATCTAGATAACTTATTCCGATTGTTTGTAGCTTTTCATCAACTTCAAAGTTTATTATGCGTGTGTTGTCATAAATAAGCCTGAAGTCTGTTTCAACCCAGTAAAGGAATGATGGCGATGTCGATATGTTAATGTTTTATAGAAGATACTTGGAGGCTTTTTTTTATTTTAACAGATGTTTTACGATCCTCCTTCAATATTAATTACCACGTTGTATGTTTCAATTTTTAAGCATTCTATGTTGTCCTTTTTTATTTATTATTTCGTTTAGTTGAATGTATCCTCGACATATTTGTTGTTTTTTGTTATACCCCTACTCGTAAGAGCGGGGCGATTATATTGCAATCACCTTGTCCCGTCTTTCCGTCTGTATGTCTGTCCGGTACAATTTTTCAGCTTCTACTAAATGGATTCATTCAAATTCTGTATACAGCTTTCGCGTGATAAGATGCATCATTCCTCCCCTTTCCAGGGCAGTCAGCGATCTACTTCCCGCTTTCTGAGCCTACTAAGACTTTTTTAAGGGTCAAATATGGGAAATTTTTCGTTACAGATTTCTCGGATTTTGAATTTGGTACAAAGCTTTAGCATGATGAATTGTACCGTTCCTCCCCTTTCCAGGTCAGTCAGCGATCTACTTCCTGTTTTCTGAGCCGACTTAGACTTTTTTAGGGTCAAATATGGGAAATTTTTCGTTACAGATTTCTCGGCTTCTGCTTAAGGGATTTATTTTAAATTTGGTACACAGTTTTAGCATGATGAGTTTCGCCGTTCCTCCCATTTCCAGGACATTAAGTTATCTAAATTTCTTGTTTTCTGAATGGCCGTATGCTTAGCACGACTAAGTGCAACTCTTTGTTGTTGTTAGTCAATTTGCTATATACCAAAGTAGTTTGGCTGTACACGAAATTTAGTGTTGCAGCAGCTCTGTAAGGAAGAAGGTACTTATCAGAATGTCAAAAGTGCTGAAAATGTAAAACATTAAAAAGATTGACATTCATTTGGGATATGTACATGCACCTTCTACCTTTGTAACTCACCAAACCATCTCCACATTGTCACTTTAGTTGTATCTGGGAGATCAACATGAAACGGGTCATGAAATGATCGAGCAGAAACTGATGTACGGAACATGGGAACATGATGCAAAACGGGGAAACGAGTTTTGACTAGCCCTGGAAAAATATGGGTTGGTAGAATAGGCCCATTAAAGATTGAGCCTTCTACTTCATCATCATTTCATGTTCATTGTATCACCACTTTCATGTTCATCTCCCGGATATAGCCGAAATCGCGCTGCTTGGGAGTAAAGCAATAACTAACTAACTAACTAACAAGGGATCCTACGGGTTTTTTTTATATCTAGACCTTAAAATTTCCTTAAAGGGGCGAGAAACAAGGCATTTTTTTCTAGCACGGTACACAAGAATGGTTTGCAGTCAGGTCTTCTGCATTATAGCATGACGACCTCGGCAAGCTAGATAACAGAGTTATCCAATTTAACCACATAGGCCAGCACAAACCTCTGTCGCTCTTTGGGCAAAGCGGCCTGGCGCAACATTAGGGTCTAAGCACTCCCGAAAAGATTTTTACAGACAAGCTTGTCGTATCTGTTGTCCTACTCGCTACTCGGGATGCGCATGGACTTTGCAAACTCCAAATATACATAGTATAGTCTTCCCAACGACAGAACGACATAAAAAGTGTCGTTAGACTCTGCTTTGGAGATTTGTTGTTGTTTTTGTATTTCATGTATTTGTCGCATATTCTTTACTTTACTATCGCATTCAATATGTGTGTTTTGGTATTGTCAAATAATTCAGTCATGCAGCTTCAGTCGTTTTTATATGTCTTCTTAGTGCGGTAAATGCATGTGTATTGGTATTGTTGTTTTCATTCTTTGTTGTGATTTTCCGATTAGAAGTTGAGTAATTGGGACTCTTTTTTTGTAGAGCTTTTATAGCACTTTTGGGGATACTCGACCATTTTCAACGTGTTTCAACGTAATAAAGTAAAATAATAAAACATTATAGGTTGTTTCTGACCCAGCATGTTTAAATAAATGTTCAGTTAAGACCAATCTAAATTTGCGCCCGGAAAAAGACTAAAACTAAGACAGACGAAACTGAGAACAGAACATATATTTCTGAAAGTCATGTTTATTTACATGACGAGACGTCGCGGGAGAATTTATTTCATAAAAACGAGTTTACAATGACCCTTTTCTTCTTCTATATCTGCTAATATATATAATCTAAATGCTATTGTGTGACTCGACTAATTTATCAAAAAGATGAGCTGATGATATGATTGAATGACATAATATACTGTCAACAGACCGTAATGGGTAATTGTATTCAATTATCTCATTTTGCATTTTTTTATACTATTTGCGAGATTCAAATGATTACAGCCCTGAAATATGCATTTAAATGCAGTTATTTGAATTAAGAAATAAGTAACAAAAAACTGCTTGATAGTTTAAAGAACCCCACAATAATTATTTTTCATCAGTTTACATATTGTTAATGAAATGAGCTTTGAAATAAAATATTAACATCAAAATATGAAAACATCAAAAGTAAACAAATGTTTATCCTATATAAAACAGGCCAATGTCGTTTAAAGCAAATATGGTCTCCAAATTATGTAACTTTAACATTACGATTTTATTGTATCCATAAAAGTCTAAATTTTCTACTAACGCGGTATTGATTTTGACCTCCTACGTTTCTCAAAGCATTTGAAAAAAATACATTTGTTTGCATTGCTTTAATGTCTAGTCTATACGACTTCGGTCTTAATTTGCAATCGGCCGTCAGACTGTAAGCCCGTAGGGTAAGCATTTCCGCGTCAATCACAGGTGTGCGAATTAGGAGAAATTTTCGACGATCGAACCTCTCTGGGAAGTGGGTTTTTAAGGGTATTATTTTATACCATACAGGAAGCTTGATAACAAACAACGTTCACTTGCATATGTAGTAATTGAAAATCTGCATTTAATGCATTTAATAATCATTTAACCAGGAAGGTTCGATAAAAAAGGAGTTTATGCTGACAGCTTACTCTGCTTATCATTGTCACATTCCCCATCTTCCACACTAATCAAATTTGACTCAAATTAT
Source organism: Arcuatula senhousia (assembly GCA_963971305.1). Lineage (NCBI taxonomy): Eukaryota > Metazoa > Mollusca > Bivalvia > Mytilida > Mytilidae > Arcuatula > Arcuatula senhousia. Next base: position 44,248,807 of record OZ020307.1, on the reverse strand, counting down.
GAAACTTTGTAGAGGGTACAATGTATACCAAAAGACATGACAATTTTATATTTTGAACTTTCATTAAGAGTCGAGGTAAGTACATATGTTTATTAATAAACCCCGGCCACTGATTTAAGAGGGTGTGGATGGGGTTTACAGAATAGAGAATAATGGCCAAAAAGCTAGCAGATAAAGAATAATGACCCAAAATACTAGAGAATAGAGAATAATGACCCTTACAGAATAAAGAATAATGTGAAAATTGACAAAAACCTTTCAAGAATAGAGAATAAAGGGCAAAAAAATTACAAAATTGAGGACACCCCCATCAACACCCTCATTTAATCGTAGGTGAACTAAGTACGTAAATCGTGAATGTTATCCAAGAAATTATAAGCCCACATATATATTTTTGTCCATATTTACGAAAAATAAAGGAAATAGGGAGTCGGAAGCATGGGGGATTGGGGTTGGAGATAGGGGTAGGGGCCAGTATATGGTACCTCCTGTCCATCCCTTCGAGAGTTCATAATTATAAATAAGCAATATTTAATGTGCATTTCATGTTAAAATTGAAATTAACATTCGGAGTTGTTCCTCTTTATATGTGAAATTAGTTAATTTTGTCATCTAAATGTGTTGTGTACTTTTTGGGTGTTAATGGTTTGAACGTTTTCGTTTTTTACTTTTAATTTGTATTGAGGAAAATCCTTTCTCTTAAAAAAGACACATGATAGTATTTATATTTTATATCCTGAGATTATCTGGCTTGGAAATGGTCAAATTCGGTAAAAAATACGTGTGGCCGTTGTCTGAAGGATTAATCTAAAGGGGCCGACCATTTAACTTGAAAAGGGGAGGGGCTTGTTTGTTTTTTCCTTTTTTTAATTCTGAATCTAATGAGTAATATTATAAAAAAAATATTTGAAACCAGAGGTTAAGGGAAAAATATTTGAAGAAGGACTTCTGCCATATAAAATAATAAATGCGCCATTTTTTGTATATTTTTCCTATCACATGTGTTCTGTTAAAACAACGAAAACATTATTTATATAAAACTTGATTATTGAAAAACATTTAGTGCTTTTCGCCAATCCCTCGTTCTACTATGCTAACAATAAATAAGTGCAATTACTTGTTTTCCCTTATTATTGTTCTAATATCATCCTTTTCATGTTCATCGCCTGTAAATAACCTATATAGCGTTGCACGGGCGTAAAACACCAACTCACTCACTCCCTTATTGCAAAAACTAACCAATAGTTTCCCCCTGAAGTAATATTTCCTCTCAGGAATTATGGGTAGTCCTATAAACAGACGCGCATGACGATTTCTGAACATAAGATTTGCAACAGAGGTAATGTTATTCACTGCCATTTCAAGCACCAATCATAAAACGCTATAAACTATATAGTATAATATCATCTAGTAATAAACTTGGCATATCAGGCTGAAATACCAATATCCCTTGTGTTACCAACAAAGAAAATTATAACAAGAGCGTGATTTTGTTACACAGGGAACAAATTTCTAATTTACCTTTTTTCTTTTTTACCCATGGGACCCATCCTAGTTTAACCATGATGAATAATCTAGTTTTGTCACTTACCTTTAAAATTTAAATAGCCATACCCCCAAGAACACGAAGCTACCAAATATCAACAAAATCTCGCAATCGGAAAAATAAAAGTTATAACCCTAGAGTACATATATGAAGCCAAAAAGTGAGTGAGTGAGTGAGTGAGTTGGTGTTTAACGCCCGTGCAACGCTATATAGGTTATTTACAGGCGATGAACATGAAAAGGATGATATATGAATTATGGGATGGGGTGGGAAACACAGGTACGGTAAATTTTGAAGAACCACAGGAAAAGGGGAGAAGTGGGTAGGGGCGGAAAATGTAGCCTATGCGGTGCATTACTTGGCGGTCCACAAAGGGGTCTTTTACGTGCATGAAGCGAAGCCAAAAAGAGACAGAATAAAAGATGGGACAAGTCCATCATCAATTATTATAGGACATCAAAACACTCGCTGAAACAACTGGATTATTGTAAAATCCATTGATTCAGAACAACTAGAGTCGTTAAGACTTTGCCAGTGCTCCACAGATAAGTCATGCTTTTTCTTATACGACAAGATCTATTATCCCTATAGGTTCTGATGCGATTAAACTTTTTTTTCTAGCATAGCTAAAGTGGTTCATAAAACAAACTTTGTGTGAATAGGGTCATTATGTATAGTAAAAATAATTTTGCAGTAAACTGTTGCCATGGAAACAGCAATTATTTGCTTTAAAGAAAAATAAGAAGAAAAAAACAGTGTCAACATTCATTAACAGTTTCCCGTAGAAGACATGGCCATTTTTTTTAGAAGAGCCTTAACCAGGATTGTCGTCGTTTTTTTTTTGTTTTTTTTTTCTTTTTTCGCTATTTTATGGGCCATAAAAAGATTTTATTTTAGTATCTATCAATTTATATTTCTTAATCATTCTGCAGTTAGTCAACAAGGCTAATTAGTTTTTGTTTTTCTTTCTTTGAGCGATTATACTTTGCTTTCATTTCCTCACTCAATGCCAGTTTAATTTGCTCCTCATTTCTCGTCGTTTTTATGAGCACGTTTTCAATGTTCTGTGGACCAATTTCTCAACAGCTTATTAGTTATCGCTCTTGCTCTTGAATACGGACATTCAATTTGTAATTAAGCTGGCAGGCCACAAATAGGTGCAAATTAAAAAAAATTATCTAGGGTTGAAAATATAGAAAATTACAAACAATTTGTTGCTATGGTGAGTGAGTTGGTGTTTCTCTGGTTATTTAAAGGCGATGCACATAAAAAGGGATGATAAAATGAACATGAAATGATGATGATGAGAAATGAAATATGGGAATTGGGTGGTAAACATTGAAGAACCACAGGAAAAGGGGAGAGGTGGGTAGGGGGCAGAAAATTAAGCCTATGTGGTGCAATACTTGGCGGTACTATATTGAAATGTGGAGAAGTACAACTATAAATAATTCAGATGGAAAGCTTCGTACTTATTTTACTTTTAAAACAAACTTTTGGATATGAAAAATATTTAGATTTAATAACGAACTCTGAGCAAAGGAGTGTGTTATGCAGATTCAGAATCTCTGTCCATAGACTTCAAATAGAGAGAGGTAGATATCAAGGTATTCCTCCAGACCAAAGAATTTGTGCACAGTGCAGTTCGGGAGAAGTTGAAAACGAAATTCATTTTATATTCACATGTCCTAAATTTACAAAAGAAAGAGAAAATCTCGAAAAAATAGTATCTAAACAATGCTACAATTACACTAATTTAGATAACACTCAAAAATTTATCTGGCTATTTGTATGTGAAAATCCCATTGTTCTAAAAACACTATGTGAATTCATATCTAAGCATGAATAAGTTTGATTTGTACATGTAAATTATGTATGTATATATATTCATTCATATTTCTTCATTCACGTTTAGTTGTTTGTCTACATTGGGCACGAGGAGGAATGCAGTATCAAGTAATCTTGTACGCATTACCTTGCATGAGCACCGTCCCTTGGTGCCCCTTGTAGTCTCACAACATCCACAAGTCATTATTTAAAATCTAAAAAAAACATTTTTTTTCTTTTTTTGTTGGTCTACATTGGGCACGAGGTGGAATGCATTATCAAGTAATCTTGTACGCATTACCTTGAGCACCGTCCCTTGGTGCCCTTTGTAGTCCTACAATATATAGGAAAGAGAAAACTCATATCTCTGTAGAGGTCTTGTCTGTCTACATTGGGCACGAGGACGTATGCAGCGCAATTTAAATTGCACGCATATCCTGAAGCACCGTCCCTTGGTGCCCACTGTGGTCAGAAAAAGACTTTCTGCACTGATCTATTAAGTTTCGAACTTTTTAGTTAATACCGTTCATTTAAATCATGCAAATATACATCCTCAACCGCAACAAGGTTAATGATTGAAACACTCCTGATCTGCACTAGCTACCAATTCAGTCATTGTTTTATGTTCTTCACAATGTCTGTGTTGAGTCTTATTGGTTTTTTTTTGTGTATTTTCTTTATATAGACAATAGCTATTAATGTAAAATGGCCACTATATTTGTAACAATGTAGATCTGTCACTTGTTATCATAATCATACTTGTTTATTGTAAATGCCCCCTATGGGACCAAATTGGCTTAATAAAGATTTGAAATGAATTGAATTGGTTGTCTGAAAAGTTGAAAATCTCCCTGAAAGGCCCTCTGAAAAGTTAACATGTCTGGATGAGCACTGACCCGACATCAGAATACCAAGACACTTAGTCGCCTTTTACGACAGGCTATGCTCCGCTGCGGGCCTATTTGCCTCCCAGGCCCCGCAGGGGACTTGTTGCTATTGTTATCCTATACTACATGTATATCATATAAGCTTTCTTTTAAAACAATGTGGTGTTTACATATTAATGTTACTAGCCTTACCTGTAGGCACCAATTTAGATGTGAACATAACGGAGTTTTTATTTGAATGGTCAATAAGGGACCGACCATTTAACTTGAAGAGGAGGGGGCTTGGTGTTTAAAAAAAATTGAAAATGTTTTTTCGATGAAAAAAAATATTTTGGCAGCAGAAGGCAAGAGAAAAATATTCTGAAGAATTATTTCAGCTTTATAAAATTATGCTAATAATTTAAAAGAAACAATAAATATTTTTTTAGGGAAACATTTTCTGAATTAAACAAAAAACCCAAGCCCCCTTTCAAGTTAAACGGTCCGTCCCTAAAATCAAAGATATTTTTATTTTTACCAAAGTGATGACAACAGTAGTCTCACCCCTGGGATGGCGGATATGTACTGACACACAGAAAGCGGTAGGTAATTTAAAGGAATAGAGAAGAATTTTGACTCACACTTTATAGATAAGACACCAGAGAAGTTCGCAATTCTGAAGAAAGTGCAATCACAAACGGAAGTGGAACAGAATACATTTGCATGTAAACAACACGAACAGTAGTGTAGTGATTCACGCGGCGGGCTACAAAACCAAGGTTCGTGGTTTGATCCTCGTCCGGGATGAAAATTTCATGAACCAATTTTCCGACTGTCTCATGACACCATTTACGAGGATAGTCTCAAGGAACGATGTTAGTCCACCGGAAGGGACGAAAAAAGATGTCCCGTGTATGTGGAGAGCAATACCCCATGCACATTTAAGACCCCTTTGTAGAGTTCGATAAGAGTAGGCCCAATGGTGCCGCTACAAAGGCCACACTGGCAAACTGCTAGCTGGAGAGGGATTCACATAAGATTTAAGCTTGTTTCCACATCCAGGATAAATTATAGGTTCTTACATAAGTTCTTAGAAAAGACCGGCTGATCTTTCACGAGTGATAGAATTTTTCAGTCTTTTTGCGAGTGGAGCGCAGCGGAACGAGTCAAAAAGACCCAAAAAATTATATCACGAGTGAAAGATCATTGCCGGTTTTCCAAGAACGCGTGTAAGTACCTATTTCTTCCGTAAGAAATTAAATTTTATATTCTGAAACCTAAGAGGACTTCATTCTAAAAACCGAAAGTATAAAATAACAGTGCATTTCATTGGTCGACATTATCGATCAATATCAGTACCGGCGGTTATTATTGGATAATTGACCAGTGTGAGATCGCTGCACGTGCTCGCATCTCAACCTGGTCATCTCACACTAAAAAGAGTCATTTACGGAAGAATAAATATATTTAAACTAACAACACAAACACTTTTTTTTAGATTCACTGGACAAATTGAATTGTTTAGAATTAAAATCCTTTACAGGGCAGCCAGAGATTGAATTACATGCATATGGTCAATGTAGAAAATATAATGAAATTGATTTACGTAGACTTAAATCAAGAAGACAATAATTCCAAAGCATTATGGTTTTAATTGAAAACGAAGAAGGTGAAACGAGATATTATGGGCGATGAGAAAGAGATAACTATAACTGAAAAGGAACCTTTTTCAAACAGCGTAAAGAAACTAAAGGAATCATTTTTTTTAAACAGTGGACAAGTTCAAAATTTATGCATTTTTATATATCAAATCAAATAAATCAGAACACCCAGGAAAATTCGCCGAAGTCTTTCAGTGTAAACTATCAAATGAAATTCAAGGAATTCATTTTGGAAAAAAGGTATCTTGTGCATTTCATACCGGTATCTTTTACATTATGTACCCTAGGTGGCTGAATAGGGTAGCCCTTGTCCGCGGGGTTGTCAGGTCTATAATACATGTACGGGAACCCTCACCGCTGACCTCATTGGGCCAACATGTGTGGAGAGTACCACGCATCATGCACGCAAAAGACCCCATTGTGAACCGCCAAGTATAGTGCACCACATAGGCTAAATTTTCGGCTCCTACCTACCTCTCCCCTTTTCCTGTGGTTATTCAAAATATACCGTTCCTTTGTTTCCCACCCCACCCCCATATTTCATTTATCATCATCATTTCATGTTCGTTTTATCACCCTTTCAATGTTCATCGCCTGAAAATAACCCAAATAGCGTTGCATGGGCGTTAACACCAACTCACTCACTCACATCTTTTACACTACTTCCGGTTTTGAGGCAATGCCTGCAGTATCGATTATAACCCCAGTTCAGTAAAGCAATCCATTTCAGAATAAACTCCTGAATGAAAAAATCTTACCATTGATCTTGTATCCTTCTACATTGAGGGATCCACGACTCGATATACAGACTCAAGCCATCTACCACGAAGATTTCGCCTAGGCAATCCACTCTGACAAACTATACAGGATACATTAACATATTACCGGTAAAATGAAAGAGATAACCTTTATTGACCGCTTCAGGTTCAATTTTTACCTCTTTACAAAAATGGAATTGGGACTTTCATGAAAGTGGTCACGGCAAAGAAGTGCCAGACGGCGTTGAATCATGAGTTGAGCCCCCCTTGAGTTGGTGTTTAACGCTCTTGCAACGCTACATAGATAATTTAAAGGCAATGAACATGAACAGGATGAAAAATAGAAAAAAAAATGAGATGTGGAATAAGTGTACGCGACACAGCCCACAATCAAGCGGCAATTCAGAAAAAAACACACAACCGCCAGCAGCTGGTATGATGATGAGAAATTTTGGGGTGGGGGTTGAATCACAGGAAAAGGGGAGAGGTGGAAAGGGACGGAAAATTTAACCTATGTGGTGCACTATTTTGTGGTCTTCAAAGAGGTCTTTCATTAAGCCACAGAGTAAAATGAAAGGTTAAACACATTGAAAATTCATATAAAGGCTGTTGTAGAAAGCAAAGTAAAAATCGCTTTTTGTTACTTCTTTCTTTTTTATTATGATATTAATTATAAAAATAGGAATTGAAATAAGTTTGTGTCGAATACTTCTACAGAGCTTTTTAAGGTTTGATGTAAAGTAGTATGTTCGTACTTTTCTATGTTTACGTCATTAAAATAACTAAGTGGTTTTTGTGTTTCTATACTGCCCTTCGTTTTACTGATCATGCAAACAATAATTATTATAAAACATAAAGACCGGTTTTCATCTCTTAAATGCTGACTATATTTATGTACATATGCGATATTTAAAGCTCCACTTCTACAATACAATTAAAGCTACAAGTTAGAAATGAGTTTGTTCGTAGCCACCTTGTTATGTTGTTCTGAGTCAAAATTTAGTTGGACGAATGCAACTAGTTGTGTCATTGTTCCTTTCTGTTTTATAATCAGAAAATTCAAAACGTGAATTGCAGCATCACGTTGCCACAAGGACACTGATAGTGTGTCTCCCGTGAAGATTTCGCTTAGGCAATCAACTCTGACAAACTGTACAGGATACATTAAAATATCTCCGGTAAAATGAAAGAGATATCCTTTATGGACCGCTTCCGAGGCGCAATCGAGGCAGAATTTGAGATATACTGAGTGGTTAATGTGATCATTTATACCAAGATCACTCCACCTTACAATAAAATTGTAATCGAACGTTTTGTTCGTTGGTTGTGGTACGGGTTGAAATTGTAATTCCTTAGACAAGTCTAATCGTTTGGAATGCTGTTCCCGATACCAATCGGGTATACTTATAGCCTTGTGAGTTTTTGTGTCGACATACGTGGCTTTATATAACCTCTCAGCTAAAAGTTCATTTGTGGTTCTGTCCCAAACTTGGATCAATCTTGAAAATGACGTTTTTCAAGGTTTCCCAAATTGTATGCGGATATAGAATGTTGAGTCGGTTAAATGTGATTGGCTATTCAATTGTTTGTTTATCTTAAGTATCTGTTTGATTGCTACGGGATATCCATTAGAGTATTGAAGTTTAAAAGAATTGAAATTTTTCCTTCCAAGCACCGTTTCTTCTATTCCATCGATAAATATAGAAATGTTCCATAAAGCTACTTCACCTACAAAAATAATTTTAACTTATAAGTTATTTTTCGTCAGAGCTCGTTGTTAAGACTCAGTTTTCAGGAAAAAAGAAAACCAAAATTAATGAAAACTACATTTGAACACTCAATACATGTAATATATGACTGTTTCTTTCTAACGAATGGTGCTCATTTTCTTATGGTAGTTATCGCGTAATTAAAAATTTGCAATACAAAACATAAAACCTGAATACTTTTATTAGCCTCGGTAGTTATTAAAATTATAAGTATTAGAAGCGTACAAAAACGCAGTAGAAATTTTTAAAAACGTCACGGATATTGGAGATTTTATTTTTCAGCTTCAACCACAGTTACACATGAGTGAGGAAGGTTATGTGGTGTTTGCTCGTTACAATACATCTGACGTTACGTTATATGTACGTTTATCGTGCATTAATAGCTCAGACGTGTAAATATGTAAGACTACGGTTTATATGTATCAAGCAGGTTTGCACTTTGTCATAGAATTTTAGGACTGAATTTGTAAAACACGGTTTGTTAGAAAATCTGCAAATGAAGATTTGTTCCAATTCAACACTACAAATATTGATTTATCATCATTTATAGGGGCTTGGGTGGCCGAGTGGTCTAAGGCGCTGGTTTAAATACCACACTATTGATCACTAGCCGATCACCTCTGAGCTGGTGTTCGAGTCCCGTTTGTATTTAACAAAAAAGTGACTTCCCCAACTGTATGTGATTAGGTTTGTCAGTTACCTGCCCAAGGTCGGTGGTTTCCTCCGGGTACTCCGGTTTCCTCCACCATTAAACACTGACCGCCCTACATGGCCCAGGTGCGTCGATAAAGGGCGTTAAACACCAACACACACACACACATCATCATTTATATGATCAAAACATAGTTGAACACAAAATCGAATCAATACGTACCAAAATGTATCTAAAATCGAATAAGCCGTGACAAACCCTACACAGGCAAAATGTGGACTGCGTTTAACATGCGTCTGATGTACGTTAAACGCATGTCATCTGACGCATATTAAATTAGCGTTTCTAACCGCGTACGTTTGACGCACATTAAACATTTATTTTGGGAAATATTTTTATTTCATATTAAAACAAACCAAATAAATGACTCACTTATTTCATACATTGAAGGAAACTATACGTCTGACGTAAGTAAGGTAAACGTATGTTTGACGCACGTTTAAAAAAGTACGTCTGACGTATGTTTTGACAATTATTTGACGTACGTTTACCGTATGGCGGGTAGAAACATATGTTTTACGTACGTTTATACACTACCTCAGACGCACATTTTTACAAACGTACGTCAGACATATGTCTAAATTTTGCCTGTGTAATAATACGGAATAAATCGAAGTTTATACTTTACAAGACCAAGCAGGACTTCAGAAGTGACACGAAGATAACAAGCCACAATCAGATTTTAAAGCCGAAATAGCTACAGAAACGATCCGGCACCATTGGTTATAGCCTGCATAACCCCGTACCTCATCCGTGCTATAACCGCGTGTAGCCGGTCTTAAACGGACTAAAAATTTAAATCCGCGATTTTTTTTTAGGTTCAAAACGCCACAAAAGCGAACAGTAGAAGATTTTATACCATCCTTACTAAACCGTGACAGGTCATTCTAAAAAGTATTATTCCTTTTTGACTCCATAAGTATCTGTAGCAGTTCGTATAACCGCAGTTGGTTAAGGCATAGTGACCCAGGCCCCATTCTTACACTTTAAAGACTCCGTTGACTTTGGTATCTAATATTTAGTATGCAGACACTTAGAGTTGTGATGTACTAAAGGCATCGATAGATTTTGAATGCGTTTCACAGTGGTGCCGACTTAAGTGGCCATAGTTGTTTTAAAATAAAAGACCAAAACGGGTATAAAAAGGTTAATTTGGTTTTGTTTTTGCTGAGTAACCTCTCATTAGCAGCATTTGAAGTTTATTTATTTATTTACTGTGTGTGTGTGTGTGTTTTTTGTGGTTTGATTTGTAACAATTTTATGTATACCGTTCATAGGAGCTATAGGTTTAGTTACAAAATGTAACAAAATATATAAATCTTTTTTAGCATTAGCGATACTAAATCTTTTTATATATCTAAAGTACTAAAGCGTATGAACCCGTTAATATCCCGTCGTGCATCCGAACTTCCTCCGATTCAGGCTACGGATTTTCCGGCATCGATCGTAGAATTTAGTCCTTACTGGAATTGTGGTTTTACCGCGAATGTGTGACTGGGGGATAAACGAATGTGAAACTCTTAGTAAAACGTAGGGTAACTTTTTAAAATGTACAATTTACCTCTTACAACCTTTAAGTCATGAAATAAGGGGAAAAAACGTTTCATTTTACGTGACTTTTTAAAACGTTAAATCTAGACCTCAAAACGTAAATTGTGACTTTTTTTATTTTTGGTTTTT